>CM064523.1:5345927-5863427 GCA_032716605.1 Paralithodes platypus
TCTATCCATTTCAACACCCGTCTTGTAATTCCAGTGGCGCTTTTAGTGTTTAGCAGTACACGTTTGTGGGGAACTTTGTCAAAGGCCTTTTGAAAATCAAAGGTATATACTATCTTCAGCTTTTACTCTCGATCGTAGATCTTGGGTTGAGGATATCGTGGAAGAAGTCTAAAGAGTGTTTGTTAAACGCTAATGTTTTTTTTAACGAAAGTCTTGTTTGAGTATCTTTAAGTAAGTTATATTGCCTCTAAGTGATTGACGAGTCTGTCTCTTATGACCTGTTTCTAGCCATTTTACATACAATTGAGTTTAAGCTAATTTGGACGGATAGTTACTGGGTAGGGATTTGCTGCCTTTTTTTAAATATCGGTTGTTACGTTGGCTAGCTGTCCACTGATCAGTTATTTAAGTCCCAGACTGCAAATGGATTCATTGAATAGCAAGGTCAGTGGTTTGGAGAGCTCCATCCTTAAGCTTCCATTTAGAACCTCTAGGCGAGATTGTCATCAGGTCCAAGAGCGTTTTATTTACCTTGGAGTTTAGATCTACCAATTCAATACTGCTCTCTCTGATAAACGGTGATATTGCTTAGAACATCTGAATTATCAATCTAAATCGGCTGATGGTGTAGGGATATCACTGAGGTTTTTCGGTTGTAAAAACTGATGCAAAGAAGGTATTGAGGGCATTACTCATTTGTACCTCGTTCTTGGGTTTATTGCTCCATTTTCATCGACTAACGGTCGAACAGGTGAAGTAAACTACTTTTTTCTTTCTGATATAACTATAGAATTATTTCGGGTTTGTTTTACTTTGATTCGTAACAGGTAACTCCCAGGGTCTTTTTACCTTTGCGTGAATTAACAGGTTGAGGATGGACTACACCACCTACCACACATGTAGCTAACCCCCAACCCTTCTTCTCCTTCCGTCACAGTAACCATAGAGCGCTTCCTACAGGCTAAGGATTGGACCACACCACCAACACAACACTGTCATCACCCGCCTACCCACACACACACAGCCTAACACCCCACCCCCTTCCTCCCCCTACAGGTACCATAGAGGGCTTCCTACAGGAATAAGAGATGAACCAAAAACATCAACAAGACTCAACACCACACCACACACCTCTCTCTCTCTCACACCCACACAACAACCAAATAGCTAACCCCCCACCCTCTTTCCTCCCCTTACAGGTAATCATAGAGGGCCCCTACAGGGATAAGGATGAACCACAACCACCAATACAAATCAACGCCCCCACCACTGACAGCCCTACCTTGTACCGCCGCCATAATTTTTGCAAAAGGTTATGTTCTTATATTATAATATAATACTGTATATATTACACGCTCACTATCGTTCGCCAGGCAATAAAATCGAACCCCTATATAAAACGAAGGGTCTTAAAATCGCCAAACTAATGGGGCGAACGCCCTTCCCATATCTCAAACAAATGGGGATAAGCATGAAGGAGAAGGGGGTCCAGAAAAAACTCTTAAGTGAAAACCCTCCTTTAACCCATTGAGGAGTATGATGCGGTTATCAACAGTTTATTCTGGCTATCTTTACACGATTTTATCAGTTTAGGAAGGAATTGTGGGAGTCAGAGGGATGATTGAGATACTCTTTACCCCTTTCGACGCTGGCTAGAGGGCCTTACCCAAAACTAGAGTAAAATCGTATAATGACAAACTTAAAATAAACTGTCACAACGCATCCTAATCTTAACGTAAGCTTATGGAGCAAGGAGGTTATTAAAAAGAACCCTTTCGGACTAAATAGAGATTAAGTAGAGCTTCTTCAGGCCGTCAGATCGAAGGTCATGTTAGGGATTTGGATTGATTGATTGCTTGATTGATTGATGCTCGGTTGCCGTAGGTAGGTAGCCTCGAGCGTTCCACCACCAGAAGACGGAGCCGTTAAAAATGGTCCGGCTCGCAGCGCTGGTGTCCGTCCGCTACCTGCCCTTCCTGGTGGTGTTATGGTTCGGTTTCCATTTCCTGATCCTCAACCTGCAGGCTGGTTGCCTCTCTCTTCCCCTTCCACCCAATCCCTCCTCCAGCAACAAAGCACGGGCAGGATGGGAGGGAGAGGGACGAGGAGGGGGTGTGATGGCGATGGAAGGGAGAGGGGGGAGATAGAGTGGAGAGAGATGACAAGGATAAAGTAAGTATTGGTAAAACAGAATGGGTGATTGGGGATGATTAGGATTGAAAAGTGTAGGGAGGAAGAGAAGGGGGTGGTATTGGAGAGGAGGGATTATGGAGGATATAATGAAAGGATGACAAGGATAAAGTAAGTATGGGTGAATCAAGATGGGTGATTTGGGATGAGTAGGATTAACATCAGGAGGAGGAGGAGGGGATGGTGATGGAGAGGAGGGATTATGGAGGAGATAATGTGTAGGTTAGGGATAACAAGGATAAAGTATGTTTGTTTGTTTGTTTATTTTCTATACGAATGGAGACAACGGTTAAAGCTGCCTGTAACAAGTGTCTCCCCACAGCGGAAAGAGTTAAAAAGTGTGAGTGTGTATGTGTGTGTGTGTGTAGCATAAATAATGAATATATTTAATACATATTCTTAATAAATAATAACATATCTATTATTATTTGTTGACAGGAAAAGCCACGGGAATTTCTAAATATGAAAAGAGGCAGCAAGAACGTAGATGAGGAGAGGCCTCCTGACGATAAAAGTGATCAGAGAATAGCAAACGGGAAAGACAAAGATCATCCAGGCACAGAAGCATCGTATAATAAAAACAATAGGGCCTACAGAATCGTGCCAATACCCTACAATCCCTTCCTTAAACTTAATATCAAAGACGGAACCTTTCAATTTAGTCCGTAATATTCTTCCGAGAGTGACAAACCTGTGGCGCCAAACACAAATAAAGTAGTTCCCCCCGTAACACCACAAAGCCCGAGAGAAAACGGAGAATCTAAAGTAACTGGAGATATAAGCAGAAAACGAATTGATGCGCCAGAGTTAATGGCTTCAAACTTATCACAAAAGAGTAAAGGATGAGTCCGTGGTTTTAAATGTAGAAAAGCCAAGGAAGCAAGTGTAAAAGAAGCTAACCAAAGTGTAAAATTAGAAGCTAGCGAACATATAGAAAAAGCTAAAGAAACTCATGTAAAGACAGTTAAAGGTAATGAAACAAGTGCTAAGATAAAACTACAAGTGAAGTAGAAGCTAGCAACAACGCAAAATGAAGCTAATAAAAATGTAACTGAAGCTAAAAACATTGAAGCTAAAGCCAAAGACACCGGCGTGAAAGACTTAAATAAAGCTATAGTCCAAGAAGCTAAGACGGGTGCAAAAGAAGCTAAGGAAATAAGTGCGAAAGAAGGAAACACGAAAACAGAAACATATAAAAAACCCAAACTTCCCAAAGTAAACCCACAAGATTCCTCTCACAATATTCAGGTAAGACTTATTTGGAAACTTATTATGAAATGGTGATGGATAAAATGGTCTGTGTATTTATTATATTGTTATGTATTATATTGTTATGTATTATATTGTTATGTATTTATTATATTGTTATGTATTATATTGTTATGTATTATATTGTTATGTATTTATTATATTGTTATGTATTATATTGTTATGTATTACATTGTTATGTATTTATTATATTGTTATGTATTATATTGTTATGTATTATATTGTTATGTATTTATTATATTGTTATGTATTATATTGTTATGTATTTATTATATTGTTATGTATTATATTGTTATGTATTACATTGTTATGTATTTATTATATTGTTATGTATTATATTGTTATGTATTATTGTTATGTATTTATTATATTGTTATGTATTATATTGTTATGTATTATATTGTTATGTATTTATTATATTGTTATGTATTATATTGTTATGTATTACATTGTTATGTATTTATTATATTGTTATGTATTATATTGTTATGTATTATATTGTTATGTATTATTATAGTGTTATGTATTATATTGTTTGTATTATATTGTTATGTATTTATTATATTGTTATGTATTATATTGTTATGTATTATATTGTTATGTATTACATTGTTATGTATTTATTATATTGTTATGGATATAGTGTTATGGATATATTGTTATGGATATATTGTTATGGATATAGTGTTATGGATATATTGTTATGGATATATTATATTGTTATGTATTACATTGTTATGTATTTATTATATTGTTATGTATTATATTGTTATGTATTTATTATATTGTTATGTATTATATTGTTATGTATTTATTATATTGTTATGTATTATATTGTTATGTATTACATTGTTATGTATTTATTATATTGTTATGTATTATATTGTTATGTATTTATTATATTGTTATGTATTATATTGTTATGTATTTATTATATTGTTATGTATTATATTGTTATGTATTATATTGTTATGTATTTATTATATTGTTATGTATTATATTGTTATGTATTATATTGTTATGTATTTATTATATTGTTATGTATTATATTGTTATGTATTATTATATTGTTATGTATTATATATTGTTATGTATTATATTGTTATGTATTATATGGTATGTATTTATTATATTGTTATGTCTATTATTGTTATGTATTATATTGTTATGTATTATATTGTTATGTATTATATAGTTATGTATTTTATTATATTGTTATGTATTATATTGTTAGTATTATATTGTTATGTATTATATTGTTATGTATTTATTATATTGTTATGTATTCTATTGTTATGTATTATATTGTTATGTATTATATTGTTATGTATTTATTATATTGTTATTTATTATATAGTTATGTATGTTATTATATTGTTATGTATTATATTGTTATGTATTATATTGTTATGTATTATATTGTTATGTATTCTATTGTTATGTATTATATTGTTATGTATTTATTATATTGTTATGTATTATTATATATTTATTTACTTTCTCAGTTGACGGTAAATTATCATGAGTGAAATATGTTGTTAACCCCTTGAGGATTATGACTATTATGACGTAATTAAAACGGTTAAAGACTATCCCAATTAACCTTCTAACTTCCATATACCCTTCATAATCTACTAAAATCGTCTAATAATACAAGAATAAACTGTAGAAAAGCGTCATAATTCTCAAAGGGAATTAACATTAATATGAAAACTTAAACATTACTAGGATGCAGAAACACAGTAGATCGTTGACTTTCAACTCTAAATTACGCTTTTGTTCTGCTCCTATAACAGAAAAAGGACATCAAGATCTCTCACACACCCTGGACCAGAGTGAGGTGTCCCTGAGTGCTGGGGAGATAAAGGGCATCAAGGCTAAGGTGGACCAGATCAACAGGGAACAGCTGGTCTATAACATGCATAAATATGGACCGGTCACGCGGGACACCACTATCATATTAGTCCAGGTAAATAGAGTAATGCTGGGGCTCTGTTTGAGTAATTTATTTAATGAGCCAATCAGCTAACCAACAACCAATCAATTAGTGAACATATTTTATGATGACGTAGATACTCAAATGGGTAAATTATGTCTTGTCTTGTCCTTCTACGATACAAGTTCTGTTACATTTCGAAACCCATTAATGCCATCAAACAGTACACTAGGACCATACGACCGGCAGTGTAGATAGCAGAGAAGGTCTGTTGTAGATAGAGGAAGCTGTTGGAATGGCTTTAGTATGTGGCATATACGTCGTCGAGGTGTCCCCCGACTGGGTGCGAACATGATATACATGCTAGGACGTACTACCACACCCACTAAATGTCCGCCACGGCTGAGATCGAACCCAGGTCAAGCAGATTCACTCTCTGCCTGCACCTACTGGGCATGATATATCACTTTACTAAGCACCCACAACTTACTTTCTAGCATCAACCAATCATTAATATTTACTATATCACCAATAATTGTAAGTACATATTTACAAAAATTATAACAGATGATTTCTCGTTCCAATCCCAGGTCCACCATCGCCTGGCCAACCTCAAATACCTAGTGGAGTCCCTAGAGGCGGTACGAGGCATCAACCAAGCCCTCGTCATCTTCAGCCACGACTTCTGGAGCGAGGAGATGAACAGCTACATACAGGGGCTGGTGGGCTTCCGGTTCCTGCAGATCATGTACCCCCACTCCATACAGCTCCACACCAAGGGCTTTCCAGGACCGACCGAGGGAGATTGTGTCTGGAACGCTGTGGGGTAATGACTGACGACACATTTGGACGGTTTATTCTGGCTATCATTAGACGATTTTATACAGTTTAGGAAGGTTCTGAGTCTGTAGGTATTCAAAACGTAAGGAAGAGATTTATGCAGGGGCTAATGCTTCTGAGTCCTACAAATCATGTACCCCCACTCCCTACAGCTCCACACCAGGGGCTTTCCAGGACCGACCCAGGGAGATTGTGTCTGGAATGCTGTGGGGTAAACTCTGAAGCTTGTATACTAAAACAATTCTTTCCCTTTGGAGACTCATTAAATTTTTTTTTGTTTTATGTGTATGAAGGAGACACAAGGCAAAGCTGCCGTTAACAAGTGTCTCCCCCAAAGCTGAGGGAGTGAGAGAGCCAAGTTAAGCCTTTTATGATGCACAGACATAGCAGTAACATATTTTTCCATTAAGAATCGAGAATTGAGATGCTAAGGGATTAAATTTACCATCAGCTGGAGAAAAAAAAAATGTCTACAGTCTGTGTAGGTCAGGATAGGTGAAGGTATTGGGGGGATAAGCCTTTACAACAGCACCTCGTATCTACTTTCCAAAAAGTGTTGAGAGGGGAGAAGGGGTGTTGGAGAGAGAGGAAGCTGTTGGAGTGGCTTAGTAGTGTGTGTTAGAGATGAGAAGGGGCGTTGGAGAGAGAGGAAGCTGTTGGTGTGGCTTTCTTGTGTGTGTTAGAGGGGAGAAAGGGTGTTGGAGCGAGAGAGAGGAAGCTGTTGGAGTGACTTAGTTATGTGTGTTTCTGATGTAACGTATCTACTTTTCGAAGACTGTTAAGTGAGTGTTGGAGAGAGAAGAAGATGTCGGAGCGGCTCTGTTGTGTGGTTGGACAGGAAAAGGGGCTTAGGAGAGAGAGAGAGAGAGAGAGTAAGCTGTTGGAATGGCTTCGTTGTGTGTGTGGTTAAAGTTGGAGAGAGAGGAAACTGTTGGGGTGTCTTAGTTGTGTGTGTTAGAGAAGAGAAGGGGCACTGGAGAGAGAGAGGAAACTGTTGGAGTGTCTTAGTTGTGTGTGTTAGAGGGGAGAAGGGGCACTGGAGAGAGAGAGGAAACTGTTGGAGTGTCTTAGTTGTGTGTGTTTGAGAAGAGAAGGGGCACTGGAGAGAGAGAGGAAACTGTTGGAGTGTCTTAGTTGTGTGTGTTAGAGGGGAGAAGGGGCACTGGAGAGAGAGAGGAAACTGTTGGAGTGTCTTAGTTGTGTGTGTTAGAGAGGAGAAGGGGCACTGGAGAGAGAGAGGAAACTGTTGGAGTGTCTTAGTTGTGTGTGTTTGAGAAGAGAAGGGGCACTGGAGAGAGAGAGGAAACTGTTGGAGTGTCTTAGTTGTGTGTGTTTGAGAGGAGAAGGGGCACTGGAGAGAGAGAGGAAACTGTTGGAATGTCTTAGTTGTGTGTGTTAGAGAGGAGAAGGGGCACTGGAGAGAGAGAGGAAACTGTTGGAGTGTCTTAGTTGTGTGTGTTAGAGAGAAGGGGCACTGGAGAGAGAGAGGAAACTGTTGGAGTGTCTTAGTTGTGTGTGTTTGAGAGGAGAAGGGGCACTGGAGAGAGAGAGGAAACTGTTGGAGTGTCTTAGTTGTGTGTGTTAGAGGGGAGAAGGGGCACTGGAGAGAGAGAGGAAACTGTTGGGGTGTCTTAGTTGTGTGTGTTAGAGGGGAGAAGGGGAACTGGAGAGAGAGAGGAGACTGTTGGAGTGGCTTGGTTACGTGTGTCTCTTATACCACTGTGTGTATCTCTCCCTACCAGCCCCCAGACCCAGCACTGTATAGGGATCCCGGACTCCTACGGCCACTACAGGGAGTCGGCTTACACGCAGATCAAACATCACTGGTGGTGGAAAATTAACAGGTAAGAAGAGAGCCTGGAAGAGTTTGAGAAAGATTGTTCTTGTTATCATCCCCTCCCCTCTGTATGCTGGTATTGCCGATCAATATGTCTGTCGTCCGTCTGTCTGTCTATCTGTCTAGAAACTCCTAAACCGTTCGATGGATTATCACCAAACTTCACACGTACCATCATTGAGTCAATGTGCTTGTCATTCAATATACAATTTATATATATTTGTTTAAATTTATTCAATAGACAAGGTCCTAGGTAAAATATATGGTCCCCTCCAACACCCTCCCCAATCCCCCCGGTCTGACACCTCCCCTTCCCCAACTCCACTTCCTTGTGGTTGATGGAAGTATTGATGATGATTGTGTGCTGTGTATACATACACAGACTAGGTGAACGTCTTAAAATCTCAAAACTAATGGGGCTAAGCATGAGGGAGAAGGGGATCCAGAAAAAGCAATTAATTCCCCTTAACCCATTCACTACCAGTGACATAATTTGTTATCAAATTATGAACCCTGTAAGACGATTATATTCCGATTAGGAAGGATCTGTGCTAGCTCCAAGGATTAACTGAGCTAGTTTGTAGTCTTTTAATTGTTATAGAGGTCCTTCCTCTTCGCAAATGGTAGAAATAATCACTCGATTAGGCTTATTTTTTTTTTTTTTTTTTTTTTTTAAATAAAGGTTAGTGGTCAACATTTTGTGCCTAATTATAATGAATTTACTATAGATAAGTGTGTGGTAAAGTGCGGAAACTGAATACCGTAGGCTACATACAAATTATATTCCAATAACATCTCACCTTGATAGATCGGTAGTATAATAGATTCTTGCCATAACTGCCATGATCCTAAACGGCCGCAGTCTCTCCATCTATTCTTATACACAACTAACCCTTACAAGATACGATGACGCATTTCTTCTCTGTTTCCTGGCTATTATTAGACGATTTTAGTCAGATTAGGAAAGGTGTATGGAATTCAGAGGGTTAATTGAGATAGTCTTTAACCTTTGCACTCCCACAGATTCTTCCTAAGCTGTATAAAATCGTCTAATGGAAGTTAGAGGGCTAATTGAGTCATTACCCTTTTCATTCCCAGATTCTTTCCAATCTATATAAAATCGTCTAATGATAGCCAGAATACACTGACAAAATGCGTCATAATCTTCAAGGGGTTAAATAAAACATAGTCAATATTTCATCACCAATAAATTTCCAATTTACCTTCATCTTCAGAGTTTTTGATGGTCTTTGGGAAACTAGAGAACTAAATGTCCGAAGATACCACGAAACCGCACCAAAGAAAACTGATGTCAACACAGAAATAAAGGGGCAAACTAATATAAAAATGGGAGAGGATACGAAACCTAAATCCGAGACGGGAGGAGCCAAGGAAAACGGAGAAAGTAACAAGCAGAATCAAATGAATAAGGGTGATACTAAAGCCAATGAGAAGGGAAGAGAACAGAGTGATGATACTAAAAAAGAAGGCACAAAGAATCATACCAATGAAAGGGATAACAAAGCAAAAACGATTGAGGAAACTACTATGAAAGAAAATGGAAAGAATCACGATAGTAAAGGGGAAAATAAAGCAAAAGAACAGGGGCTGAACGAAAGTATTAAGAAAATAGAAGAAAATGGACAGGCTAGCAATAAACAAGGCGATTCTGATGGTACTGGAGGGGAAGATAACGGACATAATCAAAGAGTACTAGAACATGGGAATAGCCAAATGAGTAATACAAAAATAGAAAACGAAAAGAAACTCATGAAACAAGAAGAGATCAAAGACAATAAACAAATTAATAATACACCGCAAGAGATAAAAGACAATAATCAAGCGAAGACTAATCAACAAGAACATGAAGGTAAGCCCATTAAATTACAAATTCGTAAACTATTAAGTGTTATAAACCCAATATCCAATCCAAGCTTATTACCAAAAGGTCAAAACGAAGCGAATGAAACAGGTCAGCAAGACGCTGATAAAGCAAAGGAAAACGAAGCGAAAATTGCCAATGAAAACAGTCCAGATCACCAAACACTGAAAGACGAGCCAATTTCCAGAGGCGCCACCGATAAAAGAATCTCTGAAGTAGAAGCTAACAAACCAAAAACTAACAAATCAGATAAAAGCAAAACTCCAAAAGCAAGCCAAGGCAAACCAGATCAACAAGCAGAAAAGGTAGAACAGAATTTAAATGGCACCAACGATAAAAGAATCCCTGGAGTAGAAACGGATAAATCGAGTGCTGCCAAATCAAACAAAAGCAAAGCAAAAAGCGAAAAGAAACCAGACCAAGCACAGCAAAAGGATAAAAATTCCCAAAACGAATCAAGAAATGCAAACCAAAACAAACTAGAGGAAGCGCAAAAAGAAAATATATATTCCAAAAACGAAGCAAAAAACATACCGGTAAACCAAAACAAACAAGCTCACCAGACAGAGAAAGAGGACCAGAATTCCAAAAGCGTTATAAAAAGCGCAAACCAAAACAATCCAGATCAAACACTAAAAGAGCAAAATCCCAAAAGCGAAACGAAAAGCGCAAACCAAAACGATCCAGAGCAAACACACAAGGAAGATCACAATTCTCAAACGAAAAGCTCAAACCAAAAAACCTCAGACCAAACACGGAAGGAAGATCACAATTCCCAAAAGGGCGCCGAACCAAGGGCAAGTACGGTGAACATCGGGTGGTCCGGGTGGGTGTTGTTCCTGGAAGAAGACCACTACCTCTCGCCTGACACCCTGCATGTCCTCGATCTCCTGAAGGCGCAAAGACCCACCCTCTGTCCCTCCTGCAACGTCTTAGCCCTGGGGAACTACGGGAACACTTACGGGAGTCTGAGTGATAAGGTATGTACAATAATAAAGGATGGGGGAAGCATAATAGTTGACCTTAAAAAAACGAGCACAAATATAATGAACCCTTTCAAGGTCCGATCACGCATTTATTTTCTGTTTTCTGGCTATTATTGGACGAATATATTCAGATTAGGAAGGGTATATGGAAGTCAGAGCGTTAATTGAGAGTCTTTACCCTCATACTTCCTACAGATCCTTCCTAAGCTGTATAAAATCGTCTAATGATAACCAGTTTAAACTGTTATATTGCGTCATAATCCTCAAGGGGTTAGTCGACCTTTGTAAAACATGAGAACAGAGAAAAGTAAGAACACAAATATAATACAAAGAGGAAATGGTGTTAGGGTATGCCCTAATTGTAAAGGATGTGGGAATATATGATTCAAACATTCATAATACAAACACCAGTGGAAGTAGAAAAAGTATAATCATTGGAATTGCAGGTTTTGAGCCGGGCATACAGTAGGTTGCGTGATAAACTGGAAGACATTGTATCAAGTAATATAATTCTAAACACTAATAACCCCCATATGAAATTTATGAAAGCATGTGATCCTCCCGGGATTCGAACCAAGGACACCACATACAGAACTTACACGCTCTAACCATTACACCATCAAAACAGTTAAAGGTTCAACACATGACCATGATAAATATCCATTTATCGAATACTAGATATCAATCTAATCATGTACTGGACCCAACTGCACTATGAATAGCGTAATGTTTATGCGAGAGGAAAGACACATTTATGGGTACAGATCTTAAAGGACCAGCCTGGCAATGCACTGTTCCTGAACCTATTAATATTAAGTAATATCGTTCTTAACACCCCCCCAAATGAAACTAATGAAAGCATGTTATCCTCCCGGGATAATAATAGGTGTTGAAGTATGTGCAAAAATGAAACACCAAATTATAACATAACTTAATTGTATAACGCGAGACCAGAAAGTAGTAGAAAACACAATTAAAAGATAATATGTTTTTTGGTCAAACTATGTCACCACCACTCACTAACATAACTACCATTACCCCCATAACCACTCACCACTAACCCCCTACTCACCACTCACTACTTTCTCACCCTCACTCACTTCCACCTCTCCCCCACTCATCACTACCAGCATTAGCTGGAGGAAGTGGTGGGTGGGGATGAGCCTTCTTCTTTGCTATCCTTTTTTCTACCTCGTAGTCAGTGGATTAGTAGTTTTAGATATCCAAATTGCCCCGTAAGGACCAATAGGTCTGTTGCAGTTTGTTCCCCTTTGTATTCTCCTCCACATCACCACCACCTTTCTCCCACTCTTCACCACCACCACCACTCATCAGCACCTCTCCACCACAGGTCAAAACAGGTGTCTGGCAGGTAACCAAACACAACCTCGGCTTTGCCTTCAATAGGGACACCTGGAACATCGTTAAAGGTGAGGCATATACAAATTTAGCTTTAGTCTGGTGGACGGTATTTAGCTTGAAAGGGGATCTGGGAGGGGGGCTATAGTGGACAAACTAATATATATTGCTAAAATAAAACACAATATTATCCTAAAAAAATACTAATACTAATAATAACAAAATATATATATATATATATATATATATATATATATATATATATATATATATATATATATATATATATATATATATATATACATATATATATATATATATATATATATATATATATAATATATATATATATATATATATATATATATATATATATATATATATGCGTATATATATATATATATATATATATACTGTATATATACTACGTATATATATATATATATATATATTATAATTCATTATTTCCCCAGCCTGCAGCGGGTTCTTTTGCGATCACGATGATTACAACTGGGACTGGACGCTGTACACCTTGTCCGAGACCTGCGCCCAACCCAAGCTGACCATGATGGCCACTCTTGCGACCAGGGTGTTCCATGCTGGTAGTTGGTATGTTGACAATCAGATATACTTTATCATAGTATAGCATAATACAAAGCACGTATGAAATTTTAACACCTGCATTCGGCGCTAAATGGCAGCAGTTGTTAAGTACACGTTGACCATCCTGACTGTTTGCATTCTAAAACTTTTAGCTTATACAGTTGTATATAAAGACAAGTGGTCAAGTAGAAAAACAAATAATTAAGATGTCAACACCTTCACTCACCGTTAAATGACATGGTACCATGATCCGGATTTATTAAAAACTTCGAACTACGATATGCGCCTAAGCGACCGTAAGTGAGAGGCGTTACAAGGAATTAACACTTTAGGGGATCATTCATTCGTATCTACTCCCATTTGCAATCACTTTTACTCGTTCGTTAGTTCGTAAATCCTGGCCAAGCTTTGTTTATATTCATTAACAGTGGTCTATTTCCCAGTGGCATGCACGTCCAGAAGGCGGCCTGTGACACTGCCTCCGCCGTCGCCACTGCCCGAAAATTCTACAAGGACAACGCGGCCGACCTCTTCCCCACCTCTTTGAAAGACACCACCAGCAAAGACTCCAAGATCAAGCTGAACCTCCCAAACAGGGGCTGGGGGGGCTGGGGGGACACGAGGGATAGGGCGCTGTGTCGAGGGGTGGCGCTGGGGAAGGGGGCGGAGCTGGTGGTTGAACTGCAGGAGGCATGAAAGGAAAGAATAGACGCGATACAGAAGTTGAGGGCGGAGTCTAGGGTTTCGGAAGGATCGCAAGGGAAGTTAGAAGTGAATGAAAGCGCGAAATCTGAAGTAGAGGACGATTTGAAAGTGAAGTTAGATGCCAAACAGAAGTCGATAGCCAAGTCTGGAGTTTTGGAGGTTTCAGGCGTAACATATAATAATAATAATAATAATAATATTTATTCAGTTAGCAATTTACAGAGTTGGTACCACATAGTTTGTTACAAATATGACATGTACCAGCCTTGCATAATTCCAACTAAGGATAGCCCAATAAGGCCGTTAGGCGTATTTCCATTGGGGTCCTTGTGGGATTAGGTTAGCTGGGGAAAAATGGGCAGGATAAAGAAATAGATACTTTAGAGAAAGTATTTCTAGGGGGTTATTTTAAGATACCTTACATCCTATAGTAAATATCAGTAATCCGTAATCAGTAATCATTTCAGTTTGGTTTGTCTATCTCTTATGTCGCATTTAGTAGTAGACATAAGCTTGGTGCTCCCTTCTCGCAGCTGTCCAGTTCAGGTGTTCCTTCAGGCTACGTCTGAAGGAATACAGTGTTCTCTTTTCACGGACTGACTGGGGTAGGTCGTTCCAGTCTTTGATGGCGGTGAAGAAGAATGTTTGCTTACCCTGTCCTTGGATTCTCGGGACCTTAAAATTAAACATCCTGTTTCTTGTATTATGTCCACTCCTCTCATTTGCGTTAACAAAATAATTCTTTAGGTACTCTGGAGCTCTGTCATAGAAAATTTTGAAGGCATCAGATATGAAAGAGAAGCCAATCGGTAAGTCTGAAGTTGTGGAAGATTTGAAGGTGAAATTAGGTGTGAAAGAGAGCGTTAACTCTGAAGTTGCCGATGATCAAAAACCGAAGATTGAGGATAAAGAAAAGTTGAGTGTAAAGTCCGAAGGTTTGGCTGTAAAATCTGAGGATGTGGGGAAGGATAAGATAGAGCGTAAGAGGAGGTCGCTTGCCAGTTTTGAAGCTCAAGATAGGCTGAGGGTGAAGTCTGAGGTTGAGGACACATCGAAATTGTCCTGAGGGTAAAGCTACGTTGAAGGAGGAGCCTGAGGGAAAAGATAAATCGAGGGTGAAATCTGAGAGCATGGATCAGTCTAGGGTCAGGTCCAAGAATACACGAACGTCAAAGGTGTAGTCCGAGGATGATGCAGAACATTCTGAGGGCGACCACAAACCATTGATCGGGTCGAGGGCGAGATTAGGTCGAGTAAGAGATTCAAGAAGAGCAAGAAGGTGGAGGCGGAACCCTTTTAGAACCAACCCAATCAAAATGTAAATAATACACCATTCTGCGTAGTCATGACCAAGCCTTTTGGTCTCTTAGAAGATATTATGAATTGCTAAAACTGACAATAAGAAGGATATGCATAAGCACTCTTTTTGGCAATTACTCGGTATTTAATTGAATCGACGTATTTATGTATGTGTGTATTTATGTAGTTATGTATTTATATATGTATGTATGTAAAATGTATTTATGTATGTGTATGTATGTACCGTATGTATGTACAGTATGTATTTATGTATTTGTGTATGCATATATATATATATGTATTTATGCACGTAATATATGCATTTATATTTGTACACTCGAGGAAAACAAATTTTTTACACTAACGTTCTAAGCATTCTGGAAGTGGGTCGAAATCTTGTGATAATTCTAAACAGACATGTTTCATCCAGTTCATTCTGTTCACACAATATTATATTCAGCTCACCAGTGAAAAAAAAAAAAAAAAAAATTCGAGTGTACGTATGAAAGAATGCATGTGTGTGTAAGAATGTATTTATGTATTCATATGATATATATGTATGTGATAATAATAATGATAAAAATACTAATAATAATCGGTTTATTATATGTATGTGTGTATGTATTTATGTATGTATGTGTGTATGTATGTATTTATTTGTGTACGTGTTTATGTATGTATATATTATGTATATACATAAATAATGTATTTTGGGGAGGGTTACGGAGTGTAAATTTGTAAATAATTAATTGTTTGTTTTGCTTGTTGTATTGTAATTATCTCATGGTTAAATTAAAGGACTTGGGAATGAATTGTTTTTATTATTTATGTGAACATTTATTTGTTATTTAGGAGTTGTGTTGACTGGTATTGCAAGTAAACACAGACACACACACCCTTACATTTACACACACATATATATACACACACACACACACACACACTTACAAACACACACATTTATACACAAACGCAGACATATAAAGAAACACAGGCAGACACAAATACACATATATAAGGAAGAAATACCTCCTCTATCACGGAAAGGGTTAAGAGAGAGAGAGAGAGAGAGAGAGAGAGAGAGAGAGGTGGGGGGGGGGGATATATTCTCTCTCTCTCTCTCTCTCTCTCATATTTGTGTCTATGTGTAGGAAGGAAACAAAAGGCAGGCTAACTGTAAAGAATGTCTCCCCCAAATCCAAAAGAGTGATGGAGAGCCAAATTCAAGAGACCTTGGGGTCAAAATGCCTGGACACACGAAGTTTATAGCAGTCTAATTCATAGGATGAAGGAAAGATTGATTGTGAGAGAGAGTTCCAGAGTTCACTCATAAACAGTATATATATATATATATATATATATATATATATATATATATATATATATAAACACACTGTCTCTCTCTCTAGCTCATACACGCCCACACACATACTCTCTAACACACACACAAACACACACACATACTCTCTAACACACACAAACATACTCTCTACCACACACACATACTCTCTAACACACACATACTCTCTAACACACACACATACTCTCTAACACACACACATACTCTCTAACACACACACAAACATACTCTCTACCACACATGTAACAGCGCATTTTGAGCGACTGTACACTCTAGGGTAACTCATATAATCACTTGTATAACTCACACCCTTATAACAGTTATTCACTTACTTAAGTATACTACTGTACATTCTAATTGGGCATGATCTCCCCTATAGAAGATCATCCCACCTATAAAGGCCTTGGTACAATTCTTGCAAGCTAAGCAGGGGTTCTCACGCTCCCTCCAGAGAATTGCAGCAACACCAAGATGATTGCTAGCAACTAATATCGTATGACTCCACACTGGTAAGAAGCCGGCACGCTCGATCCCCCAGGCATTGGGCAGTAGCAGAACAGCCACCCATTAGGAAGGTTACCCCTTCAAGCGGCCGTGGTAATTAATACAGTGACATTACAGTGACAAGTGCGATACTGTGCGATATTAGTGTGTGTACCGTTTACCTATTTTCGCTATTCTTAATTCATCTATTCTTTACAGGAAGGATTTACAGATTACAGGAATTATAGCTCAATCTAGTTGTTAGCCAGCTTACTGCTTTTAATTAGGTAGATACTTCCCTGCTGGGCAATACAGTATCTACACAGACCTTATAACTATTTACAAAACCGCATAGTTCTATATTTTGTGTTAAATAAATATATATAGAAAAACCACCAGTGTCTTTGCTTCAAATCAATTACCTCTATGATTTACCTTTCAACATGTTTTTACAGTGTTAACCTGGACTACAAGCATTACAAGGAAAATCAAGGTAAGAGGCAAAAAGGTATCAAAACTGTATAATCCCCGATACACACACACACATACTCTCTAACACACACACAAACATACTCTCTAACACACACACAAACACACACACATAATCTCTACCACACACACAAACACACACACATACTCTCTAACACACACACAAACACACACACATACTCTCTACCACACACACATACTCTCTACCACACACACAAATACACACACATACTCTCTAACACACACACAAACATACTCTCTACCACACACACAAACACACACACATACTCTCTAACACACACACAAACACACACATATACTCTCTAACACACACACAAACACACAAACATACTCTCTACCACACACACATACTCTCTAACACACACACATACTCTCTAACACACACACATACTCTCTAACACACACACATACTCTCTACCACACACACATACTCTCTAACACACACACATACTCTCTAACACACACACACAAACCCACACACATATACTCTCTAACACACACACAAACACACACACATACTCTCTAACACACACACATACTCTCTAACACAAAAACACATAGACCTACTCTCTTCAATACACACACACTCTCTCTCTGTCTAGTACGCACATATTGATATACAGTTACATCTATAAAGACACACACACACACACACACACACACAGGCACACAAACTAAATATATGGGCATCGTAAACCACAGGTGCTCAGGGTGGGGTGAACCAAAAAGAATCCTGGAATCACGAATGGATATATACAGCACCAATAAGACGAATATCAGATCCACCTTATTTCTACATAGAGACCCTTTGATAACAGAGATCAGCCAACCTCCGCCATATTGGTGCCACTGGGGGTCATTAGCCTCTCTTGACACACAAGTATACACCCTTAAGGGGGCAGTGCTTGTTTTTTGGTCTATATATTTATTTATTTATTTATTTTTGAGTTTCCTCGCTAGACCTCCATCAAGGTTAGAAAAAAAAACCCTACACCCCCTTTTAAGATAAATTTGTACATTTTTCGGTAGACATTTTTTCCGGTCGAAGGCCGATTCCTTGTAAAATTAGGGGCTCGCTATCGCTCGCCAGGAAAAAAATCGACACCTAAAGTGCACGAAAGGTCTTAATATACACAAAAATGTGAGGCGAAAGCTCTCAAAATCGTCAAACTAACGGAACGAACATCTGAAAACCTCAACACTAATATGCTAAACACGAGGGAGAAGGGGGTCCAGAAAAAGAGCGTAGTACCCTCTTAACCCCTTCAGCACGATGACGCCTTATTACCTTTGATTAGGGTTAACATTAGACTATTTTATGGCAGCTTAAGGGGAGATCTCCACTTGAGGGATTTTTTTCTTGACCCCTTTCTCCCTCATGTTTAGCCCCATTGCTTTTGATATTATAAAACGTTTGCCCCATTAGTTTAGCGATTTTAAGAACTTTCACCCCATATTAAGACCTTTCGTGCAATTCAGGTGTCGATTTTATCCTGGCGAGCGATAGCGAGCCTGTAATTTAAGAGGAACCGGCCTTCGGCCGGGACATTTTTCTACCGAAAAATGTACAAATTTATTTTGAAAGGGACTCAAGGGGGTGTAATTTTAAGCTTGATGGAGGTCTAGGGAACAAACTAAACACCTCCCCTTAAGAAGGCCCTTTGTTATTTAGAGGGTTTATTTCGATCATATATTATACCCCTTTGAGTCAACGGGATTGATTATCAGCTACTATAGAAAATAGTCGAATGGTAACCACAATAGTCGAATGGTAACCACAATAGTCGAATGGTGACCACAATAGTCGAATGGTAACCACAATAGTCGAATGGTGACCACAATAGTCGAATGGTAACCACAATAGTCGAATGGTAACCACAATAGTCGAATGGTAACCACAATAGTCGAATGGTAACCACAATAGTCGAATGGTAACCACAATAGTCGAATGGTAACCAAAATAGTCGAATGGTGACCACAATAGTCGAATGGTAACCACAATAGTCGAATGGTAACCACAATAGTCGAATGGTAACCACAATAGTCGAATGGTAACCACAATAGTCGAATGGTGACCACAATAGTCGAATGGTAACCACAATAGTCGAATGGTAACCACAATAGTCGAATGGTAACCACAATAGTCGAATGGTAACCACAATAGTCGAATGGTAACCACAATAGTCGAATGGTAACCACAATAGTCGAATGGTGACCACAATAGTCGAATGGTGACCACAATAGTCGAATGGTAACCACAATAGTCGAATGGTAACCACAATAGTCGAATGGTAACCACAATAGTCGAATGGTAACCACAATAGTCGAATGGTAACCACAATAGTCGAATGGTAACCACAATAGTCGAATGGTAACCACAATAGTCGAATGGTGACCACAATAGTCGAATGGTGACCACAATAGTCGAATGGTAACCACAATAGTCGAATGGTAACCACAATAGTCGAATGGTAACCACAATAGTCGAATGGTAACCACAATAGTCGAATGGTGACCACAATAGTCGAATGGTGACCACAATAGTCGAATGGTAACCACAATAGTCGAATGGTAACCACAATAGTCGAATGGTAACCACAATAGTCGAATGGTAACCACAATAGTCGAATGGTAACCACAATAGTCGAATGGTAACCACAATAGTCGAATGGTAACCACAATAGTCGAATGGTAACCACAATAGTCGAATGGTGACCACAATAGTCGAATGGTAACCACAATAGTCGAATGGTAACCACAATATTATGAAAATAACGTCTTTTTAATGATATTCTTGCTATATTTAGGCGACTTTGTGCACTTTAAGAAGGACCCGTGGTAGTAATAATGGTCAAGTGAGATAGTTCACAGCCTGTTAATTGCTGGAGGTCCTTTTGAAACTGAATAAAATCATCTAACGGTAGCCAGCATAAGGTTAAAAGGACGTCGCCGGTACATAAGGGGTTAAGGTACTAAAATGTCGTCCAGAAATAGTTGTCTCTCCAACATTATACCAATATAGGTTTTATAAGTGTGCGGGTTCAGTCATGGTCACCAGCTACGCTATTTTACTGATAAATTTACGTAGTGATGTCCCTCAATACCTAGGTGAAGGTATTGAGGGATAAGCCTTTACAACGGCACCTCGTAGGTACTTTCTACTTTTCCTAATTTCTGAAGAGTGTAGAGAGAGGAGAAGGGGTGTTGGAGAGAGAGGAAGCTATTGGAGTGGCTTTGTTATGTGTGTTTATTTCTTCACACGCTATGACAACATTCTAGCGACTATGGAGCCCCTATCTAGCGGTTCTCGTGGGCTAGGCTTGGCAACACTGGAGCACCGGGGTCAGTCTGGTTCGAGTCACGGTAGGAGGTGGAGGGTAGTTGCTCGTGGTGCTGGGTTGTGAATCACCATCATGTCACCACCTAGCCTGTCCTGTTGTCTGTTGTTGACGTTGTTGGCTGGTGAGAGAGAGCTACCTTACAGTTCAATGCATGAATGAATGGATAAAACTTCGCTTGGACCTTTCAGTTCATTGGGCGAATGTATTGAGCTGCTTTCAGGCAACATGGTGTGCGGGGGTTGAAGAGAGATACACAGGAGAAGATCGGGACATACACGGCTATTTTTCCAGTTAGGTATTTTAGAGCTTGTTCCTTCAAAGCACCTAGACCCCCATCATTCTTTAAAAAAATACCTTCGAGATAAATTAGTAGAACAATTTTCGGACTGAAAGCCGGTTCCTCCTATATTTCAACCCTTACACCCCCAGATGTCCCAGGGGAGGAAGGGGTCATTTCTACCCTTACACCCCCAGATGTCCCAGGGGGGGAAGGGGTCATTTTCTAGGTCGATCCTCAGTTATTTAACCCGTTCTGTACCGGAGACGTCTATTTTATTTTATTCTTGCTATATTTATACGATTTTGTGCAGCTTAAGAAGGATATGTGGTGGTAAAAAGGGGTAAGTGAGATAGTTCGAAGCCTGGTAATTGCTTGAGACCCTTTTTAAACTGAATAAAATCGTCTATTAATAGCCAGAACTGAATGAAAACGACGTCACCGGTACTGACTGGGTTAAAAAAGTTACCTGACAGCTCTTGAAGATTTATCAGCTTGGTTTAAACAGTTACTTCGCTCATAAGTGGTGTTTTTTTCTCTTAAGGTGGGTGACCTGCTTTTTTTCTCTCTCTGGGTTGTATCCATTCGGCCCCATTCAGCCTACTGTTTTAAAGACGATTATCCCCATCCAGGTGTCGATTTATATTTTAGATAATGAGTTAGACTGCTGGCTAAATGTGTACATTTTTCAATAGAAAAATTTCTCCAGCGAAGCCAGATTTCTCCATAAAATGCTGACTCGCTATCGCTTGTCAGGAATAAATCGACACCTGAATGGGGATAACTGTCTCAAAACAGTAGGCTAAATGGGGCCGAATGGATACAACCCAGAGAGAAAAAAGGCAGGTGACCCTCCTTAACGCCTTCCGAGCAGGCCCGTCAGTAACTTCTACTACCTGCCAAGCGGGTGGTTTTACCCTAAATGAGCTTATTTCCGTGCTCTTTTTCATGCATAAACAAGAGCCAGAGCGTAATACAATTATGTATCCCTGAAAGGGCGATAATTGAGCTTTCCAGTGACACCAGAACCATCCTTCTACGACCAGGCGTTCTCTTGCAACGATCGTGCAAGATGAAGGAAAAATCCCTAAAATACGGTAATTTCCTTACATAATTCCCTGTGTAGCGAGGCAGTGAGTGTGGGTGTGTTTGGAGTAGGGCCCAGTGCTGGCGCGGGAGCCGTGCCGAAAGGTCAGAGCCGACCTACGCTCCTCCCACCGCTCGTCTCTCTCAGCCAAATATTGCTCAGAATTGCACACCGCCTTAAGTCGGTCCCCGCCACATAGTCCTTTCTTCTCTAGACCGACTTAAGTCCGGCCCCGCTAGACAAGGGTTAACATGTTTATCTATACATACATACAGAATACTATATAGCATATTCTGTATAATTAGCATAGCCTTTTTAACAAGATAAGCTTCGAGATAGATAGATATCTTGAAACACTCAGAAACCTGAAAAAAGGAGTATTGTACACCAAATTATTGTAGCAATATAAATAGTAAACATATTTTGTATGTTGATAGAACTATAAACAATCAAATGAACTAGTGCCAATAAATGTAACTAGATATACAAGTTACTTAGAACGGATGGGAACACTAAAGGCGGGGTCACAATTTGCAATTTACCGTCAGCTGGAAAGAAACAGAGTATGCTATAGTATGACCAAAGTGTGAGACGGTGTGGCAAGGTCAGAGATTCGGCAAGAGTCCCCGGTATCTAGTTTACGACACCGGGTCCTGATCAATACCAGTAGATCATTTCAACCAGTAGACCGTTTCAAACAGTATATATCAACCAGTAGATCCTTTAAACCAGTAGACCATTGCAACTATATTATATTCGCTGTAAGTAGGCGAAAAATCATGACCTCTAACCTCTGTAACTCAAAAACGACTCGAATAATCGAGCTAATATTTCTACCATTTGGGAAGAGTCAGTAAAGGAATAGATGTGGAAATTTACAGCCAATTTGCTCTAGCCCTTCTTGAGCTACAGAGGATAGAGGTCATGATTTCTCGCCTACTTGCAGCGAATAGACTATAGTACCAAATCAACCAGTAGGCCTTTTCTACCAAAAAATGTAAACATTTAGTTTGAATGAGGGGTCCGTTAGGCGTCAGAAACTTTTATAAACAATAATCCGTCGTATTATGTAATTCCTTTCCAATGTTATTTTCTATTTTTTTAATTTCGCTCCCAACACCAAACACCCTCAATGAAATTAATGAAAGCATGTGATCCTACCGGGATTCGACCGGGTTACCACATACAGATCAGTGGGGTCATATATTGGACTCCCGTGACCATCGAGAGCATAGTGGGGTCATATATTGGACTCCCGTGACCATCGAGAGCATAGGTATGTTTGAATATGAATTTAGGGTCCTTAGACAATTTAGACAAAAATAAGCCCCTATTTCCCTCTGAAAAATCCCGGCAAATTCCAGGAGAGGCCCAAATCCAATATGGCCGCCGCCGCCGCACACAACATTATAACTCGCGAACCATATGTCACAGAATATTGTGTAATACGTCGATTTCCACTAAATTTGGCATGAAGAACTCATTTCTGAGGTTATTTCAACAGTTTGAGGTCTCTTTCATGTCAAAATTCAGTATGGCAGCTGTCAACCATCTTGAAAATATGCCCTTTGAACACCGCAATTGATTTACTAGTATTAAGAATATTAAGTAGTGGAAACAAGAACAAGTGTATGAACAAAATGTTAATGGTGACATGGTATCAGTTTACAAAGCAGGATCATCTGTAGGATTATATTATTTACATTCATATAATGTACCATAAAGATCCATTTCGGTACACAATGATGTTGATAGTAGGTCAATATGAAACTAATCTGAGTACGGTACTCATAAGGCTTGGTACCATTGTTCTAAACTGCATTATGTCCAGTGTCAATACTACTACAGCTGTATAGTGCAACAATAGTTCATAGTTTATTCAGAATCAGGTGAGTCAGATGCCGAAAGCTCAGAATCTGATCCACAAGCATCAACGTCAGATTCAGATTGGTCACTGTCAATTTCTTCAGTAGGTGTGCTAACATTCAAGTGATGCGGGAGTACAGGAAGGGTATGACGCACTGGACAACACTTCCCATTCACAAGCTGCCAGCCATGCCCAATAGCCTAGGTGAAGGATGATCACATAAGCCATAGTTATGTTGTATGTAGGCAAGATAGTTTGCACTCCTACAGTGAAGGATAAGACTGTCCTCATCTGGAGGGAGGCGAAGCATGGACTTCGTCTTCAAAGATCGCCACTTCATTGCACGTGCTTAACCTGGTGATGAGGCTTTGATGCCATACACATACCGTACTATGAATGTCAGCAGGTCCTCTATCACACTGTCGTCTGGATCAAGCATCTGGCCACACCTCATCGACAGTAACTCTCTAGCTGTGGTATTTATTGAAACCTTGTCAAAGATAGATTTCTTGCCATGACCAAAGAAGCCTGAGTTGTGGTCACAGCCTGTCATGACATGAAAGGGAATCAGCATATCTGCAATTTCCTCTGTGCATAGGTCTCTGCAGAATATAGTGCCATGCTTACGCTTGATGTATAGTGATCCACGAACTTGCTGAGACACAAATGCAGTTTGTACTTACACATCAGTATCTTCACTGTCTATCACAACTGAATCCCATATCCCATATCTGAGAGTTCAACCCTGCCACTGACGTCAACTAGATTTACCACAGCTGACAAAGCTTGTTTCTCCATCTCTCCTGCCTTGATCTTCAAGTTTTTCCCAGAGGACTTTGTGAAATTTTTTTGTGCGAAATTGAAACGTGAGCTCTTCTTGATTGTGTTGTGGATAGATACTGACTTGGAATAAACTCGCTGTTCCAAGAATGCTTCTAACTTATACAGTCCATCAGCTAATGCTGTTGAGAAATCATACTGTAATTCTGCAGATGTGGGCAGGCCAGATTGAAGTGTGCGCAGGTCAGGTGTTGCTGGATCAAATGGATAGCTGTCTAACTCATCAAAGCAGTTCATAAGGCCTTGTACAGCTTTCTTATCAATTCTTATACGAGTTGGTGCAGCTTCAACATGCTTTCTTTTTTTAGCTTGAAATTGTACCGCACTTCGAATTCGGGCAACATTGTTTGCATTTCTAGTATTTACCAGAACTTGCTTCTAATTTTTTAGGATTGCCAGCCAGCCAGCTTTCATCTTAGACCATTTGTTCAATGTACATTCTATTCACAGATCCAGCACTAATGAGGAGAATGGTTTTCCAGTCATAGATTGTGCAAAGTTTTCTGCCAAGAAGTCTGACTGATTAGCTGGGAGAGATGAGAGCATTGCCCAGAAGTCAGGGAGCCAGCAGCCATACCTGTCGTTGTCCTATATGGCAAGCCATGGTAGCATTTGGTGCATAGATGACAGAAACTTTACCCAGTTACAAGTATGAATGGCATGGATGTTCATCATCAGTGCATCTGTCATGTCAAGAAATGACTGCCAGAAGTCAGCCATGCAGGACCCTTTACATACATCGAATATTTGGGATACAAAGGCTTTCAGCTCTGCATCCTCCTCCAGACTGGCATGAGCAGTTATGAGACTGTCACGGCTGTTCTGGAGATCTCTGAGTGTCTCCAAGTTTTCCTTTACCGCATCACTCAGGCCATTGACTGCTTGGTGATCTTTGACTCTTCTGAATCAAAGCTTCATAGAGCAAGCGAAGACAGCGGATGGCACGCTTGTAATGTTTCCCTCGTAGGGCCTGATCTACAGACCCAGCTGCGATGACATCTGCTGCCATTAATATAGGCTATCTGAGATGCCTGACGGTCCCTGACCCATTAAACCGCTTGAAAATGGCATAGATGAATGAAAAATGCATATGAAAGGGCCCAAGAAATGGAAGGATCTTTCCAAACTTGTCCTTATTCTCACTTTTGAGGTTTACAATAATCTTATACAAAGGCATATTCCCAACTAGTAATGCAAATGGCATCTCCTTTTCAATGATGGCTTGATTAATTTTGGACATAACATCATGCAGTATGGTCTTGGTGGGTGGGAGAGGGTAACTTACATGAAAATAAGCTTTGCTTATTTACCAAATAATATTCTTGACCAAATAATATTCTTAATACTAGTAAATTAATTGCGGTGTTCAAAGGGCATATTTTCACGATGGTTGACAGCAGCCATACTGAATTTTGACATGAAAGAGCCCTCAAAATGTTGAAATAACCTAAGAAATGAGTTCTTCATGCCAAATTTAGTGGAAATCGACGTATTACACAATATTCTGTGACATATGGTTCGCGAGTTATAATGTTGAGTGCAGCGGCGGTGGCCATATTGGATTTGGGCCTCTCCTGGAATCTGCCGGGATTTTTCAGAGGGAAATAGGGGCTTATTTTTGTCTAAATTGTCTAAGGACCCTAAATCCATATTCAAACATACCTATGCTCTCGATGGTCACGGGAGTCCAATATATGACCCCACTATAAACATACCTATGCTCTCGATGGTCACGGGAGTCCAATATATGACCCCACTATAAACACTCTAATCATTATACCATCAAGACAGTTAAGGGAAGGTATATGTTTTTTTTGGACCCCCTTCTCCCTCATGTTTAGCCCCATTAGTAATTACAGTTACACATCTTTCCCTTTGCTTACAGTATCTTCGGTAAACTGCAACTGGCTCCTGGATATTGTATTAAAACCAAGCAGCACGGGGTTCATGGACTTACGAAACGGCTTGCGGGTCGGGACAGTTAGAACCAACCACGCCCTAGCCCTCTGCACCACCGCGTCCCATCCCTACTTCCCAGACCTGACGAGGGCCCAGTTGTTGACGTTTCATAGCGGGACGTGGTCTCCGGAAGATGTTTACTGCATCAAAAGTGAGGACGTGGTATAAAAGCTAAATTTGAGGATGTGGTATAAAAGCTAAATCTGAGGATGTAGTATAAAAGCTAAATCTGAGGATGTGGTATAAAAGCTAAATCTGAGGATGTGGTATAAAAGCTAAAATTGAGGACGTGGTATAAAAGCTAAAAGTGAGGACGTGGTATAAAAGCTAAATCTGAGGACGTGGTATAAAAGCTAAACTTGACGTGGCATAAAAGCTAAAATTGAGGACGTGGTATAAAAGCTAAAATTGAGGATGTGGTATAAAAGCTAAAATTAAGGACGTGGTATAAAAGCTTAAATTGAGGACTTGGTATAAAAACTAAATCTGAGGACGTGGTATAAAAGCTACATCTGAGGATGTGGTATAACAGCTATCCACAAACTTACAATCAACAAATGTTTAAATCCAGTTGTTACAAACATTTTATGAATGGAGGATGCCTTTAGGCACATGGACCTTTTTGTTTTATCTGTGTTTTTCCTTCCTAAAAAAGATATACAGAACTTCTCTGAACCTACAAACTCAAAGTGCAAGGGACTGGAGTTCTCGAAAAAGGGCTCAAGTCCTGATGTTATTTTTGACTTACAGTGTGCTGGCTTAACCCTTTCGCGTTTTTATGACGCAGAGGTTGCCAGATTAGCAATAATAAATAGAGTTCCCTCACTCTTATAATTACCTCTCCAAAATTAGTTTTCTGCCCACAGCTAACTCAGAGACAACTGCAACTAAACTAAAGGTTTCTAAATACCCCTGATGGTAACAAAGGCTTTAAAGTATCCCTAATAGGCTCAAAATTGCGTCAAAAACGTGAGAGGGTTAATAATCCAATAGGGTTGATAGCCTCTGAAGTCTTATTTTAAGGGAGCCCACCTCGCTTTTTTTCTCTTTCTCTCCCTCTCTCTTTGGCTTGTATCCATTAGGCCCCATTCAGCTTACTGTTTTAAGGCGTTTATCCTCATCCAGGTGTCAATATTTTCCTGGCGAGTGGTAGCGAGCCAGCATATATATATTTTTGTTTTGACAACAAGCTAAATTTGTACATTTTTCGATAGAAAAATTTCTCCGGCAAAGCCGGATTTCTCCATACAATGAACGCTCGCTATCGCTCGCCAGGAAAATACTGACACCTGGATGGGGATAAACGTCTTAACCCTTTCGCTGCGGGTGACGTTCTGGAATGTTTTGGCAAGTTACAGCAATTTCCAGGCTTTAAAAGCCTGTAAAAAACGTAAAAAGTGTCAGTGGGTGGGAGCGTGAGGGGCCCACCTCCGACCCTCAGAGCACCGAGCGGCTCACTGAGCTAGGCTGTGTCTCGGGCGAATCTCTCTCTGTCTCTCTCATAAGTGCAGCCAAGCGAGCGAGTGTTACATAATAGCGGGGTTCCCGCGTTTCACTGGGATCACTGCGGGTGAACCAGACCACGTATACGGTTCGTTCTGGTGTAATTTTGAAGCTATTTTCGCCTAGTTTTCAGCAGAATACACTTCATTTAATGCAGATGCTTGATTTATCATTCAGGAGTGCCTGAATATGCCCTAAATAGCCCAAACATAGCCGCAGCCAATGGGTTAAAGCAGTTGGCTGAATAGGGCCGAATGGATACAAGCCAGAGACAGAGAGAAAAGGAGAAAGATAAAAGAAGCAGGTGACCCCCCTTAACTAACTCAAAGTGGAAGACCTGCCACGCCACCACCTGAGTTATGACTGGCACCCAAGAATTCTAACCATTGGATTGACCTGATGAAGCTATATGCGAAACGTTGTCAACAAAGTGCTCCTCCTCACATGGTGTTTATATTCATCTAATCTTCCCTTATCCGTCTACATGTGTATCTAATCTTCCTTATCCGTCTACATGTGTATCTAATCTTCCTCACGTATATTCCTTTACATTATGTTTCATCAACTCGTTCAGTACCAGTGACGTCCTTTTAACTTGATTAATTACATAATTTTAATCAGTTTAAATAGGGCCTCCGAGGCGTTGTTTTGGGTTGGTCTATTAAAAGGGGTTCATTTTATATATATATATATATATATATATATATATTATTATTATTATTATTATCATTATTAATATATATTTTTTTTTTATTTGTTCCCTAGGACTCCATCAAGCTTGAAATTACACTCCCTTGACCCCCTTTCAAGATAAATTTTTAAATTTTTCGGTAGAAAAATGGTCCGGCCAAAGGCCGATTCCTCTTAAATTACAGCCTCGCTATCGCTCGTCAGGAACAAATCAACACCTACATGGCAAGAAGTCTTAAAATTGACAGAAATGGGGGAAAGTTTTTTAAATCGCCAAACTAATGGGGTGAATGTCTTAAAATCTCAAATGCAATGGGGCTAAACATGAAGGAGAAAGGGGTCAAGAAAAAATCTCTCAAGTGGAAATCTCCCCCATACAGTACACGCGACGTTCTTTTCATTATATTCTGGCAACTATTAGACAAGTTTAGTCAGCTTTATAAGGACGTATACCCATTAACCCCTTAAGGACGGGCATGTTTGTTGACATGACCATGCTGCCAGGCGAGTATATTTACCGAAAACGAGCTTCATTCCATGCTCTTTTTTATGCATAAAAAGAACCAGAGTGTAATACAATTATATATCCGTGAAAGGGCGATAATAGAGCTTTCCAATGACACCTGAATCATCCTTGTACGACCACAGGTTATCCTGTAGCGATCGCGTAACCGGAGGTGAAAATACCCTAAAATAAGGTAATTTCCGTTGTCCTTTCCTTGTCTCGAGAGGACGGGCGATGGGTGGGAGACGGCGGTGGTCCCAGACATGGCCCAGTGGTGGTGCCGAGCGGTCAGAGTCCACCTATCATCCTCCCAACGCGCGGACTCTCTCTCAGAGCTCATAATGTGCTCAGAATGGCGCCCGTCATATGATGGGCACCGCAGGGGTGGCCAATATTCTCTCGCCCGTCATATGACGGCCACCGTCGGTTAGGTGTTAAAAGTCAACGTACTATCTCCAATAACCTTTTAGCTACCACATAACTTTCCTAAGCTTCATAAGATTGTCCAAATACAGCTGAAATCAAAGCAAAAATATGTCTCCCGTACTGTAATGGTTAACTCTATAATAGCGCTGCCCGGGTGGGATCCCAAGAACTGCTCCAGCCTTAAAGACTGGCGGTGGGACGCCCACCACAACACCTGGGCTGTGACCGGCGACGCAGATCAACAGCTTCCCTTCCTCTTCCTCTACAACAAATACTGGTACATCCGCTACTGCAACGTTAAAGGGGAGTGGATGAACTTCGGCGTTGGATGCGAGAGTGAGTACAGTGTTGCCAATATAGCTACTTTTTTTTCATGACAGCCGAGACATGACTTATTAGCGCCACCGTACAGTGTTGCCAATTTAGCTACTTCCCCGTTAGATCTATATGTATTGGTACAATCGGATGCCATAATCAGTTAGTTAAAAAGGACTAGATGTGTGTGAATTTGTGTTTTTATCTGTGTTTGTTCGTTGCTTTATATTGTTTTGTGTTTTCCCTGTTCTTGCTCTGTCTTGAGTCGGCCACCCCAAATAAAAAAGGAAAAAATAAAAAAAATAATATAATCGAATACAATAGAAAATAAAAATAAAAATTGGAAAAATAGGGATTGGGCCTGAGCATATAGATAGATAGATAGAAAAAAGGACTTCAGAGGCTATCAACCTTCTGGATTATTAAGTCAACACAATGTAAATCAAGAACAAAATGAGAACTGGAGCCTCTTTTCGAAAACTCCAGTCCCTTAATGTCAGTCTCTAGCCCAGTCACAAATATTCATGGACTGCACCTATTTGTAATTAGAAAAAAGAATACTAGTAATAAATAAATATACTGTATATATAAATACAAATCTTAATTAAGTCCCGATCACCTCGCCTGGATCATAAGATATGTGTGTCCAGTGTATCTACATAAACATCTCTCTTTGTATTCCTTTTGCAGGCATAGTATAAAAAACATCTCCCTTTCACTCTCTTTGTCTCTCTGCAGCCATAGTAATTAAAATCTCTCTCTCTCTCTCCTGCAACCATAGTATCACAAACATCTCCCTCTCTCTCTTTATCTCCCTTCTGCAGCTTCTGTTGTTATTCCAGCTGATGGTAAATTGTCATGTTTCCATCTTGTTTACATAGCCATTACGAAGATTTTGTAGCGAAATATGTTGTTAATTATGAAAACTTGTCACTAATATGATGCAGAGACATAGTAGTTTCATATTTTGACATAGTATCGATAAATCAGATGCTAAGGGATTCAATTTACCGTCAGTTGCAATAAAACCGACTATAGTATAACAAAACATCTCCCTTTCTCTCTTTGTTTCTCCCTCCTGCAGCCCTAGTATAAGAAACTTCGCACTCTCTCATGGGTTGAGCCCGAGAACTTTTTATCTTCTACTTTACTTCTCACTTCTCAACTAAAGCCTAGTTCACACATTCAGGAGTGTGAGGCCGAGTTTCCAAGAGTCCACAGTCCTGGAAATCACGTAATGACTCTTGGAAGATCGCATGCACCCATGGGCACTCTGGGTCACTCCCTGATACTCATGGGAACTCAGCTCGGGCAGCCCAATTTTGAAAATTGGGCTGCCCGAGCGGAGTTCCCAGGAGTATCAGGGAGTGACCCAGAGTGCCCATGGGTGCATGCGATCTTCCAAGAGTCATTACGTGATTTCCAGGACTGTGGACTCTTGGACACTCGGCCTCACACTCCTGAATGTGTGAACTAGGCTATAATGTTATAAATTTGGGCTGCTCCAGTGGATTTTCCAGGAGTATCAGGGAGTGACCCAGAGTGCCTATGGGTGCATGCAATCTTCCAAGAGTCATTACACAAGTTTCCGAGACTGTGGACTCTTGGAAACTCGGCCTCACACTCCTGAATGTGTGAGGGGCCCTTACACAGTCAGGAGTGCGAGCTAGATTCACTAGAAGTAGGGGAAAATTCGGACTCGCGGGCATATTCGTAGTGAAAATCGATGACTCCTAGTGACTCTAGCGACTCCTGTTAGACTCCCACTCGCTCGCGGTGAAAATCGATGACTCCTAGTGACTCTAGCGACTCCTGTTAGACTCCCACTAGCTCGCAGTGAAAATCGATGACTCCTAGTGACTCTAGCGACTCCTGTTAGACTCCCACTAGCTCGCGGTGAAAATTGATGACTCCTAGTGACTCTAGTACTTCTGTTAGACTCCCACTAGCTCGCACTCCTGACTGTGTGAGGGCCCCTATATTCTTCCTCTATCAAATTACTCTACTCTCCTATTTTACTCCAGCCATCATCATCATCATCATCATCATCTTTGTCTCTCTCCTGCAGCCCTGGTATCACAAACATCTCTCTCTTTGTTTGTCTGTCTCTCTCTCTCTCTCTCTCTCTTTGTTTGTCTGTCTGTCTGTCTGTCTGTCTCTCTCTCTCTCCCTCTCCCTCCTACAGCCATAATATAAACAACATCTCCCTCTCTCTCTATCTCCCTCCTGCAGCCCTGGCAGTAAAAACATCTCCCTCTCTCTCTTTGTCTCTCTCCTGCAGCCAAGGTAACCATCCTGCTGCCGAGTCCCACCCACGCGAAGGTCCCCCTGGTGACGCTGACGCCGGGGGACGCCTCGGGGGGAACGGAGGAGAGGTTGGGGTTGTCCTGCCCTCCTACAACCACTTCCTCCAAGGCCTTCTTCTGGTATACCGATTTCCAGTGTCATGGTAAGTCCACTAATCATTTGACCCGTTCTTTTAACTTTATGCTGGCTACTATTAGATGATTTTAGTCAGTTTAGAAAGGGGCTCCAACAATTATCAGGCTTCGAACTATCTCACTTGACCCATTTTACTACCACAGATCCCTCTTAAACTGCACACAATCGTTTAAATATGGCTAGAAGAAAATTCAAAAGACGTCGCCCATACAGAAGGGGGGGATGGGTCGTATTTATTTGCTCCTATATATATTTTGTATATACATCTTTTTTAGTTTCCTCCCTAGACCTCCTTCAAGCTTAAAAATATACCCCTAGAACCCCTTTCAAGATAAAAATGTGTAAATTTTTCGGTAGAAAAATGTGGGCCGGTTCCTTCTAAAATTACAGACTCGCTATCGCTCGCCAGGAAAAGATCGACACCTCTATGGCCCAACCCCGAAAGGGATTGAAAGGGCGGGTGCCCAACCCCGAAAGGGATTGAAATAGGGGAGCTATCCCCCTGCCAAAGGCGGTTTTCTAGGGCCTTTCCTAGCTGATGCTGAGAGGATTGGGTTCTAGTCATGTGGTGATGGGCTGGTCTATCAGAGTGAGAGCTGAGCGATCTCTGCCATACCATTACCCATAGCTTACTCTGACTGTTCCTTTTACTTATATATTTTCTAGATTTCAAGTGACGGCGTCTCTTCCGTGGATTGACCTCCCAATCTACCAAGATTGGAAGCCAAAGCGTCACATTTTTCCTTTGCCCCTCAACTTTCTCTTCATAATTGCTGAGGGGTACAGGGCCCTGGGTGGGGCTTTGGTTTCCCGGGCGTTTCCGCACCCTTCTCAGCTCCCCGCCATGGAGTGGCTTAGGTCACCCAGGCTTTATTGTAATAGGCAGGGAGAGTTCTGTGGGGGTGCTCGGTTATGGCCTTGGCCTTGCTCGGGGCCTTGGGGCTGTTCGGCCAGGCAGTCTGGGGAACAACAACAACAACAACAACTTATGTACCGGCGACGTCTTTTCCATTTTATTCTAGCTCTATTTAGAAGATTTTGTGCAGTGTAAGAAGGATCAGTGGTAGTAAAAAGGCTCAAGTGAGAGTGTTCGCAGCCTGTTAATTGCTGGAGGCTCTTATTAAACTGAGTAAAATCGTCTGATAGTGTCCAGAATATGATGAAAATGACGTCACCGGTACTGTATGGGTTAAGGGGGGAGGGGTCCTATTTATTTGCTCCTTTATATATATTTGTATATTTTTGTTTAGTTTCCTCCCTAGACCTCTATCAAACGTAAAAAAAATATCCATTTGATCCCCTTTTTAGATTAATTTGTAAATTTTTCGGCAGAAGAATTTCCCGGCCAAAGGCCGGTTCTTCCCAAATTACAGGCTCACTATCGTTCGCCAGGAAAACAATCGACACCTAAAATGCACGAAAGGTCTTAATATTGACAAAGAAATGTGGCGAACAGTCTTAAAATCGACAAACTAATGGGGTAAATATCTTAAAATCTGAAAACTAATGGGGCTAAACATGAGGAAGAGAGGGCACCAGAAAAACGGCCCATCTCGATATTAAGGCTTTTCGCCTCTTTTCTTTGTCATTCGTATCATTTAGGTGCAGATTTTTTCCTGGCAAGCGATAGCGAGCCTGTAACTTAGGAGAAACCGGCCTTCGGCTGGTATCTGTAGAGGAAAGTTTATCACCATACTCTTCTCTTCCCCCCAATTCCAGGAGGGGCAGAAAACTCTTTGACGTTTTCGACTGGCCCCCCACCGCCGGCACTACCCATCAACAGCGTCATGTCATCCAGCCTGGGGATTGAAACTGGGCCCAACTGGCGACACCTGGCCATCCTCTACCAGTGTCAGGAGGGCTATGACTGGACCACTCCATCGTCTTCGTCGTCGTCTTCTTCTTCTTCATCTTCTACCGGAGTCACTACCAGCCACCACTACCAGATCTCCACATGTACCAGTACCCAGTGCTCTGCTATTACCAAAGTGTGTCAAGGTATGGTTCCTGTTTCGTTTGTCATCATTAACCCTCTCGGTGCTAACCTTCGATAGGGAAGATTCCACTCATGGTCATTTTCCCGCTAATTCCGCTCATTATACGTCGCCCTAGCGTCATTTCCATTTCCGTAGCCCTGAGCGATATGGAAGGAGCTCCAATGAAAAAATTGGGTCGAAGTCTCCCTATAACAGTCATCACCCCCTCCCTACCTTTTCACACCACTCAGGAAAATCGATCAATACTTTGTATGTTTCGTCCTGACCAGCCAGCCCCCTACTTTCACTTTTGAGTGAAAATATATAATTATCTCCTTCACTTGCACTAGCGATAACTGGATGATATTTACAGGTATTTTATCATGTTTTTGTTTACAAGACAGTATGGATTGTTGAAATGAAGATGAAATTAACCTCATATATTTGTACCTGGTATATAACTGTCACAAGTACATGGAGAAATGGCCCTGTTTTTGTTGATATTCAGCTTCCAAAACATCTCTTCATTGTACACATACCCTCCCTCAACCAATGCACAGAGCATACTGATTTGAGTATGAGTGGCAAGCTTAAAGCCTCCTGGAAGTGTCTAGAAAAAAGCAGGGCAGATTGGTGCAACCAATTCAGCCAGTACTACCAAAACGTCAATGTACATCGCCCGCAGTGAATGGGTTAAAGGGAGATTTCTTTCATTTTTTTTTATTTTTTTTTTTTTTTCCTCCCTAGACCACCACCAATCTAAATATAACACCCATAAGATCCCCCTTTGAGACAAATTTGCAAATTTTTTGGTAGAAAAATGTTCCGGCCGAATGCCAGGTCAAAGGAAATCAAGCAACAACAGATCTAGTGACCCTTCTAGGCTGCTTGTCCTCCAAAACACTGAGGATCAAGTGACCAAACAGTGGTTTAGAGTGGGTAAGGGAACATTGGAAAGGGAACTACTGCCCTGGAACTAATGTCCGTAGCAAATTACAGGCTTGCTATCGCTCGTCCAGAAAATAACAATGTAGGTCTGTCTCGGCCGAAACATAGAGTGTCGTCAGAAACTAAGCAAGACTTTAAGGCGGTGTAACACGAGCGATTCTTCTGTCAATCTTTACGGGCAATTTTAGTCTGGCCGGGACATACTTCTATCGATGATTATACAAATTTAATGTGAAGGGATTCTGGGTGAGCACTTTATATTTTGAAGGAAGACTTTTTGTTCACCTAAGGAACAAACTAAACTACATTGCTAGAAAATGGCAAAATTCAGCAAAATCCTCAATAACAAACAAAATATCATAGTAACCCACAAGACGTCAGATCATATAGTGTTAACCCTTTCAGTACTGGTGACGTCTTTCTTATTTTTGTTCACCTATATTTATACAGTTTTATGAAACTTGGGAGGAATATAAAGTAACTAAACGGATTGCTTGATATAGTATGTAGCCTTTTAAATGATAGACGTCCTTCCTAAACTGAATAAAATCGTTATTAGTTGCCAGCATATGATGAAAAAGATGCCAACGGTACTGAACCATACACACTCACTCTCTCTCTCTCCCCCTCAGAGAAGCAGAAGATCCGAGACTGTGAGGATGTCCACAGCCTCGGCCTCACCACCGACCAGACCTACACTGTTCGACCAGCAGGCTCTGTACAAACACCCTTCCCTCAGCTGGTCGAGGTATGTGGCACAGACAGATGAGCATACCCGTTAATTAACCCTTTCAGTGCGGTGCTTTTTGTATCCACCCAAACAGTAATTTTCCCGCTAGTTCTGCTCCTTAAACATCGCCCTACCGCTACATCCGTAGCCCTGAGAGACTTGGAAGTAGCTCAGATGAAAAGATTGAGTCGAACCCTCTCTATAACAGTCACCACCCCCTCCCTACCTCTTCACACTACCCAGGAAAAACTATCACTGCTTTCCATGTTTCGTCGCTGACCAACCGACCCCCCACTTTCACTTGAGAGCAAATATATACAATTTTGTCCTTCACTTACACCCACGAAAACTGGATGATATTTACAGATATTTTATCCTGTTTTATGTTTACAAGACAGTATGGGATGTTGAAATGAAGATAGAATGAACCTCATATTAGTACCTGGTATATAGCTTTCACAATTACATGGAGAATTGGCCCTGCTTTTGTTGATATTCAGCTTCTAAAACACATCTTCATTGTACACACACCCTCCCTCAACCAATGCACTAAAGGCCGCGTCATACAGAACTCGAATCCACCAGAACCCACCAGAATGAATTCAAAAATTCAAATTTTAGCCACTTCTTCCCGATTCTGGTCTATTCTTGTACGTGTTCTGGTTAGATTCTTGTCTATTGTTGTGATTCGAGTGATGTTCTAGTCGTCACTCGATTGATCGAGTGAGTGAGCAAAAAGTTAGTGCATGCGTTAACTTTCTACGATTTATCGAGTGAAAAAACCGTTAAAAATTATCGAGTTACATTCTAGTCTTATTCTGGTCGCATTCGAGTCGCATTGCAGTCGCATTCTACCTATTCTGGTCATGTTCTGATGTAATTTTTATAGTCGATGCCGACTCGAATTACTTGAATGTAACTCGATGCCACTCGATAATGACCGGAAGTCAACTGGATGACAAGTTGATTATTCCACTTTAAAATTGAATGTAATGGAATGAGAGTTGAATATAACCCGAATTAAGAAGAATACAACTGGATGCCGACTAGAATATGACTGGTAGATGACTGCATACTTGCTTGATGTATCGAGTGTACACTGGATGTCGACTCGAACATGACTAGAAGTACTAGAATACAAGTGGAATCCAACTAGAAGGTAACTAGAAGGTATATATATACGTATATAAGTAGAAATATGTGATCGAGTAGGTAAGATGCAAACATGATACCAATATCTTATAAATAGAAGATTATGAACAATTTAACTTGAATCAAAGGAAAGACATGACATGGGTATCTGTTAATGCAAAGGTATTGAACAGAGAACTTGACATTTATGTCCACACACTTAGAAAATTGGGCTTACATTGTGTGGCCTATATGGCGTTGCAGGTATATTCAACAGAGAAGTTTAATATTTTCGATACTTTCAAAAAATTATGTCATTGCAATTATATTGAAGAGAGAACTTAGAAATCTTTTGACACTTATAAAATTGGGTCAAATTGTGTATGGTACATGTCATAGCAATTATGTCTACAAGAGATCTATGAAAAGACTTGGAACTTATAAAATGCCATCGAGTGTAGTGTGGTATATGTCATTGGAATAAAATTTCTTTGGACACTTTTAGGTCACATGCAAACATGATAGTAATATCATATAAATTGCACATTTATGAACCAATTAACTTGAATAAAATAAATTACATGACCTGGGTAAATTTTAATGCAAAGGTATTGAACAGATAACTTAACATTTATGTCCACATACTACTGGTGTGCCTGTGAACCAATCCTCCCTTTATATACTCAAAGGTTCCTCATCGAGTCACCTTCTGCCTATTCGAGTGACGTTCCACTTACGTTCGAGTTACGTTCAACTTCTTAACAGTTCCACTTACGTTCGACTTAACTTCATGTAATTCTGGTCATGATATACTGACATTCCGGTCTCATTATGGTCATTCGAGTTGCATTCGACTTGGGATCGAATAGTCTTCTTTCCACATCCGGTTTCCTTCGAGTCACTTACTGGTTAACATCGACTCATATTTGGGTTACATTAGAGTCCATCGAGTTACGTTCGAGTTACATTCCGGTCATTGACGGGTCGCATTCTACTCTGAAGTCACACTCGATTAAGGCCGCGTAATTCTCGTCAATTCCGGTGAAAAGTTCGATTCCAGTGGGTTCTGGTGGATTCGAGTTCTGTATGACGCGGCCTTAAACACACTGATATAAACGGGTGGCAAGCTTAGAACCTGGAAGCATCTGGCAACAAGTGGGACGGGTTGGTGCAACAAACTCAACTGATACTACCAGAATGTTGGAGTACGTCGGCCATAATGTTGGCCTTTTTTTACATTGGCCGTATATTTACGACAGCAGCAGTGATTGGAAGGTGTTCATATTTTATATATATTTTTAATTAGTTTGCTCCGTAGACCTCCATCAAGCTTAAGAAAACACTCCCACGACTCCCCTTTGAGATGATTCTGTACAGTTTTTGGTGGAAGGGAGATGGTAGTTGGAACATAAAAAAAGAGATGAACAGAGGGATCAGGTGTAGGGAGACTGCCCATCTGTCTCTCCCTGCTCAGGAATTGAGGCAGAGAACTTTCAGCTGTAAACCGAACGGGCTAAAAGTTGCATCACTGGACAACCTAGTAGGAGAAAAAAAAAAAAAAATCTCTCTCTCTCTCATTTATATATATATATATATATATATATATATATATATATATATATATATATATATATATATACTGTATACTCCTATTAATTTTTCAGTATGTTGGGAAATTCAGGGATGAGTCGATCGGTGGGTTGTTGGAATGTAAGAGAGAGAGAGAGAGAGAGAGAGAGAAAGTTGTTTGTATATTCCACGATTGTGAAGTTAAAGTTGAAGGGAGTTAGACAGTTTGGGGAAGTGAGAGGTCTGTGAGAATTAGAGAGAAGTAAAGGAAGAAAGAAAGACAAAGTAGAAGAGTAATAGGTGGAGGGCTGTCCTCCTTGATATTGCTGTAGGGGGGTAGGGGGTATTAAGGGGGGTAGGGGGTATTAAGGGGGGTAGGGGGTATTAAGGGGGGTAGGGGGTATTTATTGTATTGATATTAAATAAATACAAATTATATAAATAAGTAATAAATTGATAAATAAATTAACTAAATAATATACTGCAGGAAAAACCGTTTGCACTACGACAAAGAATGAGCGAAATACTTTGTTTTTCTATGTGAGTGAGGGAGACAAACGGCAGAACTGCCTGTAGCGAGTCCCTTCCCCAGAGTTGAAAGAATAACAGGGCCAAAATCAAGGGACGTTCGAGCCAAAATGCGTGGAAACACGGAGTTTGAAGCAATGTAAGTCATAGGAAGAGGGAAAGACTGATTCTGGGAGAGTTCCAGAGCTCAGCTGGATTGGGAGTATCGTTTCATAAAAAAAAAAAACTTGTCGTGACCCGAATGTCGTAAGAAAAAAAAAAAAAAGTGCAATTGCTTAATATGTCGCTCGATCGAGCATACCAATCCTATCAAGGGGGGGGGGGGTCCCACGAGCTCTTTCTTTTTCCGTCAATTTTTACGGGCAATCTAATGTTAGCCAGAATAAATAGTGAAATCGCCTCACCGGTACACAAAGGTTTAAACATTGGGTCACAAACTAGCGGTACAATAACTCCCGTGTGACACCGGATTAACATTGGCTGGGCCGACGTGTTTGGGGTTATCATAGTTTGTTTATTAATTATTGAGGATTTTTCTTGTTTTTGTAATTTTCGAGCAATATATTTTATTTTTTCCCCTAGGCTAACAGAAACGCCTTCCCAGACTTCCTTCAAAGTATACAATACCCACTCAGGCCCTCTTCAAGCTAAATATCTATCTATCTATTGCCTGACGCCGTGATCCCCGAAGGGGTGGCCACGAACGAACCGCCCCCCTGCACCTCTGTCCCCAGTCAGTCGACGCCCCTCCCCCCAACCAGCACCGCCCTCGTCCATGTACTTCCTCACTCCATCTTTCCACCTCATATTCGGTATATCTCTCCCTCTCTGTCCCTCCACCTCGCTCTCGTACACCCTCTTAGTCATTCTCTCGCTTTCCATACGTTCCATATGGCCGAACCATCTCAAATTGTTCCTTTTCACACTTTCCAGCACATCTACCTGTATATTTTCCAAAAGAAGCCGAATGTCTCCGATGAGGACGAAGACCGATTTCTTTTAAGTTACAGGCCTGCTATCGCTAGCCCAGACAACAATCAACATTTGAATGGGGTGAAGCGACCTATTATCGCCGAACTATTGGGGTGAAACGTATTTAAGTATCTAAACAAATTGAGTGAAACAGGGGAGGTCTAAAACAGAAAAAAAAAATCATGACAAAAAAGATAAACAAGATTAAACTCGGACCAAACAGTTGTAAGAATAATGTCATATGCCACATTCTTCAAAGACTATGTTCTATATTTCTTGAAAACCTTTATGTTGTTGATACATTGTTAGAGTCATTACTAGAGATAGCTTTTTCTACTTTTGATACGGGCTATTCATTCTGGAGCAATTTATAGGTTTGTCTTTTCAATATGCTTGAAGAAATCTATTATATTTATACATTGATACATTGTAGCCATTACGAGAGAGATATGGTTCCTCTATTTGATACAGGCTATTCATTCTGGGTAGCGTTTTCAATATTGTTGACGTGGTTTTGAGAAGGCGATTTGTCAGCCTAGGAGACAAACAATACATATATATATATATATATATATATATATATATATATATATATATATATATATATATATATATATATATATATATATATATATATATATATATATATATATATATATATATATATATATATATATATCGATTATATATATATATATATATATATACTGTATATATATATATATATATATATATTTTTTTTAATCCTGGCGGAAGGTTTAATTCCCTAGCAGTTGATTGTTCGATATTTAATGAGAAGACATGAAACTGCTATGTCTCTGCTTCATATTATTATGGACAGGTTTTCACAATAAATACCGTATTTGGTTATAAAGACATTGCAATAGCCGAGTCATTGAAAGGGGGTAAGTCAGTTTCTCGCCAACTTAAGAAAAATTATGATAAATACATTGCTCGAAAATAGGAATATCTCCCTGAGTTGTGTGATGGTAGACTCTAATGCCATAGTCTCCAGCCCACTCATAAAATATTCGAGGACTTCGCCTATTTCTAATTTTTATGGAAGTCTACCTATAGAAACGTATTATGGAAGTCTACCTATAGAAACGTATTTATGAGTATAATTGTCCAAACATCAACTATAAACTATATATATATACTATATATTGAAAAACAAGTTCTATGCAAATGTCGATCTTGGTCGTTATAATTGCATCAAGAAAACCATAGGGGGTGTCCACGTATTTTCATAAGTGGGTTAGAGACTATGGTATCCGAGTGTACTTGTAAAAAATCACTATGTGGCATCCTGGAATATGGATCCTACGACTTGTGTATCAATTGCAATACATTCTCCAAGTAGGATTTCCCTTCTCCTTACTATTAATAGGAAAGGTTAAGTATCCTTTATCACGTCGTGGTAGAGTTGGTTAAAGCATGGACAATCGTCCTGACTATCGGTAGTTCGAACCCCGCTGAGAGTATAATATATATATATATATATATATATATAATTATATATATATATATATATATATATATATATATATATATATATATATATATATATATATATACTTATATATATAGAGAGAGAGAGAGAGAGTTTAAAGATAGGTGTGATTTCAACATTTTCTGCAGCGCTATGGATTATGGATTATATGGATCGATGCGTGATATATCTGTTCCTTTCTGGACGCATTCTAGTATATATTTCGTCTTTAGCACTGTCTGTACCGAGGGGGGTCTTTTTGGAGCTCCCTTATTTTGCTCCACTAGTTTTGAATTTTAAGAAGTTTCACCCTACTAGATTGTCGAAAAAATACGCTTCACCCCATTCGGCTGTCGTTTTTATTTATTGTATTTATTTTTTCCTTGGGTGATCGACAGCAAGCCTGTAACTTAGAATGAATTGGCCTCCGACCAGGACTTTTTTCTATCGAAAAATTTACAAATTTAGCTTGAAGTGGGGCCTGGGTGGGCCATTTTGAACTTGAAGGAAGTCTGGGAAGGCGTTTATGTTAGCCCAGGGGACAAACTAAACTACATGGCTCGATAATGACACAAACAACAAGCAAACTCCTCAATAATTATTAATCGGCGACGTCTTTTTCATTATATTCTGGCAACTATTAGACGATAATAATCAGCTTAGGAAGGACATATAAAAAAAGGCTACAGACTATCACAATCCATCCTTTTAGCTGCCATATATCTTTTAGCTACCATATATCTTTTAGCTGCCATATATCTTTTAGCTGCCATATATCTTTTAGCTGCCATATATCTTTTAGCTACCATATATCTTTTAGCTGCCATATATCTTTTAGCTGCCATATATCTTTTAGCTGCCATATATCTTTTAGCTGCCATATATCTTTTAGCTACCATATATCTTTTAGCTGCCATATATCTTTAGCTACCATATATCTTTTAGCTGCCATATATCTTTCAGATGCAATATATCTTTTAGCTGCCATATATCTTTTAGCTGCCATATATCTTTTAGCTGCCATATATCTTTTAGCTGCCATATATCTTTTAGCTACCATATATCTTTTAGCTACCATATATCTTTTAGCTGCCATATATCTTTACCTTATATCTTTTACCTGCCATATATCTTTTAGCTACCATATATCTTTTAGCTACCATATATCTTTTAGCTGCCATATATCTTTTAGCTGCCATATATCTTTTAGCTGCCATATATCTTTTAGCTGCCATATATCTTTTAGCTGCCATATATCTTTTAGCTGCCATATATCTTTTAGCTGCCATATATCTTTTAGCTGCCATATATCTTTTAGCTGCCATATATCTTTTAGCTACCATATATCTTTTAGCTACCATATATCTTTTAGCTGCCATATATCTTTTAGCTGCCATATATCTTTTAGCTGCCATATATCTTTTAGCTACCATATTATCTTTTAGCTACCATATATCTTTTAGCTGCCATATATCTTTTAGCTGCCATATATCTTTTAGCTGCCATATATCTTTTAGCTGCCATATATCTTTTAGCTACCATATTATCTTTTAGCTACCATATATCTTTTAGCTGCCATATATCTTTTAGCTGCCATATATCTTTTAGCTGCCATATATCTTTTAGCTACCATATATCTTTTAGCTACCATATATCTTTTAGCTGCCATACATCTTTTAGCTGCCATATATCTTTTAGCTGCCATATATCTTTTAGCTACCATATATCTTTTAGCTGCCATATATCTTTTAGCTGCCATATATCTTTTAGCTGCCATATATCTTTTAGCTGCCATATATCTTTTAGCTGCCATATATCTTTTAGCTACCATATATCTTTTAGCTACCATATATCTTTTAGCTGCCATATATCTTTTAGCTGCCATATATCTTTTAGCTACCATATATCTTTTAGCTACCATATATCTTTTAGCTGCCATATATCTTTTAGCTGCCATATATCTTTTAGCTGCCATATATCTTTTAGCTACCATATATCTTTTAGCTGCCATATATCTTTTAGCTGCCATATATATCTTTTAGCTGCCATATATCTTTTAGCTGCCATATATCTTTTAGCTGCCATATATCTTTTAGCTACCATATTATCTTTTAGCTACCATATATCTTTTAGCTGCCATATATCTTTTAGCTGCCATATATCTTTTAGCTGCCATATATCTTTTAGCTGCCATATATCTTTTAGCTGCCATATATCTTTTAGCTGCCATATATCTTTTAGCTACCATATTATCTTTTAGCTACCATATATCTTTTAGCTGCCATATATCTTTTAGCTGCCATATATCTTTTAGCTGCCTGCCATATATCTTTTAGCTACCATATATCTTTTAGCTACCATATATCTTTTAGCTGCCATATATCTTTTAGCTGCCATATATCTTTTAGCTGCCATATATCTTTTAGCTGCCATATATCTTTTAGCTGCCATATATCTTTAGCTGCCATATATCTTTTAGCTGCCATATATCTTTTAGCTACCATATTATCTTTTAGCTACCATATATCTTTTAGCTGCCATATATCTTTTAGCTGCCATATATCTTTTAGATGCCATATATCTTTTAGCTACCATATTATCTTTTAGCTACCATATATCTTTTAGCTGCCATATATCTTTTAGCTGCCATATATCTTTTAGCTGCCATATATCTTTTAGCTGCCATATATCTTTTAGCTACCATATTATCTTTTAGCTACCATATATCTTTTAGCTGCCATATATCTTTTAGCTGCCATATATCTTTTAGCTGCCATATATCTTTTAGCTACCATATATCTTTTAGCTACCATATATCTTTTAGCTGCCATACATCTTTTAGCTGCCATATATCTTTTAGCTGCCATATATCTTTTAGCTACCATATATCTTTTAGCTGCCATATATCTTTTAGCTGCCATATATCTTTTAGCTGCCATATATCTTTTAGCTGCCATATATCTTTTAGCTGCCATATATCTTTTAGCTACCATATATCTTTTAGCTACCATATATCTTTTAGCTGCCATATATCTTTTAGCTGCCATATATCTTTTAGCTACCATATATCTTTTAGCTACCATATATCTTTAACGTGCCATATATCTTTTAGCTGCCATATATCTTTTAGCTGCCATATATCTTTTAGCTACCATATATCTTTTAGCTGCCATATATCTTTTAGCTGCCATATATCTTTTAGCTGCCATATATCTTTTAGCTGCCATATATCTTTTAGCTGCCATATATCTTTTAGCTACCATATTATCTTTTAGCTACCATATATCTTTTAGCTGCCATATATCTTTTAGCTGCCATATATCTTTTAGCTGCCATATATCTTTTAGCTACCATATATCTTTTAGCTACCATATATCTTTTAGCTGCCATATATCTTTTAGCTGCCATATATCTTTTAGCTGCCATATATCTTTTAGCTACCATATATCTTTTAGCTACCATATATCTTTTAGCTGCCATATATCTTTTAGCTGCCATATATCTTTTAGCTGCCATATATCTTTTAGCTACCATATATCTTTTAGCTACCATATATCTTTTAGCTGCCATATATCTTTTAGCTGCCATATATCTTTTAGCTGCCATATATCTTTTAGCTACCATATATCTTTTAGCTGCCATATATCTTTTAGCTGCCATATATCTTTTAGCTGCCATATATCTTTTAGCTGCCATATATCTTTTAGCTGCCATATATCTTTTAGCTACCATATTATCTTTTAGCTACCATATATCTTTTAGCTGCCATATATCTTTTAGCTGCCATATATCTTTTAGCTGCCATATATCTTTTAGCTACCATATATCTTTTAGCTACCATATATCTTTTAGCTGCCATATATCTTTTAGCTGCCATATATCTTTTAGCTGCCATATATCTTTTAGCTACCATATATCTTTTAGCTGCCATATATCTTTTAGCTACCATATATCTTTTAGCTACCATATATCTTTTAGCTGCCATATATCTTTTAGCTGCCATATATCTTTTAGCTGCCATATATCTTTTAGCTGCCATATTATCTTTTAGCTACCATATATCTTTTAGCTGCCATATATCTTAGCTTAGCTGCCATATATCTTTTAGCTGCCATATATCTTTTAGCTGCCATATATCTTTTAGCTGCCATATATCAGCTGCCAAATATCTTTTAGCTGCCATATATCTTTTAGCTGCCATATATCTTTTAGCTGCCATATATCTTTTAGCTGCCATATATCTTTTAGCTGCCATATATCTTTTAGCTGCCATATATCTTTTAGCTACCATATATCTTTTAGCTACCATATATCTTTTAGCTGCCATATATCTTTTAGCTACCATATATCTTTTAGCTGCCATATATCTTTTAGCTGCCATATATCTTTTAGCTACCATATATCTTTTAGCTGCCATATTATCTTTTAGCTGCCATATATCTTTTAGCTACCATATATCTTTTAGCTGCCATATATCTTTTAGCTACCATATATCTTTTAGCTACCATATTATCTTTTAGCTACCATATATCTTTTAGCTACCATATATCTTTTAGCTACCATATATCTTTTAGCTACCATATATCTTTTAGCTACCATATTATCTTTTAGCTACCATATATCTTTCCTAAGCTTCATAAAATCGTCTAAATGCAGCTGGAATCAAGGAAACTACACGTCACCGGTAATGGAAGAATTAACCCTTCCAGTACCAGCAACGTGTGTTATACTTTTGTCTAGCTGTATTTATACCATAGTATGCAGTTTAGGACGGACCTGTGGTAGTTGAAAGGGTTGGTTGAGATAGTTTGAAACCTTTTATTATGGCTAGACGTCCTTCCTAAGCTGAATTAAATCGTCTATTTGTTGCCAGAAGGTGATGAAAAGGACGTCCCTGGTACTGGAAGGGTTAAACACAACATCCTAATAACCCCCCCCCCCCCAAGATGTCGGACCAGCTAGTGTATGATAGGTTTGAGTCCAGCATATACAATAGTTCATTCATGCTCCATAGATTATTTTGATCGGTATTTCCAAATCTATTAAAGCCCTTGGGGGTCATGACGTGCTTTGGCACCTAATTCTGGCTATCGTTGGACGATTTTATACAGCTTAAGAAGGATCGATGGGTTTAAAAAGGGTATACAGACTGTCTCACTAACCCTCAGACTTCCATATCCCGTTCCTAAAGGGTATACAGACTGTCTCACTAACCCTCAGACTTCAACCCTCAGACTTCCATATCCCGTTCCTAAAAGGTATACAGACTGTCTCACTAACCCTCAGACTTCCATATCCCGTTCCTAAAGGGTAAAAGGGTATACAGACTGTCTCACTAACCCTCAGACTTCCATATCCCGTTCCTAAAAGGGTATACAGACTGTCTCACTAACCCTCAGACTTCCATATCCCGTTCCTAAAGGGTATACAGACTGTCTCACTAACCCTCAGACTTCCATATCCCGTTCCTAAAAGGGTATACAGACTGTCTCACTAACCCTCAGACTTCCATATCCCGTTCCTAAAAAATATCGTCTAATGAAATCCAGAATAAATTGCCAAAACGCATTAGAAGGTCGCGTTTGGAGCGGGAATGAACAACTTTATCTCGAAAAATGTACAGATTAATCTCGGGGTTATATATATTTAAGATTGATATAGGGCTAGGAAACAAACTAAAAACTTCCCTTTGAATATTTTGACGCATTAGACATATATTATGGCTATCATCAGACGATGGTATACAAATTAGGAAGAATATGTGGGAATTATATGGGTAAAGACTGTCTCAATGAACCCTTTGACTTCCATATACTCCTACTAATATGAATACTATGTTTAATAATAGGCAGAAAACAGAAAAGAAATGAGCAATTGTATCTTCTAAGAGTAAGACTATCTCCATTAACCCTCTGACGCCCTTCCCCATATGAAGCAAATCGTCTAGTAATAGCCAGAAAACAGTAAAGAAATGCATCATCGTATCTTGCAAGGGTTGAGTGATAGGTTTGGCGCCAGCATAAAATCGTCAACCAATAGTCAGAAAACAGAAACGAAATGAGTCATCGTATCTTGAAAGAGTTCAATAATAGGTTTGGCGCCAGCATAAAATCTTATATTAATAGCCAGAAAACAGAAAATAAATGTCATCGTATCTTGAAAGGGTTAAACTCTTCTGTACCGGCGCCGTCCTTTTAACTTTATTCTGGCTGCTATTAGACGATTATATTCAGTTTATACAGGGCCTCCAGCAATTAACAGGCTTCGAACTTTCCCACTCAACTCTTTTTACTACCACAGATCCTTCTTAAACTGCACACAATCGTTTAAATACAGCTAGAAGAGAATTAAAAAGACGTCTCCGGTACAGAAGGGGTTAAATGATAGGTTTGGTTCCGGATTTTATTAATGGTTGATAGATTATTCTTACTGATCCTTGGAGGCTATTCAGTACAAGACACATGCCATTTGTCTTACCCTAGGCAGGAAATTATAGGCTTGGCTATTTTAAAACCGTCGACCGTAGTGTGTGTGTGTGTGTGTGTGCTTGTGAGTGTGTGTGTGTGTTTGCGAGTGTGTGTGTGTGTGTGTGTATTTGTTTGTGTGTGTGTGTGTGTGTGTGTGTGTAAGAATAATTGTCGGTTTATTGTTCACTTGTAGTCGTGCAACTGAAAATCTACACACATTTGTTTAGCCTAGGTACAGTACAATGCTTATTCTACCTTAACTATGAGGTCACATGCGACCTTTGGCGACCGTGGGGTGCCTGGGTTCCTACCATAGTTCATACGCAGATACACTGGTGAGAAGTATGTATAGGCTAATACAATTTGTTAGTGGAGCAGCTTGGCAAGGAAGAGACCACGATACAATCTTCTCCATCGAGATAGTAAAAAAAAAAACTTTAAGATACTGGGGGACTTGAACCCTCGACCTAGCGGGCAATGAATGCACAGCGCCTTAGACCACTCGGCTAACCCGTGTGTGTGTGTGTGTATGTGTGTGTATGTATGTATGTGTATGTGTACGTGTGTGTGCGCATGGAGAGGTATGGCTCAATGGCACTGTATATTTGATTTTACCTTTGTAGACTAGCTCAAAAGATGGCAGTGCGTGTGTGTGTGTGTGTGTGTGAAAATATAGGTTTGCAACTACCGATTTATCATTTTGACTGATGCTCGAAGACTTTTTCACATAATTTACTCCCCAAGTATGAAATTCTATAGGTTTGACGATTTATGGAACTGTTTGACCTCTTACCATAGTGTGCAGATATGTATTTATTGCTCAAGGGAATGGATATAAGAAACATTGTGTGGAATACATAAATATATGTTTTTTTCTTTCTTTCTTTGTATATGCGTGTTTTTTTTCAGATTAGGGTGAATATATGGAAGTCAGAGGTATAATTGAGATAGTCCTTTCCCAATATATTCCCACATATCCTTCCTAAGCTGTACAAGAACGTTAAATTATAGTCAGAATAAACTGTCAAAAAGCGTCATAATCCTCAAAGGGGCTCATTTGTCGTACTCTATTTGGAAGCTATAGTCTATTCATTACAGGTAGGTCAGAAATCGTGACACCTGCCCTCTGTAACTAAAGAAAGGCAAAAACAAATGGGCTGTACATTTCCACACTTATTCCCTGGCTGGCTCTTCCTAAATGGTAGAAATTATAGCTGGATTACTCAGGTCGTTATGGAGTGATAGAGGTCAGTGGTCAAGATGTATTTATTGTTAATTCCACTGAGGCAACGGTTATTCATATTACATTATATCTATATCTATCTATTTACCGGTATATATATATATATATATATATATATATATATATATATATATATATATATATATATATATATATATATATATATATATATATATATATATATATATATATCTATATATATATATATATGTATATATATATATATTATATATATTATTTACTTCTAGAAAGCTAAGAATGTGCAAATATAAAATAAGTAGGACCTACATGACTGTACTAAAAAACTAATACTAATGTATTCTATGTAGTCCTGTATAATGTATTATATGTAGTCCTGTATAATGTATTATATGTAGTCCTGTATAATGTATTATATGTAGTCCTGTATAATGTATTATATGTAGTCCTGTATAATGTATTATATGTAGTCCTGTATAATGTATTATATGTAGTCCTGTATAATGTATTATATGTAGTCCTGTATAATGTATTATATGTAGTCCTGTATAATGTATTATATGTAGTCCTGTATAATGTATTATATGTAGTCCTGTATAATGTATTATATGTAGTCCTGTATAATGTATTATATGTAGTCCTGTATAATGTATTATATGTAGTCCTGTATAATGTATTATATGTAGTCCTGTATAATGTATTATATGTAGTCCTGTATAATGTATTATATGTAGTCCTGTATAATGTATTATATGTAGTCCTGTATAATGTATTATATGTAGTCCTGTATAATGTATTATATGTAGTCCTGTATAATGTATTATATGTAGTCCTGTATAATCCACAGAACCCTCTTGAATCCAATATAATCCTCCACAATATCTTGTAATCCTTTATGAACTCCTGTAATCCTCCCGAATCCACCCTAATCCCCTATAATCCCTTCTAATCCCTTCTCCCCCAGGTGTTATGTCAGGTGTCCCCCAGTAGGCCCCAGTGGGCGGAGGGGGGGTGGCTGGTGTTTGGGGAGATGACCATCAACTCCAAGGACACACTTACATTAGGTTAGTCCCTTGTATTTTTATTTGTTTAAGGGGAGATAGGTCTGTTTTTCTGGCCCCCCTTCTCCCTCATGTTTAAGACGTTCGGCCCATTAGTTTAGTGATTTTAAGAAATTTTGCCCCATTTCTTTGACAATTCTAAGACTTTTTGTGTCATTTAGGTGTCAAGTTTTTCTCCTTTCGAGCGATAGCAAGCTTGTAATTTGAGAGGAATCGGCCTTCGGCCGGGACATTTTTCTATCGAAAAATGTACAAATTAATCTTGAAGGAGGGGTTTGGGTATTAATCTAGAAGGAGGGGTTTGGGTATTAATCTAGAAGGAGGGGTTTGGGTATTAATCTAGAAGGAGGGGTTTGGGTATTAATCTTGAAGGAGGGGTTTGGGTATTAATCTAGAAGGAGGGGTTTGGGTATTAATCTAGAAGGAGGGGTTTGGGTATTAATCTAGAAGGAGGGGTTTGGGTATTAATCTAGAAGGAGGGGTTTGGGTATTAATCTTGAAGGAGGGGTTTGGGTATTAATCTAGAAGGAGGGGTTTGGGTATTAATCTAGAAGGAGGGGTTTGGGTATTAATCTTGAAGGAGGGGTTTGGGTATTAATCTAGAAGGAGGGGTTTGGGTATTAATCTAGAAGGAGGGGTTTGGGTATTAATCTAGAAGGAGGGGTTTGGGTATTAATCTTGAAGGAGGGGTTTGGGTATTAATCTTGAAGGAGGGGTTTGGGTATTAATCTTGAAGGAGGGGTTTGGGTATTAATCTAGAAGGAGGGGTTTGGGTATTAATCTAGAAGGAGGGGTTTGGGTATTAATCTTGAAGGAGGGGTTTGGGTATTAATCTTGAAGGAGGGGTTTGGGTATTAATCTAGAAGGAGGGGTTTGGGTATTAATCTAGAAGGAGGGGTTTGGGTATTAATCTAGAAGGAGGGGTTTGGGTATTAATCTAGAAGGAGGGGTTTTGGGTATTAATCTTGAAGGAGGGGTTTGGGTATTAATCTTGAAGGAGGGGTTTGGGTATTAATCTAGAAGGAGGGGTTTGGGTATTAATCTAGAAGGAGGGGTTTGGGTATTAATCTTGAAGGAGGGGTTTGGGTATTAATCTAGAAGGAGGGGTTTGGGTATTAATCTTGAAGGAGGGGTTTGGGTATTAATCTAGAAGGAGGGGTTTGGGTATTAATCTTGAAGGAGGGTTTGGGTATTAATCTAGAAGGAGGGGTTTGGGTATTAATCTTGAAGGAGGGGTTTGGGTATTAATCTTGAAGGAGGGGTTTGGGTATTAATCTAGAAGGAGGGGTTAGGGTATTAATCTAGAAGGAGGGGTTTGGGTATTAATCTAGAAGGAGGGGTTTGGGTATTAATCTAGAAGGAGGGGTTTGGGTATTAATCTTGAAGGAGGGGTTTGGGTATTAATCTTGAAGGAGGGGTTTGGGTATTAATCTTGAAGGAGGGGTTTGGGTATTAATCTTGAAGGAGGGGTTTGGGTATTAATCTAGAAGGAGGGGTTTGGGTATTAATCTAGAAGGAGGGGTTTGGGTATTAATCTTGAAGGAGGGGTTTGGGTATTAATCTTGAAGGAGGGGTTTGGGTATTAATCTAGAAGGAGGGGTTTGGGTATTAATCTAGAAGGAGGGGTTTGGGTATTAATCTAGAAGGAGGGGTTTGGGGTATTAATCTAGAAGGAGGGGTTTGGGTATTAATCTTGAAGGAGGGGTTTGGGTATTAATCTAGAAGGAGGGGTTTGGGTATTAATCTTGAAGGAGGGGTTTGGGTATTAATCTAGAAGGAGGGGTTTGGGTATTAATCTTGAAGGAGGGGTTTGGGTATTAATCTAGAAGGAGGGGTTTGGGTATTAATCTAGAAGGAGGGGTTTGGGTATTAATCTTGAAGGAGGGGTTTGGGTATTAATCTTGAAGGAGGGGTTTGGGTATTAATCTAGAAGGAGGGGTTTGGGTATTAATCTAGAAGGAGGGGTTTGGGTATTAATCTAGAAGGAGGGGTTTGGGTATTAATCTTGAAGGAGGGGTTTGGGTATTAATCTTGAAGGAGGGGTTTGGGTATTAATCTAGAAGGAGGGTTTGGGTATTAATCTAGAAGGAGGGGTTTGGGTATTAATCTAGAAGGAGGGGTTTGGGTATTAATCTGAAGGAGGGGTTTGGGTATTAATCTAGAAGGAGGGGGTTTGGGTATTAATCTAGAAGGAGGGGTTTGGGTATTAATCTTGAAGGAGGGGTTTGGGTATTAATCTTGAAGGAGGGGTTTGGGTATTAATCTTGAAGGAGGGGTTTGGGTATTAATCTTGAAGGAGGGGTTAGGGTATTAATCTAGAAGGAGGGGTTTGGGTATTAATCTAGAAGGAGGGGTTTGGGTATTAATCTAGAAGGAGGGGTTTGGGTATTAATCTTGAAGGAGGGGTTTGGGTATTAATCTTGAAGGAGGGGTTTGGGTATTAATCTAGAAGGAGGGGTTTGGGTATTAATCTAGAAGGAGGGGTTTGGGTATTAATCTAGGAGGGGTTTGGGTATTTTTTTGTTTTAAAGTTTGATGGAGGTCTAGGGAGGAAACTAAACAAAATATAAACAAATATAAACAAATTAGCTGGTGTTATGTAGAGGTCACCATAGGTCACCATAGGTCACCATCAAACCCAAAGCAACAACGACATTAGGTTAGTCTTTTCTATATTTATAGGTTTAAGGAGACAAAAGGCAAAGCTGTCTGTAACGAGTGTCTCCCCCCCGTAATTGAAAGAGTGAAAATCAGTTCACTCCTGGTTTAGAGAGTTGGACAGAATAGGTGAGGAAAAGCAGGCATTACGTCCAATAAGTATTTTGTTTTTGTTTTTCTAATTGTAAGAAAGATATATTTTTAAAATAAACACATTTAGGTGAGGGTATGACTGGCCCTTTAACCCCTTCAGTACCGGTGATGTCATTTTGTTTTATTTCAGCTATATTTATACGATTTTATACAGTTCAGGAAGGATATGTGTTAGATAAAAGGGTGAATTGAGATACTTAGAAGCCTTTTAATTGCTGCATGTCCTTCTGAAGCTGAATGAAAGCCTCTAAATATTGCTAAATTATAATGAAAAGTACGACCCGGTAGTGAAGGGGTTAAGGGGATTTTTTAGTGTGTTCCCTATACTTCCATCAAACATAAAATAACCCCCCCTAGACCCCCTAGAGGGCCCTTGACCCCCTAGACCCCCCAGTCCCCAGACCCCCTAGACCCCCTAGACCCCCCAGACCCCCTAGACCCCCTAGATCCCCTTTCAAGACAAATTTGTATATTTGTATATAGAAGAATGTTCCGGTCGAAGGCCGGTTCCTCTTTAATTAAAGGCTTGATATCGTTCGCCAGGAAAAAATTGACACCTAAATGGCACGAAAGGTCTTAACATTGACAGAAATGGGGCAAAAATCCTTAAAATCGCCAAACTAATGGGACAAACATTTTAAAATGGGGCAAACGTCTTAAAAGCAATTGGGCTACACATGAGTGACAAAATGGGTCCAGGAAAAAAACCCTGAAGTGCAAATCTGCCCTTAAAAGCATTATGGGGAAATACTTAAGAATATACCATTTTCAACCAGCAATACCTCTGTAACGATTAAGATTTGGAAATTTTCTTATAAAACATTTTATGCTTAGAATAATTTACATAACCTAATCTCGAATTTCGGCATAGCTATGGGATATAATTGTACCATTGACAATTCAGCTGACCATTCAATTCGATGTGATAAATATTGTTTTATAAGAGGTACCCCAACATGTTTTGCAAGGTCTACCCCTAATATGTCTTACTGATAAAATGACCCTTAGAGGACTATACAACTATAAATGACCCTTAGAGGACTATAAAACTATAAATATGACCCTTAGAGGACTATAAAACTATAAATGACCCTTAGAGGACTATAAAACTATAAATGACCCTTAGAGGACTATAAAACTATAAATATGACCCTTAGAGGACTATAAAACTATAAATATGACCCTTAGAGGACTATAAAACTATAAATGACCCTTAGAGGACTATAAAACTATAAATATGACCCTTAGAGGACTATAAAACTATAAATATGACCCTTAGAGGACTATAAAACTATAAATATGACCCTTAGAGGACTATAAAACTATAAATGACCCTTAGAGGACTATAAAACTATAAATATGACCCTTAGAGGACTATAAAACTATAAATATGACCCTTAGAGGACTATAAAACTATAAATGCCCCTTAGAGGACTATAAAACTATAAATATGACCCTTAGAGGACTATAAAACTATAAATATGACCCTTAGAGGACTATAAAACTATAAATATGACCCTTAGAGGACTATAAAACTATAAATATGACCCTTAGAGGACTATAAAACTATAAATATGACCCTTAGAGGACTATAAACTATAAATATGACCCTTAGAGGACTATAAAACTATAAATATGACCCTTAGAGGACTATAAAACTATAAATGACCCTTAGAGGACTATAAAACTATAAATATGACCCTTAGAGGACTATAAAACTATAAATATGACCCTTAGAGGACTATAAAACTATAAATGACCCTTAGAGGACTATAAAACTATAAATATATTAAGCAAAATAGGGGTTGACTAAAATATATGTAACTTATTCAAGGCACACATTCATACATACACACATTCATACATACACACATTCATACATACACCTACACACACATACATTCATTCACACTCACTCATATACCCCCTTCTCTCTCTCTCTCTCTCACACATACACACATTCATACACACATGCATACTCACACACACATACTCCCTCTCTCTCTCAAACACACACACAAACACACACGCATGCATGCACACAAAAATACAGTTACACACACACATTCACACACACACTCTCTCACACACACACACGATTACAAAACGAAATATTTGACATACTGTATATCCATGAATAAAATCTACTATACAATACATATATAAATGGGTCAAGTCTCCATATCACCTCTTATATTATTGGAGCACTATAAAAAAACGATATATTATTTACTCCGGGGAATTTGGCGTACTTGTATATAATATAACATTTTCAGAACGTTTGGTCTATTCGAGACACCCACACACAAACTGTAGTGGTGAGAGAGAGAGAGAGAGAGAGAGAGAGAGAGAGAGAGAGAGAGAGAGAGAGAGAGAGAGAGAGAGAGAGAGAGAGAGAGAGAGAGAGAGAGAGAGAGAGAGAGAGAGAGAGAGAGACACACACACCCACACACAAACTGTAGTGGTGTGTGTGTGTGTGTGTGTGTGAGAGAGAGAGTGTTCTGTGTGTATATGTGTTGTCTATACTGTATACACACACTTTGCCCACATTCCTCAGCAGCCAATAAAACAAGACAAACATACAAATCACTAAACAAAGAGAGAGATACACGAGGCAAGGGTCAAATCAATCCTAATAAATCTCAGCCAAGTTCTATAGAAAAAAGGTTATTTGTCATTTCTCGTAGGATGAATAGGCCACACACACACACACACTATTCCTTTGTAGTCTCTGAAGTATAGTAGATGATAGAGGAGTTGGTTTCAAAAGGGTTGATGACAGGGGAGAACAAATTATATATGAAGTACTGTCAAGAGTGAAGGCAAAATGTGCAGTCTAAATACAGTATGTTATTTATAATGATGTTTTTGTTTTGCTTTTTGACTGCTCTCCCCCCCCCCCTCTCTCTCTCTCTCTCTCTCTCTCTCTCTCTCTCTCTCTCTCTCTCTCTCTCTCTCTCTCTCTCTCTCTCTTTTCCTATGTACAATTGCCTGTCGTGAAAGTACTGAGAATGTGCAGTCAGTATTTTTTTTCTTCTAAACTCTATTTATCCCATGCAGTATCGGTGATATCCTTTTCATTATATTGTGACAACTAGTAGACGGTTTTATTCAAGTTATTGTGACAACTAGTAGACGGTTTTATTCAAGTTATTGTGACAACTAGTAGACGGTTTTATTCAAGTTATTGTGACAACTAGTAGACGGGTTTATTCAAGTTATTGTGACAACTAGTAGACGGTTTTATTCAAGTTATTGTGACAACTAGTAGACGGTTTTATTCAAGTTATTGTGACAACTAGTAGACGGTTTTATTCAAGTTATTGTGACAACTAGTAGACGGGTTTATTCAAGTTATTGTGACAACTAGTAGACGGTTTTATTCAAGTTATTGTGACAACTAGTAGACGGGTTTATTCAAGTTATTGTGACAACTAGTAGACGGTTTTATTCAAGTTATTGTGACAACTAGTAGACGGTTTTATTCAAGTTATTGTGACAACTAGTAGACGGTTTTATTCAAGTTATTGTGACAACTAGTAGACGGTTTTTATTCAAGTTATTGTGACAACTAGTAGACGGTTTTATTCAAGTTATTGTGACAACTAGTAGACGGTTTTATTCAAGTTATTGTGACAACTAGTAGACGGTTTTATTCAAGTTATTGTGACAACTAGTAGACGGTTTTATTCAAGTTATTGTGACAACTAGTAGACGGGTTTATTCAAGTTATTGTGACAACTAGTAGACGGTTTTATTCAAGTTATTGTGACAACTAGTAGACGGTTTTATTCAAGTTATTGTGACAACTAGTAGACGGTTTTATTCAAGTTAGGACATTAAAAACTTACAGGCAATCTCAATTAATCCTCGCCTACTTACAGCGAATAGATTATAGCCTTCAGTTGAGCTCAACCCTCTTGGTGTTCCGTCTCACTCAGACGTTAATGAGGACTTGTAATGTAAATCTATGTGGTTCATCAGTATTGCAGGGTAAATTTGGTTGCTTGTCTCATCTTTCCTATAATTGAAGGGACTGGGGTTTTCGTAGTGGCTCCAGTCCTAACGTTACAGTGTGCTGGCTTAATAATCCAGAAGGGTTGATAGCCTTTGAAGTCCTAGTTTAACTAACTAACTAACCTTTCCTATAATCATGTTATGATAATAGTAATAATAATAGCAATAATAACAATTCTTATCGTTGCTATGATTATTATTTAGTATCCATAATGACTGTATTGCAGGGATTGGCCACCTGGTGACTTTAGCTAAGGGACGAGACGGTCTCACACCACGCCCTCTGGTGCTGCAGGTCAGTTAATTAAAGGGGGTACGGTTTATTTTTTTATTTTTATTTTTGTTTCTATATTCCAACTTACTTCCTCTCGGGCATAGGCTGAGAGCCTTAACATTCACCGCTTTACAATGAACAGTGAAGCCCGTGAGGTCTTGTTCCAGTCTAGGGAGTGAGACATGTGAAGCACGTAGAGTACAACGAGCACCTGCCATCTTGCCTTCACATGAGGCACGGTGCTCACTCATGGCCCGAAACGACCCCATCTCTGAAGCCACCTCGTTCCCGTGCTTCACTGTCTCACCCCCTACACTCGGACTCTCACACTTACACACACACAACGCCACCTGTTGAGCAGATAACTCATCTTATATATTCATTTATTTATTATTGTTTTGTTTTCTCCCTAGTCATCAAAGCGCCCGACTTGGTAGCCATTCAGCTACTTCCTATTCCGGGGTAAGCACTCAGACTAATCATCGTGGATTACTACTACTACTTTGATTTTTATTTACTACTACTACTACTACTACCACACTACTACCACTACAACAACAGCTACTACTACTACTACTTTGATTTTTATTTACTACTACTACTACTACTACTACTACCACACTACTACCACTACAACAACAACTACTACTACTACTACTACTTTGATTTTTATTTACTACTACTACTACCACACTACTACCACTACAACTACTACTACTACTATTATTACTACTACTACTACAACTACTATTACCACTACTAGACCCGTGTCTCCCCCTCCCCCCAGGTACTCCTATTGGACACAGATGGTACCTTCTATCACGCAACCTACATGACCTTCCAACTAACAGCCGATCTCAAGCTGGGGACCGTGGCAGATTATTACGGAAACGCTGGTGAGTAGGCCTATACAGGACCCACACACACACACACACACCCACCCACCCACCCACTCACACATACACACCCACCCACACATGCTCATAAACACACAGACTCATACACACCCACCCACCCAATTCTCCCCTCTCAACACTCTTCTCTGAGCCGATACAAATGGACAGTCTTGTATAGAATCGTAAGATTCGGAGTCGTAAAGATTCCAGGACGAGCTCAATAGAAAATTAATGCATGAATGACACTTCACCCCTTCCACATCCAGCACCACTACCATATCTACCTCTACTACTACTACTACTATCACTACCACCACCACTAACACAACAACAACAACAACTACTACCCCTACTACTACCAATGCCACTACTGTATCTAATACTACTATTATTTCAGGTGACGGTCTACAATACAACCAGGGAGCCGAGTGGAATGTGAGAGAAAAGTGGTGGATGCATGCTAGCGACCATACCAACCACTCGCAGATGGTTAGTGGAGAGAGAGAGAGATAATTTATTAGCTTCATGGTGTATATATATATATATATATATATATTATATCGTTCGTGGCCACCCCTTCGAGGATCACGGCCTCAGGCAATAGATAGATAGATAGAGAATTAATTTAATATATTTTTTGGGAAGAGTGATGAACTGTACATTATATTGAAAAATACAAAAACATTTCTAAGCTAAAACTGTTCAATTGCAAATATTGTAAATATTAACCATTAAAGAGATATTGAAGATATTAAATATTGTCTTCCCCCACACCACTGTAATGGACTTTTCCATGTCAGATGGTTGCCAACAAGTCCATTGTGAGCTAGAATGTCTCTAATAATAATATCTCTATCTTCTTTTTATATACAGGTATATATATTTTTTCATGGACATTTTAATATTAATGATATTTAACATTCAGTTAATTTAATAATATATAAAATATATTAAAGTTTGTTGTAATTTTTTTGTTTAAATTTTAATGATAATAAACTAATAATATTGCCTACACAATTATACTATCTTGATTATAACATGGTAAAATAAACATATTTAGGTGATATAACCCAAAGTATATACGGTACACAGTACACACTATAGGTAGTGCCACAAACTTGACAATCATCTTGATCCCTGACCTCTCTGTAACTGACAAGGGCCTAGAACAAACTGGCTGTTAATATCCACACCTATTTCCTGGTGGACTCTTCCCAAATGATAGAAACATCAGCCCGATTGCTTTCATTAGTTTTGAGTTATAAGAATTTAAGGGGTCAAGATTATTTAAACTTTGATCCGGCCGCTGGGCAGGCCTCACGGGGCAATACATGGGGAAGTATCATTTACAACATGCAATATCTCTGTAACGGATGAGATTTTGATATTTCCTTATAGAAAATGTTGCGCTTAGAAGGATTAATATAATCTAATGCCAATGTTTCACCACACCTATTTGTGGACACTATATATATATATATATATATATATATATATATATATATATATATATTATACTGTATCTACTGTATCTCTCTCTCTCTCTCTCTCTCTATCTATCTATCTATCTATCTATCTATATCCCAAAACTCTCTCTTTGCAGGCACAGTTCAAGTCTAAGACAGTGAAGTGGCCGGTCCTATCCGGTGTGACGTTCAAAAAAGTGGTGATCAGGGTCAGGTCAAAGGCTTATGATGAAGGTCAGTCTGTATGTTGACCTCTCTCTCTCTCTCTCTCTCTCTGATTGTCTTGCTCCAGCTATCTAACTTTCTCACTTTCTTTCATTCCCAAACTTTCACTTGATATAACTCTCTCTCTCTCTCACTTTTTTTGTATTATATAAAAAAAAAAAAAAACACACACACACACACACACACACTCATAACACACACGCTAATACAAACATACACACCCACAAACTGTACATGGATACACACATATACAAACATATACACACACACACACACGTTTATACATCCCACCCCCCCACCCTTCCCCACACAAACAAGCACACGCTCACATACACCCACCCACCCACACAAGCTTATACGCCCCCCCCCACCCCCCCCCCACACACACACATATACAAAGACACACATACACCAACAAAAAATATATATAAATACAATAAATATATATATAAATCAATAAAATAAAATAAACTCCCTAAATATCAATTACTTTTTTTTTTTTTTTTTTTTTTTCTTATCGCGTTGCACTATCGTCTTGGTGTTCATAATTAGGGCTCAAACTCACATGCGACTGTGTTGTGAAATACAGCTCTAACATGCGCTCAGACTTAGGTTTGGTGGAGATTTTAAGACGTTTCACCCCATTAGTTTGGCGATGGGTATGAGATGCTTTACCCTGTTAGTTTGGCGCTACTTTAGTTTGGATATTTTAAGACGTTTTACCCCACTAGTTTTGGCGATAGTAAGACGCTTTACCCCACTAGTTTGGCGATAATAAGACGTTTCACCCCATTAGTTTGGGGATAAAAAATTATGGATTATAGATTACTGATATATTTCACCATTGTAACCATTCCTAAGTCATTGTGACTGCTTTCATGCATCGATTGGCACTACAAACAATCAGTACAAGCTTGCGTGAAGGCTACAAGCATGAAATAATGCAAGGGAGCTATGTAGGCCAGCCGGGCGTTACGGGGCAAACACGATATGAGATCTATGGAGTCCAGCCGGGCCAGATGGGTTAAACTTAGAGAGAAAAGTGATCTTATTAACTCCTTCTGTACCGACGACGTATTTTAGCTATATTCTGGCTACTATTGGACGATTTTATTCAGCAAGCAACAGGTTTCGAGCTATCTCACTTGACCAATTTTACTACCACAGATCCTTCTTAAACTGCACAAAATCTTCTAACTATAGCCAGAATAAAATGATAAAGACATCGCCGGTACAGAAGTGGTTAACCATTTACATTGTTCGTACCTTCCAGAAACCTCTTGTCCGGTCCCCAGCCACTCGATCCTGGACCCTCAGTACCTCACCAGCGTCCCCACCGTGCTCCCCAGCGGCGGCCAGACCGGCCTCCCAGCCATACAGAAGGCCACCGTAAACCTGAGTCGGGGCTTGGGCAAGGCTATGGTGGAGTATCAGTGTTTGAGTGGCCATCTGGACACCAGGGAGGATGTCGCTCGGAGGAGGGAGAGTGGGACGGTATTCTGTGAACTGAATCGTACCCTAACCAACGGGGATCTGCAGCTGCCATGTGCCAGTGAGTTAATAATTTATAGGTGTTGATCATATCCTGCCGAGCGATAGCGAGCCTGTAATTTAGGTGGGCCGGGACATTTACTTACCAATAAGTGTACAAATTTAGTTTGTAGGGGATTCTTTGGGATTTTTTTTTTTTGTTTTAGCTTGAAAGGGTTGTAAGAGGCACACTAAGAATTTGTTTTCAAACATTTCAAAGAGGGATCAAAACTCTCAAACAATAATATTTACGAAACACCTCAATAATAGATATGAACATAGTTCGACAGCCTCCAAAACGCACAGACGGCACCATAAGGCTGAGTCGGGGCAGTATCACAATTAACTATCACAATAATTCCTCTGACTTCCATATACCCTTCATAATCTAAATAAGATCGTCTAATAATACCCCAAATAAATACTCAAAGTGTGTCATGATCTGTCTTTCCACACTATCTCAATAAACCCTCTGACTTCCACATACCCTTTGCTAAACTCAGTAAAATCATCTAATAATAGCCCGCATAAGTACTCAAACGCGTCATGTTCCTCAAGGGGGTTAACTGTGTCTACCTATGTCTTTCCAGTGCCCTGTCCCGAGAACTTCACCCTGGCTTCGGACGGCGCCTCTTGTTACTACTTCACGGAGGCTAAGGGCGGCATCCTGGGGGCGGGCTTGAGGTGGGTGAGAGAGAGAGGAGGAGAGAGTGTATGTGGAGGAGCGAGTGAGAGAGAGAGTGTGTGTGTGTGTGTGTGTGTGTATGTGTATGTGAGAGAGAGAGTGTGTGAGAGGAGAGAGAGAGTTAGAATTATAGATAAAGTTAGAGTTAGAGAGAGTGTGTGTGTGAGAACGAGAGAGTATGTCTGTGTGTGTATGTGAGACAGAGAGAGAGAGAGAGTCTGTGTGTTATAATTACAGAGAGACTAGAAGGGCTGCCCGGTGTTGACCGTGCCCCATTATATAGCACAGTCAATTCATGTTTTGCGGTTGAATACTTGTTACAGACAGATTTGCCTATTGTCTCCTTCATGCACATTGTATGTATGGATGTATATGTATTGACGAATATATACATCGAAGATAGATGAAGGTTTAACCCCTGACGATTACGCTCTCTACCTCCAGATGCCGGGAACTGGGTGCCACCGTAGCCGTGTTAAGGAGTATGGACGATATCAAACAACTTGGCACCAGCGATGTATATTATTTTACCCTTAGCGGCCCCGGGTAAGTGCAAAATTAATAATAGCTATACTTATACCCTGTTTATTTTCAACTAACGGTTAATTGCAAAGTTCCCATCAAGAGTTCTCAAATTGCAAAGTTCCCATCAAGATTTTTCAGTTATTTTGAACATTTTGTAGTGGAATATGGTGCTAATTATATAAACTTGGTCTTAAGGGGAGATCTCCACTTGAGGGATTTTTTTCTTGACCCCTTTCTCCCTCATGTTTAGCCCCATTGCTTTTGATATTATAAAACGTTTGCCCCATTAGTTTAGCGATTTTAAGAACTTTCACCCCATATTAAGACCTTTCGTGCAATTCAGGTGTCGATTTTATCCTGGCGAGCGATAGCGAGCCTGTAATTTAAGAGGAACCGGCTTTCAGCCGGGACATTTTTCTACCGAAAAATGTACAAATTTATCTTGAAAGGGGGTCTAGGGGGTGTAATTTTAAAATTGATAGAATTCTAGGGAATGAACTAAAAACCTCCCCTTAATATGATGCAGAGACATAGGGGTTTAATATGATGCAGAGACATAGGGGTTTAATATGATGCAGAGACATAGGGGTTTAATATGATGCAGAGACATAGGGGTTTAATATGATGCAGAGACATAGTGGTTTAATATGATGCAGAGACATAGGGGTTTAATATGATGCAGAGACATAGTGGTTTAATATGATGCAGAGACATAGTGGTTTAATATGATGCAGAGACATAGGGGTTTAATATGATGCAGAGACATAGTGGTTTAATATGATGCAGAGACATAGTGGTTTAATATGATGCAGAGACATAGTGGTTTAATATGATGCGGAGACATAGGGGTTTAATATGATGCAGAGACATAGGGGTTTAATATGATGCAGAGACATAGGGGTTTAATATGATGCAGAGACATAGTGGTTTAATATGATGCAGAGACATAGGGGTTTAATATGATGCAGAGACATAGGAGTTTAATATGATGCAGAGACATAGGGGTTTAATATGATGCAGAGACATAGGGGTTTAATATGATGCAGAGACATAGGGGTTTAATATGATGCAGAGACATAGGGGTTTCATATGATGCAGAGACATAGTGGTTTAATATGATGCAGAGACATAGGGGTTTAATATGATGCAGAGACATAGTGGTTTAATATGATGCAGAGACATAGGGGTTTAATATGATGCAGAGACATAGGGGTTTAATATGATGCAGAGACATAGGGGTTTAATATGATGCAGAGACATAGGGGTTTAATATGATGCAGAGACATAGTGGTTTAATATGATGCAGAGACATAGGGGTTTAATATGATGCAGAGACATAGGGGTTTAATATGATGCAGAGACATAGGGGTTTAATATGATGCAGAGACATAGGGGTTTAATATGATGCAGAGACATAGTGGTTTAATATGATGCAGAGACATAGTGGTTTAATATGATGCAGAGACATAGGGGTTTAATATGATGCAGAGACATAGGGGTTTAATATGATGCAGACATAGGGGTTTAATATGATGCAGAGACATAGGTTTAATATGATGCAGAGACATAGGGGTTTAATATGATGCAGAGACATAGTGGTTTAATATGATGCAGAGACATAGGGGTTTAATATGATGCAGACACATAGGGGTTTAATATGATGCAGAGACATAGGGGTTTAATATGATGCAGAGACATAGTGGTTTAATATGATGCAGAGACATAGTGGTTTAATATGATGCAGAGACATAGTGGTTTAATATGATGCAGAGACATAGGGGTTTAATATGATGCAGAGACATAGGGGTTTCATATTTTTAAGTATAGATAAATTAGCTTCTAAGGGATTCAATTTTCCGTCAGATGAAATGAAACAGAATATAATTGCAGTAGAGTTAACCCTTTGCAGATGATGACGCATTTATACAGCTTATTGAGGCTGTCATTAGACGCCTTTACGCAGTTTACCAAGGGTCTGTTTCAATTATAGGGATTAAGGGCAGATTTCCACCGGGAGGATTTTTTTCTGAACCTCTTTCTCTCTCATGTTTAGCCCCATTGCTTGTGAGATTTAAAGACGCTTGCCCCATTAGTTTGGCGATTTTAAGAACCCTCGCCCCATTTCTGTCAATTTTAAGACCATTCGTGCCATTTAGGTGTCGATTTTTTCCTGGCGAGCGATAGCGAGCCTGTAATTTAAGGGGAACCGGCCTTCGGCCGGGAAATTTTTCTACCGAAAAATTTACAAATTTATCTTGAAAGGGGGTCAAGGGGGAGTAATTTTAAGCTTGATGGAAGTCTAGGGAATCAACTAAAAACCTCCCCTTAAGACTATCTCAGTTAACCTTATGACTTCCATACACCCTTCCAAATCTGAATATAATCGTCTAATAATAGCCAGAATATGAATAGCCAGAACAGCTGAATATAATAATAGCCAATAGAACAGCTGAATATAATAATAGCCAATAGAACAGCTGAATATAATAATAGCCAATAGAACAGCTGAATATAATAGCCAATAGAACAGCTGAATATAATAATTGGCAATAGAACAGCTGAATATAATAATAGCCAATAGAACAGCTGAATATAATAATAGCCAATAGAACAGCTGAATATAATAATTGGCAATAGAACAGCTGAATATAATAATTGCCAATAGAACAGCTGAATATAATAATAGCCAATAAAACAGCTGAATATAATAATAGCCAATAGAACAGCTGAATATAATAATAGCCAATAGAACAGCTGAATATAATAATTGCCAATAGAACAGCTGAATATAATAATAGCCAATAGAACAGCTGAATATAATAATAGCCAATAGAACAGCTGAATATAATAATAGCCAATAGAACAGCTGAATATAATAATAGCCAATAGAACAGCTGAATATAATGAACAGACCATAGTAACCTTTTTTGGCTTTGGGGGAGACACTCTCGTTACAGGCAGCCTGCCTTTTGTCTCCTTCATACATAAATAATATAATACATAAATCAATAAATACATAGATAAAATAAGATAATATGAATACAATATATATAAAATACTCCCCTTAACCCATACTGTTCCGGCGACTTCCATTTATCTTTATTTTGGCTCCTATTAGACGACTTTATTCAACTTCGGAAGGACATCAACCAATTAAATAGCTACAGACTATCTCAATTGGATCCTTTTAGATACCGTATATCCTTCCTAAGCTACATAAAGGCGTCTAAATGTAGCTAGAATATAATTTAAAAGGCGTCGTCGGTACAGAAGGGGTTAAACGTTTATAATGAGGTTGTTTACTGTTGTGTTTGTCCACAGCCTGGTACCTGTGGACACCTCTACCTTGCAGTGTGATGATACCTCGGAAGTCTGTGTAAGTCTGTCATATAGTTTAACCTTTATTATAACTACAAAGTATATATATATATATATATATATATATATATATTAAGCTACCGGTACCAACCCTGTCATGGCTCTGGGACCTAATTTTTATTCGGCTTAGGAAGGACCTCTAGCAATAATAAGGCTTCAAACTATTTTAACCAACCTCCTTAACTACCACAGATCCTTCTTAACCCCTCCTGTACCAGAGGGTATTACTATAAATGTACCCTCTAGTACCAGGCATTCTGGCCAAACTGGCTTCATAGTCAAGAAAGAACACCCTCTCGCTCCGAAAGTTGGAGGATTACTGACCCAGCTAGCTACCACAGGCTTCGATCCAAGCTGAGAAGTGTTGCCAATGTCTCAGAGCAGTGCATACAAGTCATGGTACCAGGTACCGCTCGATACAGACAGTTACAAGGACCGCATATTACTGACGGACATCTTCCGTCGTCGCTGGTACTGACGAGTGACTTTTTTACTGACGGCTGTATATCTCGCTGGTACAGTAAGGGTTAAGCTGCATACTATCGTCTTAATTTAGCTAGAATATAATATAACACGTCCCTGGTACTCAAAGGGTTATTAATTCAACTTGCCCTCTCCCCGGAACAGAGTGCGGAGGACCGGAAGTGCCTCACCTTTGGTATGACCGGCGGAAGTGAGGCTCGCTACCGGTACCAACCCTGTCGTGGTTCAGGACTCTCGTACTTCGCCTGTATGTACCCTGGTAAGTCCTCAGTAGTAAAATAGCGCTAATTAGTCATGTCTCAGCTGTCATTACATTTGGCTCACTCTGTGCAGTTTTAATGTCTGCCGGTTGTTGAGGGAATCAACAAATAGGGAAGAAGGGATCGTATGGGCCAATAGACCTGCAGATTTCCATGTTTCTTCTGTTCTTAAAATGGAAAAATAAAATTATAAATTATTTGGTATAGAGGTGGAGCAACAGGTTGGAGGACATGGAAAGAGCCGTGAATGTGTCGGAAGCCATTATAGATTATTTTATGACTTAACTGCTTCAAACTCCGTGTGTCCAGACATTTTGACTTTAACCTACCTTGAATTTGGCTCTCTATCACTCTTTGAACCTTGGGGGAAACACTTGTTACAGGCAGCTTTGCCTTTTGTCTCCTTCATACACACATGTGGAAGAGTGGTTGGTGCGTGTGAGAATGAAGATGTATGAGGATTCGCTAATTGCGGTGAGGGTGAAAGGTGTACTGAGCAAGGAGTTCACAGTCCGGGTTGGAGTTCATCAGGGTTCAGTGTTAAGCCCCCTCCTCTTTATTATGGTCCTGAAAGCACTGTCTAGAGTTCTTAGATCCGGACTCCCGTGTGAACTGTTTTATGCAGACGATTTTTTTTTTTTTTTTTTTTTTTTCTATATTCCAACTACTCCCTCTCGGGCATAGGCTGAGAGCCTGTACATTCCACCGCTCAACACGGTGAAGCCCGTGAGGTCTTGTTCCAGCCTGGGGAGTGAGACATGTGAAGCATCCACCATGGCTCGAAGCAGCTCCATCTCTGAAGCGGCCGGTTGCTTCGCCCAAGTGCTTCACCGTCTCATCCTCCAGACTCAGACCCTCACTCTCAGAACGCCACCTATTGAGCAGTGAACTCACTACACACTCAAGTCCTAATAGTCTAGTCCTAATAGCTGACAATATACAAGATGCTGAGGCCAAATCCAGAAGATGGAGAGAGGGTATGGCGAGCAAGGGTGTAAGAGTCAATATTAACAAAACCAAGGTTATGCTTTGTAGATTGAGACGAGGAAATGTGGAAAAGAGCGGTGCATACCCATGTGCAGTGTGTGGAAAGGGTGTGGGCGCTAACTCGATTCGATGTAGCATCTGTCGATGTTGGGTGCACCATGGGAGTAAGCGCTGTAGTAAAATAAAAGGACCCCTGCCGAAGGATAAGTCAGAAATAGAGAAATTTGAGTGTGTAGCGTGCAAAGGCGAGCTTGTGTTAAATGATGATCCTGTGGCTGTGAATTTTGGAAATGAGTCATTGGAGCTGGTGGACAAGTTTTGTTACCTAGGAGATACCATCCCTGCCGGTGGTGGAGCCGAGGCTGCCACTGTCGCTAGAATTAGATGTGGCTGGGGGAAGTTCAGAGAACTGCTGCCAATTCTGACCATGAAAATAATGCCTCTCCCCCTGAAGGGAAAGGTGTATGCCTCATGTGTTAGAAGTGCAATGACGTATGCTTCAGAAACATGGGCCGTTAAAGTAGAGGATATCAACAGAATGGAATGTAATGAGATGAGAATGGTGAGATGGATGTGTGGGGCCAGGCTGCAGGATAGAATAAAAAATGATGAGCTAAGATGTTTAGGTGGGATGCTTGCCAGCGGCGACCAAAAAGACCCTTTGCCAAGCGCTTGTTCAATGTCATTTTGACTATTCTGTGTCATCCTGGTACTCTGCATTTTCTAAATCAGCACAGCACAAACTTCAGGTCACTGAAAAAAAAATGGTTAGGTTCATGCTGAACCTAGGACCCAGATCACATGTTGGCCAGGAACAACTTCAGTCACTAGATATGCTCAATGTCTCTGACAGGGCCAAACAAATCAGGCTCACTAATGCCTTCAAAATTTTCTATGACAGAGCTCCAGAGTATCTTAAGAGTGATTTTGTTAAAGCAAATGAGAGGAGTGGACATAATACAAGAAACAGGATATTTAATTTTAAGGTCCCAAGAATCCAAGGACGGTAAGCAAACATTCTTCTTCACTGCCATCAAAGACTGGAACGACCTACCCCAGTCAGTCCGTGAAAAGAGAACACTGTATTCCTTCAGACGACGTAGCCTGAAGGAACACCTGAACCGGACAGCTGCGAGAAGGGAGCACCAAGCTTATGTCTACTACTAAATACGACATAAGAGATAGGCAAACCAAACTGAAATGATAACTGATTACGGATTACTGATATTTACCATAGGATGTAAGGTATCTTAAAATAACCCCCTAGAAATACTTTCTCTAAAGTATCTATTTCTTATAGCCTACTAGACTATGCACATTTGTTTTTCATTATACATTTAGGCTACACTTCCATATCTTTCAAAGTGTGGTGGTGACCATTATGAGTGTGATGGGGTGGGGGTGGATGGAAGGGTGTGAGCGTGAGTGTGTGCATGAGAGATAAGAGAGGGTGGGGGAGGGGATTTGATTTGATTTGATTATTTTATTAAGTTCGTATAAATACAGGGGGAGGGGAGAGCGGGAGGGAGAGGGGGTGGAGGGGGAGGGAAGGAAGGAAGGAGAGGGGGGGGAGAGAGAAGGAAGGAAGGAGGGGGAGAGAGAGAGAGAACGGTTTCACTATCACATTTCCCGCAGTTTTGGGCAATGTCTTCCAGCAATTTGCTATTTGATCCTTTCAACTATAGGTAGCGCCAACGAACTTGACAATAATCTTGACCCCTTAAGTAGGGATGGGCTGGTTTTCTGGACCATTTTCTCCCTCATGTTTAGCCCCATTAGTTTTCAGATGTTATGATGTTTGCCCCATTAGTTAGTCGATTTTAAGACCTTTCACCCCATTTCTTCGTCAATATTTAGACCTTTCGTGCTATATAGGTGTCGATTTTTTCCCTGTAATGTTGGAAGGGACATTTTTCTACCGAAAAATGTACAAATTAATCTAGAAGGGGGATCTAATGGATGTTTTTTTTGTTTTTTTTAATTTGATGGAGGTCTACGAAGGAAACTAGAAAAATATTGAATACATGCAAAAGTGAACCATCTCCCCTTAAACTCTCTAACACAACCTATACCTTCGATCTAGTTTTCGATTCCACTGCGAAAGTCTCAAAATAGTAAGAGAAAGAACTTGCTCATCGAAAATTGCCGAACATTCCGCTGATGTGACGCCGCTTGCGCCAGGAAATGTATGCATGTATGTATGTATGTATATACTCTTGACACACCTCATAGCTGGGGGTGGCCGACTCGAGACAGAGCCCGAACGAAGCAACATTTAAAGTTCCAATTCTTAGGGTCCGGGACCACTTTCGTGTTCTCTCACCCCTTACTCTGTTTTGTTTTGTAGGTCAATTTCACAAGGGGAGGAGGATTCCTAGCCTCCTGCCCCCAGAAGGAAAAGTAGGACAGTAAAAGAGACAGACAGAAAGGGCTGAAGTTGGGTAGAGGATGCCAAACCTCCCTCTGAATAGGACCAGCCCTAAACCAAATTTTATACACATTTACAGTCCGTTTTCTCCAGCCCATTTTTAAGTTATAAGGGGTTAGGGGTCAAAATTCCTCCCTCACATTAGCCTTGTAAAACACTGACCGACCTTCCTTAATTAAGGCGGGATGGGCGTATTTATTTTCTCATTTATGTTTTTTTTTATCATGTTTCCTCCCTAGACCTCCATCAAGCTTTAAAAAAAAAAAAAAAAAAAAAAAATCCCAAGACCCTCCTTCAACATAAAGTTGTACATTTTTCGATAGAAAAAGTTCCTCTTAAATTACAGGCTCGATATCGCTCGCCAGGAAAACATCGACACCTAATACACGAAAAGTCTTAATATTGACAAAGACATGGGGTGAAAGTTCTTAAAATCGCCAAACTAATGGGCCAAACATCTTAAAATCTGAAAACGAATGGGACTAAACACGAGGAAGAAGGGGGACCAGAAAAACGAACCACCTCCCCTGAAGCCTACCCTGCTGACCAGGTGGTCTATACAGATTATTACCCTGAGTGAAGGAGGTCTAGGGGGGTGACCATGGAACTCGATCCCAGCCCAGGCGGACATTTAGTGGGTGTTGTAGTACGTCCTATAGTCTATTCGCTGTAAGTAGGCGAGAAATCATGACCTCTACTCTCTGTAACTCATAAAGAGCAACAACAAATTGGCTGTAAATTTCCACATCTATTCCTTGACTGACTCTTCCCAAATGGTAAAATATTAGATCCATTACTCTAGTCGTTTTTGAGTTACAGAGGTTAGAGGTCATGATGTCTATCCTACTTACAGCGAATAGACTATAGCATGTATCACATGCTTGCACCCAGTCGGGGGACACCATGACGACGTATACAGGCTAATAACACACATAACAAAGCCACTCCAACAGCTTCCTCTCTCTCTAACACCCCTTCTCCCCTCTCTACACGCTTCAGAAAAATAGGACAAGTGGAATGTAGATGTGAGGTGCCGTTGTAAATGCTAGATTCCCTCAATACCTTCACCTGACCTGACCTGACTCATGGCTGAGGCTAGTCGGCCAATCATGCGCCAAGATACTTGACATGGTTCAGGATAATGCCTGGGGTCTCGCCCGGGAGGATCCCCAGGAGTGGAGTCGGAGAGTGAGTGCGGCTACGTACTGTCACTGTGTCTCTATCTATCTATCCACCCCTCTTCTCTTTTTCTTCTTCCCCCTTCCACTCTCTCCAAATATCTACCTAGCTTAACTCACTCTCTCTCTCTCTCTTCTTCCCCTTCCCCCTCTCTCTCTTCTCCCCCTCTCTCTCTCTCTCTTCTTCCCCTTCCCACTCTCTCTCCCTCTTTCCCCCCCCCCACGCTCTCGCTCTCTCTCTTTGAGTGGGGATAGAGAGCTTTCCACTTTACTGTCCTAGTTTTAAACCCTAACATAAACTTATATTATAGGTTTAACCCTTTCTAGCTGTCTTTACTGTCTTTTTTCACTTTATTCTGGCTATACTATTAGACGATTGTATTCAATATAAAAATGGCACCCAGCAATCAAAAGGCTTCCAACTATCTCACTTAACCATAGACTCCTTTAAAGGAGTCTATGGTTTGGACATCTGTTTTGTAAATGGCCAAAATGATGCTATGTTATGCTAATTTTCTTACTGAAATAACAGAAAAGCATTCTCACCACCACAACCAACATACCGAGATCCCCACCCCTACCTCCACCACCATCTCCACCAACAATGTTGCCACACCACCACCACAGCCAACATACCAAGATCACCACCTAACTTCTCACCACCACCACCACAGCCAACACTTCTACCGATGACTGGATTACTTATACTAAACTAATTTAGTTTAATTGGATTACTTGTATACTGCACTAATTGGATTATGAAATAAGACAGTTAACCAAGCATTCACCACCACCAAGCAGGTTCCCCTATAATCATCAAAGAAAACCACTCGAGGGCAAACAATTATATAGAGAACAACATGCGATCAGTTTCTCGCCTATTACACTCCTCCTGCAACATCCAAAACCTACAAACTTGCAAACACTGTCCACGCCATCTACCTCCAGCCTACAAACCACCTAAGCAGCTCCAGAACAAACCAGGACAAATATATAACTTACCAAAGCCCAAGATGGCCACCTTCTTCTTCTTTCTTCTTCTCTCACATCGCATTTATGAAGATAAGAATAACACCACCCCAGAGCTACAAGGGAACAACCACCACCCCAACACGAGTTACTGCCATCGAGATGACACGTCCTCCAACACCAGGGAAAGACTTATTCATCACCATAATCACTCCCAAAGTCCAGCAGAACAAGAAGAGCGAAGAGGAGAAATCAACCAAGGAATAGCACCATAAACACGCAGACATCCCCACGCCACTCTAGAGCGCAGCCGCCTCACTGTCATGACCAGAGTCACCAGAGAAGTGGAAATATACAGATGTCACCCCACCTCCAGGCCACACTGACTCAACCGCCCTACAATACCCTACCCCTAGGCGCCTTTCTGATGCTCAGCCACACCACCGCCAAAACGCTGAGAAAAGAGGTGACCTCAGCAGGAGATTCTAAGATCGATACTCAGCCAGAGAGCTGTCCTTTTAATCGGTAATATCTATCTGTTTTTACGTATTGGATTTGTATCTTGAATACGTAAAATGTAACTAAAACTATTTACTTATTACTTAGTACTTATTGATATGAAGTGCCAACTTTTATTCTAGCTGTTTTTACCAGAGGTGGGCAGGTGCGCGCCATTTGGCGCTCTGCGCTCTGCGCTCTGCGATCCGGTGCGCATTACCAATATAGAGGAACGCGGAGCGAGGAGCGGCAAAATTCTGAAATCGGAGTGCAGGCGGGGAGCGCAGCTAGAAATTCGCGCTCCTTTCTGGCGCTCCGGAGGCGATTTTTCCTGTCAACAACAGGTACAAGAACGTCATTATCGTGTACAGTCATCGTTCCGTTCGTACGGTGTTACTCACGGTGTTAGTGAACTGTGATACAGTGATACTATGATAGTGACAGACTGACAGTGTTACAGTTGTTAACTTGTTATTTTTTTTTTTTTTTGGCTTTTGCTAACGCAAAGTAAACCTTGCGGGCAAGTTACGGCTTACGAAGGGGCCTAAGGGTAAGTCTGGCAGTGGTATAGCCCGAGCCTGTCTGACTGTCTGATAGTCAAAAGACACTATAGACTTCAGAGACTTATCATTTTATGGTATCGATACTATCGGAATGTTACTTGAATGTATGGGTGGGAGGGTGGTTTGGGGGATGGTGGGGGGAAGGTAGAAGCGTAATTGACTCGTGTTACAAATATGAAGCCGATTGGTGAGGTAGTTTCGCCACCACAGATTTTATTTGTTTTCCTTTTCTTCGTACGGATACGCTGGAAGTAGGTTGTGGGAGGCAGTTGGGGGTGTGGTGGAGGGAAGGCATAAGGGTAAGGCACTTGTCACACAAATATGGAACCGATTGGTGCAATCGTTTCGCCGCCACAGATTTTCTGTTTTTTTCCTTGTGAGGCGACCGATAGTTAGCGAGTGGGTGGGAGGAGGGGTTTGAGGTAGTGGTGGTGCCGTGGTGGGTATGCAGAAGGGTAAGGTACATGTGGTAAAAAAATAAAAATATGAAAGCCATAGGTGCAGTCGTTTCGCTGCTACGATTTTTTCGGCGAGTCAGTATAAAATTATATACGGACCTGGCACTGGGCGTGACAACTGACATCTGACAAGACCCTAGTCCCGGCCGTATATTATATATATAATTATTATAAATTATATACCGTCGGACCTGGCAGTTTCGGACCTAGTTTCTCAGTTTGGACAGTTTCTGTAATTCTTTATGTCATATCATAGATATCAATGGACAGTCACAATGTCACAAACTCACAATGATATCAATCATATCATATCATTGACATTTGCAATGATATCAATCATATCATATCATTGACATTTGATTCATTGATATGACATAAAGAATGACAGAAACTGAGAAAGTGAGAAACTTAAACAGTTAAACTTCAGAAAGACACCATGACTTGAGGTTTTTTGAATGTTTTGAATTCTTGGAATTTAGTGAAGTGAAAGACAAAGGACAAAGTGAAGGACAAAGGTAAATAATTAAATAACTTCTAGAAGCTGTTTTTTTTTTTTTTTTTTTTATATACCTATTTTTGGGAGCGCGGAGCGCAGGAGCGCGGAGCGGGAAGCGCATCGGGTCTGCTGACAAAAGAAGCGCGTGAGCGCTGCCGCATTACCTTATGTCTGATGAGCGCGGAGCGCTGCCGCATTACCGGTCCCGCCGGAGCGCGCCCACCTCTGATTTTTACGTATTGGATTTGTATCTTGAATACGTAAAATGTAACTAACACTATTTACTTATTACTTATGCTTGCTGTTTTTAAGTAATGGATTTGTATCGTAAACTAGGTCAGAAAATTATGTTTGTTCATCACTCTGCGAAAAAAAATCTGATTTTTAGTTTTTACGTATTGGAGTTGTAGGCCCTATCCTGAACCGGTAAAATCTAGCTGTTTTTACGTATTGGATCTGTATCATGAATACGTAAAATGTAACTAAAACTAGTTACTTATTACTTATTCTAGCTGTTTTTATTTATTGGATTTGTATCTTGAATACGTAAAATGTAACTAAAACTATTTACTTATTACTTATTGATATGAAGTGCCAACAAGGAACCAGTAAAAAGTAAATAAGTAACTAACTTCAGTGCGCTCCAATGTCTAAAGACTTGGGAGGTGGATTCACTAACGGTCGTACGATCCGAAAACTCCCTTACCGTTCCCTTACGACTCAACGCTGGTATTCACGAAGCGTCGTAGCGGCCATCTTTGATCGTAGGAAGCCCCTTTCGCAAAGGGTGGTCCGGACCACCCCTACATGAATTTGACCCGGATATAGGTACACAAATATCGATAACACAACCCGCGACCATAACAAATTCGTCTGCAGTATAGCCTAGCTCTTTATGACACACTAAGTCATTATTGAGGCAATATTAGCGCAATATGATTGTTAACTTGTGTTTACAACACCAGGTGAACTACAGGGATGAACGAAAAAACGAAGATTAATGCAGGGTCATAACTTGGCATGAATATACTGTAATATGTATATGGCCAATATCGATATAATTCCATTAAACTCCAGAACAAAATACTAATATATATAGTCGCTGGTGACGAATTGGCATTTTCAGCCAGCTGGAGTGACTCCATTGTGTAGAGACGCCGTTTGTAAACAAGATATGTGGTCCTGAACAGTGAGGTCTGTTTTTCGTAATTAATACCTTTCAATTCAATACTCAAGCTCTGCAAAAGATCGACCAACGTCCTGATGATGTGGTGCACATCAAGAAATAATCCCAGCTCGCCAGCAATTAACACATGCAGTGTTTATGCATGTTTAGCCTGGTCCAGAGTTGAGGGAACTCGGTTCTAAGGCCTATTTCGTAATGATGATATCGTTTTCTGTTCAATTTATATATCGCAGTCCCTTGACCAGACAGTGGTGAAGCCAAATGTTGAGCTGTAAACATGCATACAAATTATAAGAGTTTCTCAAATAAAACAAAACACAGATTCACCCATTTCCCATGTCGAGAGTTCCCGCCATTGGCTACAGTTACCTCATGGTAAACACGCCAGTTCGCGCCACATAAAATAACTTAGATAAGCTATATTTCTATACTGTTAAAACAAATTGATGAAAGTTCTTCAGTATCATGTACCTAAAACCAAACAGATCCCAATGGACATTGTAGTTTGAATAGGTTTCATCCCTGGAATTCACCTTAAGGCATTTAATACAAAGTATGAATATATTTGTATCCTTAATGTCTTATGACAGGCCGAATTAAGCTATGAATAGCCTACATATGCCAGCCTAGACCTAGTCAAGGTTAATTGATGCATAAATTCATGTGCTGCAACAACACAGCCTACCATTAGTAGATTTTAACCCTCATTTATTGCGGACATGTTTTTATTCCAACTCCCCACCACCTCTGAGTTAGATTAGGGTAGCCTATTCCTCAACAAATTTGAAAGTATCACAGGAACAAAATGATGAAAAAAATTACCCTAGGACTAGCCTAAAAAATAAATAAATAATAAACGGTGTTGTGAATTATTTTGTTTAGCCTAGCCTAGGCTATAACCTATGTTTATTTTGAAAAAGTTAGGGCTATTTAGGCTAGAAAAGTTAGGCCTAGGCCTATGTATGGTATTTTGGTTAGGCTAGCAATGCCTAGCTGGGTTAGATTAGGGTAGCCTATTTCCTCAACAAATTTGAAAGTATCACAGGAAAACAATTATGAAAAGAATTACCCTAGGCCTAGCCTAAAAACAAAAACAAAAATAATAGGCTAGCTTATATGGTGTGAATATTTTTGTTTAGCCTAGCCTAGGCTATAACCTAGGTTTATTTTGAAAAAGTTAGGCCTACGTATGGTATTTTGGTTAGGCTAGCAATGCCTAGCTTGGTGTAGCCTAAGCATGGTAAAGTAGAAGCCAAGCAGGTAAAGATGGTGTTTGCAGGCGTACCGTCCTCATTGTTAACTAGCTGTTATTAGTCCCATGCTGGCAATATATTTGATGATGGCAATAAGTCATGGAAGGTGAGGGGGACAAAGCCCCCCCTCAACCTATTATTATATCCCATGGCCAACTGTTGGGTAATAGGTTGAGGAGGCCTATGCTAGGCCTATTTTGAAAAGGTAGATAGGCCTTGAGGTGTTGTGAATACAAAAATATTACCCTAGGCCTATTTTGAAAAATTAGGCCTAGGCTAAGTCTGGCATTTTGGCTTGGCTAGAACTGCCTGTGTAGACATAGACAGTAAAGTCTGGCATTTTAATAATAATAATAATTAGATGAACAGGGAACTAAATAGCCTTCTGTTATCCTTTTCTACACGGTCGTCTGCCTCTCAAAAATCCTCTCAGTAGTTGCTGTCTTGTATATTGAAGATACCACTGGTTGGCATGCATAGCTATAATAATCGCAAGTAGTATATCATTCAGTATATACTTACATGAAGCATAGTTATGTGCATTTACAAGCATATTGATCCCGCCGCCATACGAAAACGGTTTAGGCGTGATGAGGGTCATTAGTTGCAAGGGTTTAAGAATTTCGAAGTGAAAATGCAACACTTCAACCCAGCCACGTAGTAAGACGTGGATCGACATCCATGACAATGTTAATGCAAATTTTACGACAATTGAATATGCGGGATTTTTTATGAACTGACAGCTTATCCTGACACAGATATTCACGACACTGTAACTAATATGATATATATATTCCGTATCTAGTGACGATTTAAATGTTTTCATATTGGATATCCCAGTTGTATCAAATAGTAACTTATCAATAGGCCTACTAGGCAAAGATGGCAATGAATGTTTATGTTTCGCTATTAGTCTTTTGATTTCATCATAAGTTTTATCTTTCAATAGGTCCAAATACCCTCGTTCATCAATCAACTGATCAATAGTCTTGATATTGGAAAAGACTTTTCGATTTTCTTCCTCATAAGCATTTACTAATTTATGATACGACTCGATTCCCATATGATCCAAATAGCCTATTATATTCAGACTTTTTATTTCAGCTTTTGTCAGAGAATCCTTTAACATTTCCAATTCGGTGCCATCAAACATTTCATTGATAGTGCTATCGGTCCGAAACTTGTTAGAATACTCTAATCTAATATATACCTGAATTACCAAACCTGTGCATGTAAATAAAGCAAAAAGAATATTAAAGATGAACAGTAGTATTTTAAAGGATGGTTCAGGGTTAGGTGGCACTACAGGTACTCCCTGCTCCATATAATGCAAATTGTCGCCCATGTCTTCAACGATTATACAGGGAACACCTTTATCGCAGCAAAGCTCAGATGCTAATGAGAGGAATGAAGATTTTTGTCTCCGCTTGTTCATGAAACCAATTTTCTATTTTCGTATTAATCATAACTTTGACTATTAATTATATTATATGATATTTAGTCAAGATGATGTTTAATGACTGTAATAAGTAAAACCATGTTTTTAGATAATTTAAATAAATAAATTACTTAGAATATTTTGTATATTGAATTAGTTACCCCAATAATATGTTTTCTTTTATTACCATACGAAGAAACGTTGCATCCCTTGCATTATTCTACAGATATTTTCACAGCAATTGTTCCGAGGAACTTGCTTCAATTGTGCCGCCTCTCCACATCTTTCCCCGTAGAACTAGGGCAGCTGAGAGCGCCCATGAATTTACACTTTCTCCTCCACAATGCAGAACTTCTGCTTATCAGAATTCATTTATCCCCAGAGCTACTACTCTTTGGAATTCACGAATTGCTTTCCACAAACTTACAATCAACAAATGTTTAAATCCAGTTGTTACAAACATTTTATGAATGGAGGATGCCTTTAGGCACATGGACCTTTTTGTTTTATCTGTGTTTTTCCTTCCTCCGTTCATGGTCTCTTAAAAAAAAAAAAAAAAAAAAAAAAAAATGTAATACAGAAAATTACATTTGCTGGTTAACTAAAGAATAATTTCGCTTCGCTACCCCAACAAACGTTAATGCATACAGTAGACTACTGTACTGTCTTATATATTATTTGTGCTTTATGTAAAATTACTGTTGATGATATTGAAGTGGTATTACAGGAGAATAAGGGGGCAGAGCTGTATATTCGGTTATAAGAAGAAACCCTCTATTTTGTATTTAAATTCCCGTTAGCCCCTTGACGATTATGACGCGTTTTGACAGTATTGTCTTGATATCAATAAACGATTGTATGCAGCTTAGGAAGGTTCTGTGGGAATTATAAGGGTAAAAAAGATCTTCAGTAACCCTCTAACTTTCATATACCCTCCCAAAACTGCATAAAATCATCTAATAATAGCCAGAAAATAGAAAAGAACTGCGTATTCGGATCTTGCAAGGGTTGAAATTCCCGTTAATTGTCTCTGAACGCCTGAGAGAACTCCAACTCTAGTCTGTGCAGGGTCGATTACTACGTGCAGATCTCATTAACCCCTTCTGTACCGGCGACGTCCCTTTTTCAGTTTATTCTAGCTATATTTAGACGATTTTGTGCTGCTTAACCCTTTCACGTTTTTATGATGCAGAGGTTGCCAGATTAGCAATAATAAATAGAGTTCTCTCACTCTTATAATTACCTCTCCAAAATTAGTTTTCTGCCCACAGCTAACTCAAAGACAACTGCAGAGGTTGAAGTAACTAAACTAAAGGTTTCTAAATACCCCTGATGGTAGCAAGGGCTTTAAAGTATCCATAATAGGCTCAACATTGCGTAAAAAACGTGAGAGGGTTAAGGGGGGTCACCGGCTTTTTTTTATCTTTCTCTCCTTGTCTCTCTTTCTCTGGCTTGTATCCATTCGGCCCCAGTCAGCTAACTGTCATTAAAACTGTAATGATATTCCTATAACAACAGTGTCACAAGTTAAATATCTCGGACTAAAACTGGACGCGAGTTTGTCAGGTGAAACAATTTTGGAATCTATCCTGGGTAAGTGTAGAGCACGTATAAAATACCTGTATAGACAGGTGGGATGCTTGCCCGCGGCGACCAAAAAGACCCTCTGCCAAGCGCTTGTTCAATGTCATTGTGACTATTCTGTGTCATCCTGGTACTCTGCATCATCTAAATCAGCACAACACAAACTTCAGGTCACTCAAAATAAAATGGTTAGGTTCATGCTGAACCTAGGACCCAGATCACATGTTGGCCAGGAACAACTTCAGTCACTAGGTATGCTCAATGTCGCTGACAGGGCCAAACAAATCAGGCTCACTAATGCCTTCAAAATTTTCTATGACAGTGCTCCAGAGTACCTAAAGAATGATTTTGTTAAAGCAAATGAGAGGAGTGGACATAATACAAGAAACAGGATGTTTAATTTTAAGGTCCCGAGAATCCAAGGACAGGGTAAGCAAACATTCTTCTTCACCGCCATCAAAGACTGGAACGACCTACCCCAGTCAGTCCGTGAAAAAGAGAACACTGTATTCCTTCAGACGTAGCCTGAAGGAACACCTGAACCGGACAGCTGCGAGAAGGGAGCACCAAGCTTATGTCTACTACTAAATATGACATAAGAGATAGACAAACCAAACTGAAATGATTACTGATTACGGATTACTGATATTTACTATAGGATGTAAGGTATCTTAAAATAACCCCCTAGAAATACTTTCTCTAAAGTATCTATTTCTTTATCCTCCCCATTTTCCCCAGCTAACCTAATCCCACAAGGACCCCAATGGAAATACGCCTAATGGCCTTATTGGGCTATCCTTAGTTGGAATTATGCAAGGCTGGTACATGTCATTTTTGTAACAAACTATGTGGTACCAACTCTGTAAATTGCTAACTGAATAAATATTATTATTATTATTATTATTATTATTAGGTATAAAGAGTATTAGCGAGGTGATGCGTACAAGTAGACTGGGATGGTATGGACATGTGAAGAGAATGGATGAATAAAATTGGGTGAAAAATGCAGGTCTATGATTGTGGAGGGAGCTGCACCAAGGGGTGGACCGAGGAAGACCTGGAATCGGACTATACGTGCCGATCTCAAATCCCGAAACTTGACAAGTGAAGCAGCCCTTAACAGGGTTGCCTGGAACGCCGCCATTAGGACAAGAGACTGAAACTGCACGTATGTGTGGAGCACTCAGTCTTAACATTTTATGTATGTATGTATGTATGTATGTATGTAAAAGACATGTTAGGCTTTGGTATTCTATATTATTTTCGTGATAGGAGCTTGCATGACTGGCTTGAAATGGAACAGAGAAGAATACAGATTGGAAATGAGAGGAGCTGTGAATGTGTCGGAAAAAATATATGATTCTACCAAATATCATGCCATGTTAGGCTGTTATTCTATGTTATTTTCGTCACAGGAGCTTGCATAGACGACTTCAACTGGCATAGAGGAGGGTGCTATAGACTGGAGGAGCTGGGAGGGTGTTCGCTGCCATTATATATGATTCTAATGTATGCTATGTCATGTTAGGCTTTATTCTATGCTATTTTCGTCACAGGAGCTTGCATAGACGACTTCAACTGGCATAGAGGAGGGTGCTACAGACTGGAGGAGCTGGGAAGGGCTGTGAGTATGGTGGAAGCAAATATATACTGTATGATTCTACAGGATACTATTCCATGTTATTCTATGTTATTTCATGTTATTTTCGTCACAGGAGCTTGCATAGACGACTTCACCTGGTATAGAGGAGGGTGTTACAAGCTGGAGGGGGTGGGAGGGGTTGTAAGTGTGGTGGAAGCTATGAAGCGCTGTTCCCTACTACACCAGGCTTCACTAGCTCTGCCCAGCGATGTGGAGTTCTTGAAGATGGTAGAGGATTTGGTTAGGGTAAGTGATTGATGGTTCTTCTTTCTTCTTCTTCTCACACAAACACTATTTTTTTTTCTTCTTCTTCTGTCGAATTTTTTTCTACGGAAAATTCACACATTTATCGTGAAGGGGGTCTAGGCGTCTTTGTTTTGTTTAGCTTGATGGAGATTTAGCGAAGAAAAATAAAATAAATATATAAATATAAAGACCAACAACTAACCACTACCCCCTTAACCCATTCAGTACCGGTGACATCCCTTGCATTATATTATGACAATTATTAGATGGTTTTATTCAGCTTAGGAAGGATGTCTACCTGTTAAAAGATTACAGACTGTCTCAATTAATCCTTCTAACTACCATAACAACTCCCGTCCACTCACCAACTCTCTGCAATCTCTCTCTCTTCGCCGCAATGTTGCATCTCTCTCGCTATTCTATCGCTACTATAATAATCAGTGTTCCTCAGAGCTTTCCCAGTGTATACCACCTCCCTTACGTAGGGCACGTGGTACCCGTCTTGCAACACAATCCCACCCCTACTCTGTGCAACTCTCCAACCCAAGAGTGAAACGTTACTCTGTCTTTCTTCTATTCAACAGCTGAGCTCTGGAACTCTCTCCCAGAATCAATCTTTCCCTCTTCCTATGACTTAAATTGCTTCAAACTCCGTGTGTCCAGGCATTTTGGCTCGAACGTCCCTTGATTTTGGCCCTGTCACTCTTTCAACTATGGGGGAGGAACCTGCTATAGGCAGTTCTGCCTTTTGCCTCCCTCACTCACATATAAAACAAAAAAAAATATATATATATATATATATCCTTCCTAAGCTTCATAAAATCGTCTAAATGCAGCTGAAATAGAAACAACAAAGACATCACCGGTACACCCCTTCTGTACGGGCGACGTCTTAATGATATTATTCTTGGTATATTCAGACAATTTTGTGCAGTTTAAGAAGGATCTGTTGTAGTAAAAATGGTTGAGTGAGATATTTCCAAGCCTGTTAATTGCTGGAAACCCTTTTTTAAACTGAAGAAATTGTCTAAACGTAGCCAAAATTTAGTTAAAAAGACGTCGCCGGTACAGAAAGGGTTAACTCATTTATTTGTCTAATTTTCAGCCCAAAATGACTGGAGCTTCTCTTCTGGTGGCTCTTGGTCTTAATAATGCGTAAGTACAGAGAGAGAGAGAGTGTGTGTGTGTTAGAGTGTGTGTTAGAGTGTGTGTTAGTTAGTATGAGTGTGTGTGTGTGTGAGAGAGAGAGAGAGAGAGAGAGAGAGAAAGATAGAGGGAGTGTTTGTGTTAGTTAGTGTGAGTGTTAGAGAGAGCTAGTGTGTTATTTAGTGTGGGGGTGTTAGAGAGAGAGAATGCTTATAGTTAACCTAGAACCCCTCCCACCATTTCTTCTAAGTTACAGGCTCGCTAACGCTCGCTCAGAAAAAAATCTACACCTAATTGGGGGTGTCCAAATAGAATCCCCTTCAGACCAAATAGTGTCAACTGTTAACCCCAAACCTCCTCGTACAGATCTGCGGGAGACTGGACCTTGGGCGGCCTCTACCAGCCCTCCGAAGCGGTGGTCACCCTGGCCCGGACCAGTGGCGAGGGTCCTTACCTCGGTTTTAACCCTCGTCTAGCGGGGGGGGGGGGGGGGGGGCTATTTTGGGCATATTCAGGCCCTCCTGAATGATCAATCAAGTATCTGCATGAAAAGAAATTTATTCAGCAAAAAACTAAACAAGCTTCAAAATGAGACCAGAACGAGCTACGTAGCACTCGTCGTTTTGATGCAGTGGTACCACCAACATGGGAGTTTAGCGTATAGCGGCATATTTTTTCCAGCTACGCTCACTACTGGCTACACTGCCGGCCTCTCGAGAACAGAGAGAGCGTGAGTCAGTGGGCGACGGTAAGCCCTGGGTGTCGGCCGTGTGGCCTGCTGCGCTCCCGTCCATTTGCACTCGATTTTAACCCTTTAAAAGCCTTAATAATGCTCCTAACTTGCTGCTTTTTAGATACGGACTTAAGTCGGGCCCCGCTCTTTAAGTGTTAAGATCCCTCTGGTTCATGCTTAGGGCATCGATTGAGTACCTGTTCTTAGAGCTGACTTAACCTAGAATCCCTCCCACCATGAGTTAGAACCACCATACCTTTACCTGATTTTATAGCTAACCTAAAATCCCTCCCACCATGACCTAGAACCACCAAACCCTAACCCAGACCCCCTCCTACAGATCTGCGGGAGACTGGACCTTGGGCGGCCTCTACCAGCCCTCCGAGGCGGTGATCACCCTGGCCCGGACCAGTGGCGAAGGTCCTTACTACGGTCTTAAGGTCCCTCAGGTGGAAGCGCCCGATCTGGAACTGGTCGCCCAGACCGCTGACGAGTTGGTCTTTCATTACGCCCTCTGCCAACACCCGGGGACGTATGGTTCGTGTTTACCTCCTTCTGCACTGTAATTTGTGTGTATGTGTGTAATATTGAATACGTAAACAAGACAAGATTGGTACGTCAGTGTTTAATCTTCGTTTCTGCGTCACAATTTGACTACATTTTCAGGATTCTTTTTAATATATTTAACATATAATTATATTGTAAATGTGTTTTGTACTGAGTGCCATATTCGTGAGCTTTTTGAAAATGGGTTGAAATTAATGGGCTTACAAGGTAATTTGTTTATTAGATCGATTGTTGCTCAGTGGTTCAGGTATTGTTGAGACGGATTATTAATTGGTTATTTATTATTTATTTGTTTATTATATATTTATTGGATTTATTGTTGCTCAGTGTTGATTATTTATTGTTGCTCAGTGTTGATTATTTATTGTTGCTCAGTGTTGATTATTTATTGTTGCTTATTAGTGTTGATTATTTATTGTTGCTCAGTGTTGATTATTTATTGTTGCTCAGTGTTGATTATTTATTGTTGCTCAGTGTTGATTATTTATTGTTGCTCAGTGTTGATTATTTATTGTTGCTCAGCGTTGATTATTTATTGTTGCTCAGTGTTGATTATTTATTGTTGCTCAGTGTTGATTATTTATTGTTGCTCAGTGTTGATTATTTATTGTTGCTCAGCGTTGATTATTTATTGTTGCTCAGTGTTGATTATTTATTGTTGCTCAGTGTTGATTATTTATTGTTGCTCAGTGTTGATTATTTATTGTTGCTCAGTGTTGATTATTTATTGTTGCTCAGTGTTGATTATTTATTGTTGCTCAGTGTTGATTATTTATTGTTGCTCAGTGTTGATTATTTATTGTTGCTCAGTGTTGATTATTTATTGTTGCTCAGCGTTGATTATTTATTGTTGCTCAGTGTTGATTATTTATTGTTGCTCAGTGTTGATTATTTATTGTTGCTCAGTGTTGATTATTTATTGTTGCTCAGTGTTGATTATTTATTGTTGCTCAGTGTTGATTATTTATTGTTGCTCAGTGTTGATTATTTATTGTTGCTCAGTGTTGATTATTTATTGATTATTTATCGATTATTTATTGGTTCAGATTTTGTTAATTGATAATTTTCTATGTTGTCCATCAGAGTGTTTGGAACCACCTCCACTTGGCCAAAACATGACCAGAGAGTGGGATAATGAGTCTGCTGTCTCCACTAGCGTTATTTACACGTGAGTATATATACACACACACACATACACATACACACACACACATACACATACACACACACACACACACAACATGACCAAAGAGTGGGATAGTGAGTCTGCTGTCTCCACTAGCGTTATTTACACGTGAGCATATATACACACACACACATACACATATACACACACACACACACAACATGACCAAAGAGTGGGATAGTGAGTCTGCTGTCACCACTAAAGTTACTTACACGTGAGTAGCCTATACACACACACACACACACACACACACACACACACACACACACACACACACACACACACACAAACTGTTAACTATCACAAATACACGCACATCAAATATTGAACTCACACATAGGCATTCACACAAACACGCATACATTCACAGACACTTCACAAACATACATCCACACAAACACAAACATTCCCACACACCTCACAACCAAACACACATACATCCACACACACACACAAACATCACAAAGACATATACACAGTCATAAATTCATAATACCATTGCACACATACTAACACAAATAGAAGTATAACATTAACATACATGTATAATTTGTATATTAATGTCGCAGGTAAGTTTATTAAGTTGTGTTGTTTGCCTAAATGCTGGATATGGTGCCAGTACAGTTTGTAGTATTATGATTGTACAATTGGCTCCCATCATTAAGGATATTTGTATTCGTGAATCCAGTATTCTGTGGATACCCCTATAAAAACAAAGTGTTGTTCTTGCAAATATATGTTGCCGATTCGCAGATGTTTCTCCAGTGGCATTCTACGATGGAAATTTTGATAAGTCACAGATTCCTTGACATCATCACGTACTAATCATGAAATGTCTGATGCTTTACTTCCTCAAGAAGCTCTCAAAATTAAATGCACATTGCAGAAACCGCCTCAAGGCCCCCAGATATGCCCCCATTAACTAACCACAGTGCTATTTCCACTACATGGATTAACCTGTACAATCCCATCAACAGGTGCCAGCCGTCAGTAGATAAATCACTCCCCCAGTCCCAGCGACGTCTGCAAGCCGCCAGTAATATACGGTCCTTGTAACTCCCAGTATCAGGCAGTGGCTGATACAATGACTTGTAAACACTGTTCTAAGGAATTGGCATCATTTCTTAGGTTGGCTGCAAGCTTCCACAGGCTGTCTGGGTCAGTGTTTCAAAAACTTTTGAGGTGGGAGGTTGTTATACCTTGCCTCTGAAGCTATTTTGGCCACATTGCTTGGTACTGGGGGTACATTTATGGTAGTACCCTATGGTACAGTAGGGGCTAAGATCATGAGCGCCAAAGGAGTTCACTTGGACAACATTTTCACCACTGTTTTGATAGTTGTTTATCCTTACGGGGACCTTGGTTGGAAGCATACAGGGCATAGGATAGTACATATAATTACTTACTGTCAATGAGTGTCAAAATCTGGGTGTCTGGAACGTCTTTAAAATTGCCAAACTAATTTAGCGAACGCCTTAAAATCACCAAACTAATGGAGCGAACGTCTTAAAATCACCAAACTAATGGAGCGAACGTCTTAAAATCACCAAACTAATGTAGCGAACGTCTTAAAATCACTAGACTAATGCAGTGAACGTCTTAAAATCACCAAACTAATGTAGCGAACGTCTTAAAATCACTAAACTAATGCAGTGAACGTCTTAAAATCTCCAAACTAATGTAGCGAACGCCTTAAAATGACCAAACTAATGTAGCGAACGTCTTAAAGTCACCAAACTAGTTTAGCAAACGTCTTAAAATCACCAAACTAATGTAGCGAACGTCTTAAAATCAAACTAATGTAGAGAACGTCTTAAAATCTTAAATAATCTAATGATGCTTAACTTGAGGGAGAAGGGCTCCAGTAAAACGAACCATTCCTACTTAATATTGATAAAGAAATGGGGTAAAAGGCCTTAAAATCACCCAACTAATGTAGCGAAAGTCTTTAACACTCAAACCACCGCGGTGCCCGTCATATGAAGAGCGAGAGAATAGTGGCTACCCCTGCGGTGCCCATCATATGACGGGCACCATTTTGAGCACATTATGAGCTCTGAGAGAGATTCCGCGCATTGGGAGGATGATAGGCGGACTCTGACCACTCGGCACCACCACTGGGCCGTGTCTGGGATCACCGCCGCCTCCCCACCATCACCCGTCCTGGCGAGACAAGGAAAAAAACGACTGAAATTACCCTATTTTAGGGTATTTTCACCTCCGGTTACGCGATCGCTACAGGATAACCCGTGGTCGTACAAGGATGATTCAGGTGTCATTCGAAAGCTCTATTATTGCCCTTTCACGGATATTATAATTGTTTTACGCTCTGGCTCTTGTTTATGCATGAAAAAGAGCATGAAAAGAAGCTCGTTTTTGGTAAATATACCCGCCTGGCAGCATGGTCATGTCAATAAACATGCCCATCCTTAAGGGGTTAAAATCGCCAAACTAATGTAACAAATGTCTTAAAATCCTTCAGGTGCTACGCGGGTCACTTCCTGGGAGGCGGTACAGGTGACCTCCAGACACACCTTAGTACCTGCCAGGGTCAACTGGGGGGATGGCTGCCGACCTTACCTGCACCATACTGCTCACCTGCTGATGGTAGGTAATTTGGTTAAAATAGGACTTCAGAGGCTATCAACCCTTCTGGATTATTAAGACAGCACACTGCAAGTCAACTACATTTTCAGGACTGGAGCCCCTTTTCGAGAACTGCAGTGCCTTGATGGTATGTATGTAGTTCATATAATCAGGCACATACCCCATAACTGGGGGTGGCCAACTCGAGACAGAGCCAGAACAGAAACAACATTTAAGGTTCCAATTATTAGGGTCCGCGACCTCTTTCGCGTTCCCTCGCCCCATTCTCTGTTTCGTCGAGAAGGCGAATTTTACAAGGGTAGGATGATTGCTAGTCCCCTGCCCCCAGAAGGAAATGTAGGACAGTAAAATACACAGAAAAAACAAAAACGGTTAAGGTTGGAAAGAGGATGCCAAACCTCACTCTGGATAGGATCAACTCTCGCCAAATATTAAGCTTAGGAAGGGAATATGGAAGTCGGAGGGTTAATTGAGATAGTCTTTACCCTTTTGATGCCCACAGATCCATCCAAAGCTGTATAAAATCATCTAATGATAGCCAAAATACACTGTCGAAACGCGTTATGAACCACAAGGGGTTAACGCTGATCCATTTTGCCAACAGTGTGCGAGTTGCCCCAGTGGACCAACGCGAGCCTGGTGGATAGTGACCCTTATCCGCTCCACCTGAACTCCTCCACCACCTACAACTGCCCCGCCCTGATGACAGCGGCTGGGAACGTCACCCGCCAGACCGCCACCTGCATCCAGACCTCCTCACCCGCTGGTTACGCCTACAGCCCCATCCCTGATCCTTGTGTGTGTGAGTATAAGGCAGAAACTTCAATGGGAAAGCCTATAGCCCGCTCCCAGATCATTGTGTGTGTTGGAATAATGCAAAAACAATAACAGAAAACCCTATAGACCCTTGCGAGTGTGAGTATAATGCAGAAGCAATAATAGAGAAGCCTAAAGCCCCCTCCCAGACCCTCGCATGTGTTAGTATAATACAGAAACAATAATAGAAAGATATATGCCAGAGTGTGTGCATTTATTAGAGATTATTATACATCTGCCAGAGTATTGTCCATTTATTAGAGATTATTATACATCTGCCAGAGTATTGTCCATTTATTAGAGATTATTATACATCTGCCAGAGTATTGTCCATTTAGTAGAGATTATTATACATCTGCCAGAGTGTGTGCATTTATTAGAGATTATTATACATCTGCCAGAGTATTGTCCATTTATTAGAGATTATTATACATATGCCAGAGTATTGTCCATTTATTAGAGATTATTATACATCTGCCAGAGTATTGTCCATTTATTAGAGATTATTATACATCTGCCAGAGTGTGTGCATTTAGTAGAGATTATTATACATCTGCCAGAGTATTGTCCATTTATTAGAGATTATTATACATCTGCCAGAGTATTGTCCATTTATTAGAGATTATTATACATCTGCCAGAGTATTGTCCATTTATTAGAGATTATTATACATCTGCCAGAGTATTGTCCATTTATTAGAGATCTGCGAGAGAGTGTGTATAGTCTATTCATTATAAACAGGCCTGAAATCGTAACTCCAAACCTCTGTAAATAAAAAAGGTCCAGAGCAATAATTGGGCTGTTAATGTCCACACCTATTCACTGCCTGAATCTTGTCAAATGGTAGAATTATTAGCTCGATTACTCTATTCGTTTGTGAGTTATAGAGGTAAGTGGTCGAGGTTTTTGGTCTACTTAGCCTATAATGAATAAACAATACTGTGTGAGTATTTTTAACGAGTATTTGTTTTTCGTTACTCCATAGTTTTGTTCATGAGACCTTTCGTGCCACTTAGGTGTCGATTTTTTCCTGGCGAGCTAGAGCGAGCCTGTAACTTACCGTCTTCCCCACAGACTGTCATGGGCCGCCCCGAGACACTGTGATTTTAAGACCTCTCGCCCCATTTCTCCGCCAATTGTTAAGACCTTTCGTACTATTTAGGTTTTGATATTTTCCTGGCGAGCCTGTAATTTAATATCTCTCCCGTAGACTGCCATGGCCCCCCCGACACCGCCAACGCCACCAGCGACTGGAGTGGCGCGGCGGACTGGGCCATCAACAGTACTGTAACCATCACTTGTACGGATCACCACGCCCACGCTGACAACCGGACCACCACCCAGTGCACCTGTACCGAGTCTGGATGGGATACTACCGAGCCCTGTTTTCCCGGTGAGTCAAAATGTGAACTCTTAATGCTATTTGGGGCTTGTTTTTAATTTGTATTGTTTTACTCCATTAGTTTGCCGATAATATGACGCTTTACCCCATTGAGGTGTCGATTTTTTTCTTGGCGAGCGATAGCAGCCTGCAACTTGAAAGATATCGGCCGAGACATTTACGACTCTCCATTGTCCTTCCCCCAGCCTACACCGACCCTCCCCCAGCTATTATGACCCTCCATTGACCTTCCCCAGCTTACACCGACCCTCCCCCAGCCTTGTGACTTTCCATTGACCTTCCTCCAGACTTGTGACTCTCCATTCTCCTTCCCTCAGCCTGCACCGAGCCTCCCCCAGCTAGTGACGCAGGGGTGGTGCGGGGTAACCTGACGTCTGTCCTGGTGGGGACGACCTTTACATACTCCTGTGAACCTCCTCTCTACTTCACACCCACACAGGTCAGGGGGGCTCGGTCTGTATGTCTGTCTTTTTTTTTTTTTTAAACAATACATAGAGTAATAACATTCATAAAGTTTAAAGAACCACTTAATTTCGTGGTCCTAATTTAAAAACCTACATTTATTGTCAAAGGTTTTAGATTACATATTTGTTTAAGTAAATACATTTAATAGGACTTAACAATATGAGCAACAACAGAGTAGTGGGAAGGGTTCCACGCCACCTGTGGGCTTCCAAATTCACCTGTTTGAGTGAACAGCTCATGTACAGTTGTAGACGTTGTGAAGTTGTTCCACAGGTGGGAGACCCTGGTCACATATGTCCACTGGTGTAGATGCTGGTTGATATTAGCAATATCAACGTCGGCCTCCTTCCACCCTAAAGGCCAAGGTCTTTTTCCACAAGGCAGGCAGTGATCACCTGGGAGTGTGGTCCATACAGCTCACTGGTGCAGTGCCACAGAAGTTGTCGGGTGATGTCATCAGGACCAGTGACTTTTCACATGTCAATTCCTCTCAACAATTGTTCGACTGTTTCCCGAGACACCTCCACAATAGTCACAGTCTGATAACATTCTTGCACCAGCTGTAGTGGAGGCCAACTTGGATTATCAACTGATATCTTTATGGAGAACAGGTCCTCCATCAGCTCCATTTTCTCTCTGCTGATGGTGGACGTTGCACCTTCTGGTTCAGGGGGGGGGGGGGGGAAATGGCTTCCTGGTGGTTGGCTATTGTCTATTGGGAGGTGTTTGGTGTTGGGAGTGAATTGAATATATTTGATTATATATTATATTGATCTATTTCATCTATTATTTTCCCCAATGGTAACAGGAACTTCCGGAGCCAACGAGGAATCTAACCTTCACCTGCCTAGACAACCACACCTGGGCTCATAACCTCATCCAAACACCCACCCCCTGTGTTGTCTGTAAGTGTGTTAGAGGGGGGGGGGGGGCATCAACAGAGGGAGAGAGAGAGAGTGTGTGTGTTTGTGTTTGTGTATGAGTGGGAATGAGAGTGTGAATGTGTGTGTGGGGAGGGAAGGGGGGATGAGAGTGTGTGTGGGAGTGGGAGTGGGAATGAGAGAGAGAAAGAGAGGGTGTGTGTGAGTGTGTGTGTCTGTGTGTGTGAGTGTGTGTGTCTGTGTGTGAGAGAGAGAGAGTGGGAATGTGTGTGAATAAGAGAGGCAAAACTCAAGATTATTACTAACATGTTTAGAATTTAACTACCTACACTTTAAAGATTCGAACACGTAACCCTCTAAAGATTATGACGCATGTTGACCGTTTATTCTGGCTATCATTAAACGATTTTATGCAATTGAGGAAGAATCTGTGGGAATTATAAGGGCAAAGACTATCTCAATTAACCCTCTGACTTCCATATACCCTTTATTATCGGCAGAAAATAATTTAATAATAGCCAGAAAACAGAGGAGAAATGCGTCATTGTACTCTTAGCCCCTTCAGTACCCGCGACGTATTTTTAATGTTATTCTAGCTATAATTAGACGATTGTGTACAGTTTAAAAAGGATCTGTGGTAGTCAAAAGGGTTAAGTGAAATAGTTCGAAGCCTGATAGCTGCTGTAGGCCCTTTATAAACTGACTAAAACCGTCTAATAGTAGCCAGAATCAAATTAAAAAGACGTAGTCGGTACAGAAAGGGTTAAGGATTAATTATGTTCTTCGTGTTATCTAGTCATATTAGAAAACAAACAATTAGAAAACGGTTCATGTGTACCAATTGTGTTACACTTGACCTACGAATTTTGGGCTATAAGGAAGTTGGAGCTGTAGACCTTAGCAGATTTACCAGCTAACATGCGGTTGTAGTGAATATATAAACACATATAATATAAACACATAATATAAACACATATAATATAAACACATAATATAAACACATATAATATATACACACATATAATATAAACACATATAATATAAACACATATAATATAAACACATATAATATAAACACATATAATATAAACACATATATAAACACATATAATATAAACACATATAATATAAACACATATAATATAAACACATATAATATAAACACATATAATATAAACACATATAATATAAACACATATAATAATTATAAACACATATAATATAAACACATATAATATAAACACATATAATATAAACACATATAATATAAACACATATAATATAAACACATATAATATAAACACATAATATATAAACACATAATATAAACACATATAATATAAACACATATAATATAAACACATATAATATAAACACATATAATAATTATAAACACATATAATATAAACATATAATATAAACACATATAATATAAACACATATAATATAAACACATACAATATAAACACATAATAATTATAAACACATATTATTATATTTTTTTTTTTTGAGACAATGAACGGAGGAAGGAAAAACACAGATAAAACAAAAAGGTCCATGTGCCTAAAGGCATCCTCCATTCATAAAATGTTTGTAACAACTGGATTTAAACATTTGTAGATTGTAAGTTTGTGGAAAGCAATTCGAGGGAAGTGAATTCCAAAGAGTAGTAGCTCTGGGGATAAATGAATTCTGATAAGCAGAAGTTCTGCATTGTGGAGGAGAAAGTGTAAATTCATGGGCGCTCTCAGCTGCCCTAGTTCTACGGGGAAAGATGTGGAGAGGCGGCACAATTGAAGCAAGTTCCTCGGAACAATTGCTGTGAAAATATCTGTAGAATAATGCAAGGGATGCAACGTTTAATATAAACACATATAATATAAACACATATAATATAAACACATATAATATATAAACACATAATATAAACACATATAATATATAAACACATATAATATAAACACATATAACATAAACACATATAATATAAACACATATAATATAAACATATATAATAATTATAAACACATATAATATAAACACATATAATATAAACACATAATATAAGCACATAATATAAACACATAATATAAGCACATAATATAAGCACATAATATAAACACATAATATAAACACATAATATAAGCACATAATATAAACACATATAATATAAACACATATAATATATAAACACATATAATATAAACACATATAATATAAACACATATAATATAAACACATATAATATAATTCCTGCATTATGTGTATCCATCAAAAACGTTCATAATATTTACAGTACATGTTTTCTAAATATGAATTTTTACGGCTCCAACTTGCTTTGACAGGCTCAATTGGAATGTTGTCATCTGTGTATGTGACCTATTTTATCCCATTTTCCCTATTACACCCCACTTTTTCCTATTTTACCCCAACTTACCACACTTTACCATATTTTACCCCATTTTACCCTACGTTACCCCATGTTCTCTTATTTTGCCCTATTTGACCCCAGTTTACCCTATTTTACCTGATTTTACCCTAACATTATATCCCATTTTACCCTAACATTATATCCCATTTTACCCTAACATTTTACCCTAACATTTTATCCTATTTTACCCTAACATTTTACCCCATTTTACTCTAACATTATACCCTATTTTACCCCATGTAGCCCTATACAAATGTGTACATAAAAAAGGGCATAATTTCAGTTTCTCGTTATATTTTCCCCACAAGTGTGTTTGGACTCGCCCCCCGAACAACCTGTCGGGGGAGAGACCACCTGGGACAATTTCACCCGCACCTACGGCACCCAGGTAGATATACTTAACCCTTTGAGTACCAGCGACGTGAGTTATATGTTATTTTAACTATATTTGGATGATATTATGCAACTTAACCCGTACATTACTGGGGACGTCCTTTTCATCATATTCTGGCAACTACTAGACGATTTGATTCAGCTTAGGAAGGACCTCTAGCAATAATAAGGTGTCAAACTATCTCAACCAACCCTTACAAACTACCACAGATCCTTCCTAACCTGCATAATATCGTCTAAATATAGCTAGAATAAAATATAACAGACGTCGCGGGTCCAGGAAGGGTTAGGAAAGATCTGTGGTAGTTGTTGTTGTTGTTGTTGTTCCCTAAGCTGCCTGGCCGAACAGCCCCGAGTCCCTGAGGAAGGCCATGGCCACGATCGGGCTTTCCCACAGAGCTCTCATTGAGTGTAGATTATGTTGTTGGCGTAAGTGGTTGTGTGAAATGCAGTCTTCTATGATGTGTTTAATGGTATGGGGTGCTGTGTTACATCCCGGGCAGGCGTCGACAACGGAGTCATCCAGTCTCTTCTGATAGCTCAGGAGAGCTGGATGGTGTCCGCATCTCAGCCTGGCCAGGTGGACTCTGTCCTCGCGAGGGAGGGAGGATTCGGAAGGATGGATTTCGGGAGGTCGTGCATGCAGCTGCGTGTTGTCTGTGAGTGAGTGGATGGATTGGCGAGAGATATGAGTATGGATGTGCTTCTGGAAGTTGGTTCGGGGTGGGCAGGGATGGAGAGAGGACAATAATTGTGTGTGATACCGTGTGCTGGGTGTTGTTTTGATATTTCTTGGTGTCTGTGGGTGTGTTGCCATGTAGTTTAGTGGGTGGTCTTGGTTCGTGGAGGCTGCTGCCAGGAATTGAGTGCCTCTCATGTGCAGATGGTCTTTGACTTTGAGGATTTTGGTTTCTTGATGTAGGTGATCTGTGGGTGCAGTAGCTGCAGGTGGTAGTTAAAAGGGTTGGTTGAGATAGTTTGAAGCCTTATTTTTGCTAGAGGTCCTTCCTAAACTAAACAAAATCGTCTAATCATTGCCAAAAGATAATGCAAAGGATGTCAACGGTACTGTACGTGTTAAGGGGAGGTATGTCGTTTTTCTGGACCTCCTTCTCCCTCGTGTTTAGTCCCATTAGTTTTGAGATTTTAAAACGTTCGCCCCATTAGTTTGTCGATTTATAGACCTTTTGCCCACTTTCTTTGTCAATATTAAGACCTGTTGTGCCACTTAGGTGTCTATATTTTTCCTGGCGAGCGATAGCGAACATTACTTTTCTCATAACTTGCTATTATTAGAGGATTTTAGTCAAATTAGGAAGGTATATGGAATTCAGAGGGTTGATTGAAAGAGGCTTTACCCTAATGATTCCCACATATCCTTCCCAAGCTGTATAAAATCGTCTAATGATAGCCTCCCCCCCCCCCCCCTCCCTTCAGATGGAGTTACGGTGCGTGGACGGTCAGAAGCTGCGGGACGGTCGAGGGGGCGTGACCGTGACCTGCCAGGCCAACGGGACCTGGATTGTGCTGGACCCTCACCTCCTAGTGTGTCGGACAGGTGAGGTCGTAACTCTCTATATCTCTCTCTCTCTATATATATATATATATATATATATCCTGTAAAACTAGCCATTCATATAAGATAACCCATTGAGGATTATTACAAGGGTTTGGAGTTCTCGAAAAGGGGCTCCAGTCCTGACGCTTTTCTTGACTTGTAGAGTGCTGGCTTAACCCTTTCTGTACCAGAGGGTATTACTATAAATGTAACCTCCAGTACCAAGCATTGTGGCCAAAATGGCTTCAAAGACGAGAGAGCGCAAACTCTCACCCCGAAAGCTGGACGAGTACTGAGCCATCCTGCCGGTGGGACCTTAGATACACTCTGAGAAGTGTTGCCAAGGTCTCAAAGCAGTGTTTACAAGTCATGGTGCCTGGTACTGCTCGGTACAAGGACCGAATACTACTGACGGACATCGTACGACGCTGGTACTGGCGAGTTACTTTCTTACTGTCGGCCATTGTACGTTGCTGGTACATAACGGGTTAAGGGGGGATGCTTATTTTATGTGGCTCCCCTTCTCCCTCATTATTATCCCCAATAGTTTACAGATTTTAAGAAGGTCGGCCCATTGCTTTGGCAATTTTCAGACCTTTCACCCCATTTCTTTGTCAATATTAAGACCCTTTTCCATACCTCAGAAGCGGCCGCCCCCCCTTCCCCCAGTCTCGAGAGCCAGCTGATCCCCCTGCCCCCGCTAGACGATATTGGGGACGGTGTTGAGCGGTGGTGGGCTGGGGACAACGCTACCTATGTCTGTCCCCTCAACACAACTACCCGGGAAGACATCAACAACCTCACCCTCACCCATAATGGAACGGAATGGCCGGTTTTGCCCCCTGGATTCTTGTGCTTGAATAGTAAGTTTGTTTATAATATAGTTGTAGTTGTTTATGCAACTACTACATCTCCTCCTCCTCCTTCTACTATCACTACTACTACTACTACTATTTTTTTTTTTTTCTACTACATTGATTTTTATTTAATATTGTTCATACATTTTATTTTACAAGCATCAGATATTACTATTCAACACCTACTACTACTCCTACTACCACTCAAGAAGACATCACCAAGCTCACCCTCAGACATGATGGATCTGAATGACCTGTTTTGCCTTCTATATTCTTGTGTTGGAATAGTAAGTGTGTTTATAATATAGTTCTAGTTGTTACTACGACTACTACTACTACTACTTTATTTTTTTTTATTTTTTTTTATTAGTACACCACTCAGCCTGTGCATCCCTCTCTGTACCCTAGACAAGGTAGGAATAGTCATCAATGCACATAACTATGTAGTCATACAGCTGCTTCCTATTCCGGGGTTTGCACGCAGACTCATCATCGTGGATATTTTTGTTGCCATTATTTTGATGTACAAATATTACATCCATTACATTTTACATTTTAGCTGTTGCAAACATCATATATTCCTTCTACTCTACTATACTACTACTACTGCTACCACTACTACTATTGTTATTACTACTACTACTACTACTATTACTACTACTTCTAATAATAATAATACTACTAAAGTAGATGTGCCTTTTTGCCCAAAATCAAAACAGCATACCCATTACCCAACTCTGCATGGGTTACCAGCATCACTAGTACTGTATTACCATCATCAATAATGCTCTCACCATTATCACTACTACTGTCATCATCACTACAACTTTCACCTTCATCACTACTATTAAAAAACAAAAAAGTCACCATCACCAATACTATCATTAGCACTACTACTATTACAATCATCACTACTACTCTGACCATCATCACTACTACTGTCACCATCGTCACTACCATCATCATCACTAATGTCATCATTATCACTACTTTTATCACCATCATCAAATTATGTATGTATTATACTCAGGAACATACCCCATAGTTGGGGGTGGCCGACTCGAGACAGAGCCCTTACAGAAATAATATTTAAAGCTCCAGTTCTTAGGGTGAAGGACCACTTTCGCATTCCCTCGCCCTTATTCTGTCTCGTCAAGGGGAGGAGGATTCCTAGCCCCCTGCCCCCCAGAAGGAAAAAGTAAGACCGTAAAAGAGGCAGACAGAAACGGCTAAGGTTGGGTAGAGGATGCCAAACCTCACTCTGTAGGCTATAGGACCAGCCCTCACCCAAATCATAAAAAAGGATACATGATAATAAAACACTATAAATTCAAAATATCTCTTCTTTAAGACGAGATGCTTAACATTGCTCTTTACCACTTCCCCAAAGTACCTTTCCTCATCACCTCTACCAGACCCCACACACCCTCAGCAGTACCGGAGCAACACACTCACCGGTCCATAAGATGTTTAAATTTTATGACTTTTTGCCCAATTTCTGTCAAGTATAAGACCTTTTGTGCCATTTAGCTGTCGATATTTTCCTGGCGAGCGACAGCGAGCCTATAATTTAGGAGGTCCTGGCCTTTCGCCGGGTCATTTTAAAATTTACAAATTCAGTACCAGGGACGTCCTTTTCATCATATTCTGGCAAATATTAGACGATTTTACTCAGCTTAGGAAGTACCTCTACAATAATAAGACTTGGGGTATATTCTTAAGCTTGATTTAAGTATATATACGGAGCAAACTAAAAACCTCCCCTTAAGACAAGATGCTATAACCTTTCCTCTTCACCCCCTCCCAGTGTGCCTATCCTCACCGCCTATACCGGACCTCACACTGACCGGTCGAAGGATGCCCCCGCGGTACAATTACACCCAGGTACCGGTTGTGGGGGCCGTGGTGACCTACTGGTGTCCCCGGAGGTATTACTTCACGGGCCAGGACCCCAGTACCCCCCAGGACTCGTACAGTACCCCAGGCTTCCTCAACAGTACGTGTGGCCAGGACGGACGATGGACCAGGACTTCGGCTCCAGAGTGTGCAGGTGAGGTGATTGTTAGGGACCTTTCAGTTATGGAGATCGGCCATTTTATGCCATATTAACGCTTTCACTGCGGCCAACGTAAATATACGTCCTATGTAAAAAAGGCCTACACTACACTCGCTCATCATCCATCGTGGATTTTTTGTTCCTCTTTTTTTTATCTATAATATTACATCCATTACATTTTCTACTTAAGCTGTTGCAAGCATCATATATTACTCTATTCCTACTTTACTACTACTACTACTACTACTACTACTACTACTATTTTTTTTTTTTTTTTTTTTTAAAGTAAACCACTCAGCCTGTGCATCCCCCTTATGGACCCTAAACAAGGTCAGAACAGTCATCAAAGCGCCCAACTTGGTAGTCATTCAGCTACTTCCTATTCCGGGGTAAGCACTCAGACTCATCATCGTGGATTACTACTACTACTTTGATTTTTATTTAATATTGTACATACATTATATTTTACTACTACTACTAGTAAAATATAATGTATGTACTACTTTTACTACTACTACTGTGGTGATGGGCTGGTCTATCAGAGTGAGAACTGAGCAATCTCTGCCATACCCATAGCTTACTCTGACTGTTCCTTTTACTTATATATTTTCTAGATCTCAAGTGACGGCGTCTCTAACGTAGATTGACCTCCCAATCTACCAAGATTGGAAGCCAAAGCGTCACATTTTCCCCTTGCCCCTCAACTTTCTCTTCATAATTGCTGAGGGACACAGGGCCCTGGGTGGGGCTTTGGTTTCCCGGGCGTTTCCGCACCCTCCTCAGCTCCCCGCCATGGAGTGGCTTCGGTCACCCAGGCTTTATTGTGGTCGGCGGGGAGGGTTCTGTGGGGGCGCTCGGTTATGGCCTTGGCCTTGCTCGGGGCCTTGGGGCTGTTCGGCCAGGCAGCTTGGGGAACAACAACAACAACAACAACAACAACTACTACTACTACTACTACTACTACTACTACCACCACCATTACTGGTCTACTATTATTACTACTACTACTACTACTACTACTACTACTACTACTACTACCACCACTACTGGTCTACTATTATTACTACTACTACTACTACTACTACTATATTTGTACTCAATATACTACTCCTTATTAAATGCATACAAACATGATTATTTCTAAATTGACATGAATTTAATGCATAGTGAATATTATGATTGAATTGAAATAAAATGCCATATTCCTTACAATGAGTAGAGAGTAATATTCAGACGAAAGAAGAATTATATAAATAATTTGCTTTCTCTTTCAACTACGTCTATTCGAGCTCCACGTAACACCTCATACTACGTCGCTATACAAGTATGTATTGTTTTATTTTGTGTTTGTGTTGTGCATGTAACTGAAATAATTATGCAGATTATATATAGAGTATACTGTATATATATATATATATATATATATATATATATATATATATAGTATATATATATTTTATATATATATATATATATATAATATATATATATATATATATATATATTTCTTTAATACATACGAGGTTGAAAGAAATGGCAATTTCTGCGTTGGAAATTTTATTATTCAAAGTTTCCAGGTCTCTGATGAGTTTTCGCTGGGTGGCAGGAAGTAGATGAAGGAGATGAGCAAAATTCATGGTGGTACAGGGTTACATAAATGTACATGATGATACAGGATATACGACGCGTTTCACTGGACAACCAGCATTATCAAGTAAGGAAGGAATGAAATAAAAGGTAAACAGGAAGGGTATATATAGAGGGTGGAGGATCAGAGGAGGGAAAACAGGGGGCAAAAGTCTGCTATTGGTGGAAGCGTAAACTAGGAGAGAGAAGGGGTTAACCGCTCCACGCATGCGCACTGGATGCGGGATGGTGGTCAGTAGGTGGGGTCGAAGCTGATTGGCTGCGTGTCGAGGGGCGTGGCCTAAGTTGTGTGGCGCCTGCAGAAGACGAAGCTGAAGGAGGTAGCGCGGGGGGCTGCGTCAAGGGCACCGGGGGGCGAGGAGGGGTGTTAGGTCCTGTAGGGTAGTGCCTTTTGGCAGAAGGAAGGATCTGAAGGTCCAGAGTTTGGTTGTTGATGTTGGGATGTAAGGCTTGGATATATAAAGCTTCGAGTATAGGTAATCTCCTTGGGTCACTTTCTTTATCGAGTATGGTGGTGTGTTTCTCTAACTCGTTGCTGTGAGGTGAGGGTGGTTAGGGGTGAGATAGTGGTCTTTGATGGCTCCAGCCTGAAGGTGAAGAGTTAACCGACGTGAAAGACGAGTCTGCGTCATACCAATATAGGAATGAGGTCCACAGTCCTCATAATTACAGGTATGTTGGTAAATGACGTGATCGTCGGTCATCGGGCTCTTTATCTTGGTGGAGGCTGGTTTGTTGCGGAGAACGAGGTTGGAGGTCTTGGGGGATTTGTAATAAATTATTAATTTGATTTTGTTTTCCGGGTTGGTTGGGTGGACATGCTTGGAGATTATTTCTTTTAAGACGGCCTCGTCATTTTTGTGTTCAGAGGACATGTAATTGCGGTAGAAGATCTTAATTTCATTGGGGGGGTCAATGTTGGGAGGGCTTTGAGTGTACCATTTTTCAAGATGGTGGTTGATGGTGCTGGAGATGTCGGAGTTGGAGTATCCGTTATTTACTAAAACTTGGGATAGTCTTTCTAGTTCCTGGTGGGTGTCGGCCCAGGTAGAGCAGTGCGTGAGGGCTCTCCTAACATAGGCGGAGATGGAGGATAGAAGATAACGGCGGGGGCATTCACTATCGCCGTTGAGGCATTGTCCTGTGTTAGTAGGTTTAATGTAGACGGTGGTTTTGAACCCATGGTCGTTCAGAGCTACGAGGATGTCGAGGAAGGGGAGTTGTCCATTGTTAGATTTTTCAAAGGTGAAGTTAAGTCCGGAGGAGGTCATGAAGCGACGCTGGAGTTCCTGTAGTTCGTGGAGGTCCTTGATTTGCACGAAGATGTCATCCACGTATCTACAGTAGACGGCCTATGATAAATTCGACGTAGAATCATGTCAATGGTCCTATCCACTGGCACGTTATCATTGCCCTGATACACCTACACTGGACATCCCGGAGAAGGCCCTGAAAACACTACTGGAGCTATGTACCAAGGAGGCCCCCTTCCTTTGCCCCCGGGGCAACATGTACAAGCAGATAGACGGTGTGGCGATGGGCAGCCCCCTAGGAGTTCTTTTTGCGAACTTTTTCATGGGTACCATCGAGGAAGAGCTCCTAGCTGCCCAACGACCAGCCGTCTACTGTAGATACGTGGATGACATCTTCGTGCAAATCAAGGACCTCCACGAACTACAGGAACTCCAGCGTCGCTTCATGACCTCCTCCGGACTTAACTTCACCTTTGAAAAATCTAACAATGGACAACTCCCCTTCCTCGACATCCTCGTAGCTCTGAACGACCATGGGTTCAAAACCACCGTCTACATTAAACCTACTAACACAGGACAATGCCTCAACGGCGATAGTGAATGCCCCCGCCGTTATCTTCTATCCTCCATCTCCGCCTATGTTAGGAGAGCCCTCACGCACTGCTCTACCTGGGCCGACACCCACCAGGAACTAGAAAGACTATCCCAAGTTTTAGTAAATAACGGATACTCCAACTCCGACATCTCCAGCACCATCAACCACCATCTTGAAAAATGGTACACTCAAAGCCCTCCCAACATTGACCCCCCCAATGAAATTAAGATCTTCTACCGCAATTACATGTCCTCTGAACACAAAAATGACGAGGCCGTCTTAAAAGAAATAATCTCCAAGCATGTCCACCCAACCAACCCGGAAAACAAAATCAAATTAATAATTTATTACAAATCCCCCAAGACCTCCAACCTCGTTCTCCGCAACAAACCAGCCTCCACCAAGATAAAGAGCCCGATGACCGACGATCACGTCATTTACCAACATACCTGTAATTATGAGGACTGTGGACCTCATTCCTATATTGGTATGACGCAGACTCGTCTTTCACGTCGGTTAACTCTTCACCTTCAGGCTGGAGCCATCAAAGACCACTATCTCACCCCTAACCACCCTCACCTCACACGCAACGAGTTAGAGAAACACACCACCATACTCGATAAAGAAAGTGACCCAAGGAGATTACCTATACTCGAAGCTTTATATATCCAAGCCTTACATCCCAACATCAACAACCAAACTCTGGACCTTCAGATCCTTCCTTCTGCCAAAAGGCACTACCCTACAGGACCTAACACCCCTCCTCGCCCCCCGGTGCCCTTGACGCAGCCCCCCGCGCTACCTCCTTCAGCTTCGTCTTCTGCAGGCGCCACACAACTTAGGCCACGCCCCTCGACACGCAGCCAATCAGCTTCGACCCCACCTACTGACCACCATCCCGCATCCAGTGCGCATGCGTGGAGCGGTTAACCCCTTCTCTCTCCTAGTTTACGCTTCCACCAATAGCAGACTTTTGCCCCCTGTTTTCCTCCTCCTCTGATCCTCCACCCTCTATATATACCCTTCCTGTTTACCTTTTATTTCATTCCTTCCTTACTTGATAATGCTGGTTGTCCAGTGAAACGCGTCGTATATCCTGTATCATCATGTACATTTATGTAACCCTGTACCACCATGAATTTTGCTCATCTCCTTCATCTACTTCCTGCCACCCAGCGAAAACTCATCAGAGACCTGGAAACTTTGAATAATAAAATTTCCAACGCAGAAATTGCCATTTCTTTCAACCTCGTATGTATTAAAGAAAATTTATTACCTGGCTTTACTAACATATATATATATATATATATATATATACTTAGCATGATATTTGTTGATATCATAAAATAACCATGTACTATATGACTATTTGTTGCAACCTAAAATAACCAAGTATTCTATTACTATCTTTATTTTCTTAACCTAAAATAACCATGTAATCAATGCGATTGTTTGTACAGCCTAAAATAACCAAGTAATTTATTATTATTTATTTGACAACCCAAAGTAACCAAGTAATTTATTACTATTTTTAAGCAACCCATTGAACCAAGGGATGTATGACTACTTTTAACCACTCTAAATAACCATGTAATCAGAGTGTTTTTATTATATATATTTATTTATCTATACATATTGATAACCTAAAATAACCAAATAATCTATACACTTTTTTCCCCGTGCATGGAATATTCGTAGTGACATTCCCATTATTCCCCAATATGAGTGTATAATTGTCACAAAGGCATTAATTACTCTTATTGATATGTTTATTATCCATATTCATTTCTGTCCTGTCTTTATATTTGTTTCATTTATTTGTTTTCTGTGTGACTACTTTAAACTATCTTCTCTGCATGGTTGAGTATGGATTAAACTATCTTCTCTGTATGGTTGAGTATGGATTAAACTATCTTCTCTGTATGGTTGAGTATGGATTAAACTATCTTCTCTGTATGGTTGAGTATGGATTAAACTATCTTCTCTGTATGGTTGAGTATGGATTAAACTATCTTCTCTGTATGGTTGAGTATGGATTAAACTATCTTCTCTGTATGGTTGAGTATGGATTAAAACTATCTTCTCTGTATGGTTGAGTATGGATTAAACTATCTTCTCTGTATGGTATGGTTGAGTATGGATTAAACTATCTTCTCTGTATGGTTGAGTATGGATTAAACTATCTTCTCTGTATGGTTGAGTATGGATTAAAGGAGAGTTCTAGAGTTACTTCACATGGGTGTGTGTGTGTGTGTATATATATATATATATATATATATATATATATATATATATATATATATATATATATATATATATATATATATATATATAATGTTTTTTACTATTGTTTGTACTAAATATTATATAAATTATATATTGTTTGTATGATGGAAAGAGTATTTACTTTATACGATATTTATTTACGATAATAATAAAGTTAAAGTTAAGTATTAACAATCGTAATGAATGTAACTAGTTAATAGTATACAACTCACCACTTGCGAGTTTCGGTCTAGAAGGAAGTTGGAGACGTAAACATCTATATAAAATAGACATGCAATACTAATGTAAATTTCGGATGGTTTGAAAGTATGTCTATTTTGATTGGATGTACTGTATTTTGATTGGATGTACTGTATTTTGATTGGATGTACTGTATTTTGATTGGATGTACTGTATTTTGATTGGATGTACTGTATTTTGATTGGATGTACTGTATTTTGATTGGATGTACTGTATTTTGATTGGATGTACTGTATTTTGATTGGATGTACTGTATTTTGATTGGATGTACTGTATTTTGATTGGATGTACTGTATTTTGATTGGATGTACTGTATTTATAAAAGCAATACAATCGAATTAAGCTGGAAATTTTGCAAAACCTCGATATCAACAGCTCCAATTTCCTTATGGGCCGAAACTCGCAAAAGTTCAATGTATCAATCAGAAAAGTGTACAGCTGGCCCCATTAATTCGTTTACACTCCTTGTTCTTATGTATGGAAGGAAAATTAGTATGGTCGAATTAGAAATGTATCCTCTTATGCAATGGTTAACTAATATGACCAAATTAAGGTTTTATGGCACATTATTTTTGAAACTCAATCACGTCACTTGTGTTTCCTTTCATACATGGAATCATGACATGGATACAAATTTATGTGGCCGACTGTACACTCGGATTCCATAGTCTCTAGAGCCCCCCCCCCCCCCCCATAGCATACTACCTATTATTTTTTCGCTAGGCAATAATGTTAACTATCTGGATGTATGTTTTTATAGAAGTTGCTTTTCAATTAATAGCACATAATATAGCTTTGTAGTTAATGTATAGAAAGTTATATTCTTAAATTCGTTTCCATTTGTCAGTAGCTGTGCAGTCACTAATAAATAATTGTGGACCCCTTATGTTCTTGTACTGTGTAGCCAACCCCAAAACTCCTCCACCTAACCCTCCAATTTCTTCAAACCAATCCCCCCCCCCGCCTCCCCCTTTCTATTTCCTGCCTTTTCTGTAGCCATCCATCCATTTCTTTATGCAATCATAACTCTGCACTAATATTTGGTTGGAACTTGCTTTTCAATAAATAGTATATATAGTTTTGAAATTGATGTATAGAAAAATATATTCATAAATTCGATTCCAGAGATATACTTCCATAATTACAAATAAATGAGGTCCAGGAATTATTATGAGTGACTGTTCATATTCTGGGGTAAAAGCAAATCCAGCAGACAATTTGTAGATATGACAATTTGTATAATTATATGATTAGATTATTCTCCAGTATTCGATAAATGGATATTTATTGTAGTCATGTGCTGTACTTATAACTGCCTTGATGGTGTAATGGTTAGAGTGTGTAAGTTCTGTATGAGATATCCTTGGTTCGAATCCTGGAAGACTCACATGCTTTCATTAATTGCATTGGAGGGTTATCGGTGTTAGGAACGATGTTAATACTACTACTGTATAATAAATAATAAAATCCATTAAATAACAACATTAAATGACTGGCGTGTTAATATCCTACTAATTTATATCGCTACTCACTGGAATTATGTTAATAAGGGGGAGGGGCTGTTTATGTTTCTATATTTAGATGATTTTATGCAGTTTAGGAAGGATCTGTGGTAGTTAAAAGGGTTGATTGAGATAGTTCGAAGCTTTGTAATTGCTAGAGATCCTTCCTAAATTCAATACAATCGATTAGTGTAGCAAGAATAAGATTAAAAAGGACGTCACACCGGTACGGAAGGGGTTCAACCACCTCCATGCATTTTTTACCCCACCTGATAGTCAATAAAATGAAAACGTTTGGAGTGACTGATTATCGATAAGTAGTTCAACAGGTTAAGTGGAGATGGGTGCATTTATTTACTTGTTTATTTTTGTTTATTTTTTTATTTTTTTCATGATAACGTTTGGAGTGGCCTATTATCGATAAGTAGTTCAACAGGTTAAGTGGAGATGGGTGCATTTATTTACTTGTTTATCTTTATTTTTTTTTATTTTTTATTTTTTTTTTCTATGTGATTGAGGGAGGCAAAGGGCAGAATTGCCTATAGCGAGTGCCTCCCCCATAGTTGAAAGAGTGACAGGGCCAAAATCAAGGGACGATCGAGCCAAAATGCCTGGACACACGGAGTTTGAAGCAATTTAAGTCATAGGAAGAGGGAAAGACTGATTCTGGGAGAGAGTTCCAGAGCTCAGCTGTTGAGTAGAAGAAAGTTTGAGAGTAAATGTTCACTCATGGGTTAGAGAGTTGCACAGAGTAGGGGTGGGATTGAGTTGCAAGACGGGTACCACGTGCCCTACGTAAAGGAGGTGGTATGCACTGGGAAAGCTCTGAGGAACACTGATTATTATAGTAGCGATAGAATAGCGAGAGAGATGCAACATTGCGGCGGAGAGAGAGATTGCAGAGAGTTGGTGAGTGGACGGGAGTTAATGATACGAAAGGCCTTCCTTTCAACTTTGTCTAGGAGAGCGGTGTGAGAGGAACCTCCCCACACATGTGAACAATACTCAATACAAGGACGCACTATGCCCCTGTACAGAGCAAGAAGCTGTGCTGGGGAAAAGAACCCCTAAGGCGGTTGAGCACACCCAGCTTCTGGGAGGCTGCCTTAGCAAGACTGGTAATATGGTCCTTCCAAATGAGAGCAGAAGAAAAAGAGACACCAAGAATATTGAGAGAAGATGAAGGGTTGATTTTTGTATTGTTGAAGAATAAGGGATAGTCCGCTGGGAGATCCTGACGGGTAGATAGATGGAGAAATTGGGTTTTGGAATCATTAAAGGTAACAAGGTTTTCTCTGCCCCAATTGGAGATAGTATTTAGATCAGAATTTAAGAGTTCTATGGCTTCATTACGTTTGTCGTTAAGGGATTGCTGGCTATGAGGCGTTCTGAAAAACTAATGGAGTAGTGTAAGGTTGAGTCGTCTGCGTATGAATGGATGGGAATTAAGGTACAGTTAAGGAGATCATTTATAAAAATTAGAAAGAGAATAGGGGATAGGACAGAGCCCTGAGGAACACCAGAGTTTATAGGGTGAGGAAGTGAACAATGGCCGTCCACAACCGCGGCTATGGAATGGCTGGAAAGGAAATTAGAGACAAAGGCACAGATGGAGGGATAGAAACCGAAGGAGGGTAGTTTAGAAATTAAAGATTTGTGCCAGACTCTATCGAAAGCTTTCGATATGTCTAGTGCAATAGAAAAAGTCTCACCGAAGTCCCGAAAGGAGGATGACCAAGAGTTAGTAAGATATGAAAGAAGATCACCAGTAGAGCGACCCTTAAGGAAGCCATACTGGCGATCTGAGAGCAGATTATGAGAAGAGAAATGCTTAAGAAATTTGGAAGCAAGAATAGTTTCAAAAACTTTAGAAAGACAAGAGATGAGAGCAATTGGACGATAGTTGGAGGTTGAGAGCGGTCACCCTTCTTTGGGACAGGTTGAATGTGAGCAAACTTCCAGCATGAAGGGAAGACGTTAGAGGATAGACAGAGACGAAAGAGTTTTCCTAGGCAGGGAGTCAGCACGGAAGCACAGGTTTTGAGAACAACAGGAGGAACACCGTCCGGACCGTACGCCTTATTAGTGTTAAGCCCAGAGAGGGTAGAAAGTACATCTTTAGAAGAGATTAGGATATTAGGCATAAGTAAGAGAGAGGAGGGTGGAGAGGGAGGAATAGCACCGGAATCATCCAAGGTGGAGTTTCTAGCAAAACTTTGAGCGAAGAGTTTAGCTTTGTCAGAGGAAGAAGTGATGGTTATACCATCAGAGTGGGAAAGGGGAGGGAAAGACGAGGAAGAGAAATTGTTGGAGAGGTTTTTGGCTAGATGCCAGAAAGCTTGGGAAGAGCTAGAGTTGGATAGTTCAGTGCATTTATTATTGATGAAAGAGTGTTTGGCAAGTCGAAGAACAGATTTGGCTTGATTCCGGGCAGAAACATAGGAAGAATGAGAGTCTTGAGTTTTAAGGCGACGGTACCGTTTGAATGCTTCCTCCTTATTGCGGACAGCAGTAGAACAGGCGTGAGTAAACCAAGATTTTTTAGCATTAGTCTGAGAGAAAGAGAATGGAATGTATGCTTCCATGCCCGATAGGATTACCTCGGTAATGCGTTCAGCACTCTCCGAGGGTCCCCGGCCACGGAAGCAGAAATCATTCCATGGGAAATCAAAGAAGTACTGCCGGAGAGCCTCCCAGTCGGCAGCGCCAAAGTGCCACAAGCGCCGCCGGCTAGGAGGATCGGGTGGCCGTACTGGAGAGATAGGACAGGTGACAGAGATAAGTTTATGGTCGGAGGAGCCCAAAGGAGAGAAAAGATCGACAGTATAAGAAGAAGGGTTAGAAGTTAGAAACAAGTCAAGAATGTTGGGCCGATCTCCGATGCGATCCGGGATACGGGTGGGTTGCTGAACTAACTGCTCTAGGTCATTTATGATAGAAAAGACAGGCTTGTTCACCAGGTGGATCAGTAGTGTGAGAGGAGAGCCATTGGCGGTGGTGAACGTTGAAATCTCCTAAGATGGAGATTTCTGAGAAAGGAGAAATGGATAGAATGTGTTCCACTGTAGAGTTTAGATAGTCAAAGAATTTGGGAAAGTTGGTAGAGTTAGGGGAAAGATAGACAGCACAGAAATATTTAGTAAGAGAATGACAGGAAAGTTTGAGCCATAAAGTTGAGAATTCAGAGGAGTCGAAATCGGGAACACGAGAGCAAGTGAGTTTGTTGTGCACATATGCACAATATCCGCCTTTGGCTTTGAAACTAGGATAGAGAGAGTAGGAGGATACAGAGAAGGGGCTGCTGGATGTTGCTACAGACACCTGAGTTTCGGTGAGGAAGAGAAGATCAGGTTTGTAGGAGGAGAGATGGTGTTCAACAGAGTGAAAGTTAGAGGAAAGTCCACGAATGTTGCAGAAATTAATAGAAAGAGTAACAGGCCGAGGGCCAGGTAATTTTGTAGGGTCGTCAGGGGATGGTCGGTCGGGTGTGGGGGCATTTATGGTCCCCCCTCCCCCCCTGGGGACTCTGAGGCTGGGCAAGAATTCATAATTTTTTTTTTTTTTAATTTTGGTGTGGAGGAATGAAGTGTGGTGTGATGTTTAGTGTAGTGAAGTGGATAGGAGGAGGAGGTGTTTGTGAGAGCTAGCTGGATTGCTCTCAGTGTAAATGAGGCACAAAGAAAATCAGTAAGAGAGGCAAAGCAAATGAAACAGGAGTTCCAGCGACTCTTTATCACATGCCTATAACCTCACCTGGGTCTAGCCCTGATCGATTGGTGCCTACAATCTCCCCACCATCTGTCTATAATAGGGACATGTTTGTATATCTTAACCCTTTAAGTACCAGCGACGTGCGTTATAATATATTCTAGCCATGTTTAGATGATATTATGCAGCTTAGGAAGGATCTGTGGTAGTGAAAAGGGTTGGTTGAGATAGTTTGAAGCCATATTATTGCCTGAGGTCCTTCATAAGCTGTATAAAATCGTCTACTAGTTGCCATAATATGATGAAAAGGACGTCCCTGGTACTGGACAGGTTAATCAAAACGATAAATTAATGCTTAGATAATGCTGATACCAATTATTGATCGAAATATACTTGGTGCCGCGACATCACTTATTTGGCCGATTGTACATAATTATACATTCTGTTAATACTAGACGAATTGATGGCACAACTCGGCCTGCTTGTTGCCAGATGCTTCCAGGAGGTTCTAAGCTTGCCACCCATACTTATATAAGAGTGCTTAGTGCATTGGTTGAGGAAGGATGTGTGTACAGTCGAGGTTAATAAGTGTTGTCAGATATTTCACAAAGTTTCGGACACTGACTAAAACTCTGAGGGATAAGCACTTTTCCCAGTAACTATAAAGATACCAATAACACTTTTTGAGCGAAGACCACTGGAATCTATGACAACACTTAATACCCCCGATTGTACAAACAAGAGGTGTTTTAGAAGCTGAAAATCAACAAAAAACAGGGCCACTTTTCCATGTAATTGTGCCACCTATATACCAGGTACATATATAAGATTAATTTTATCTTCATTTCAACAATTCATACTGTCTTGTAAAAACATAATATGATAAAATAACAGTAAATATCGATGCATCGCGAGTGGAAACGAACGAGAAAATTGCATAGTTTTGCTTGCGAGTGTAATGTGGAGGGGTCGGCGTTCAGCGACAAAACCAGCACAACAGTAGGGATCGATTTTTCTTGGTAGTGTGAAAAGATAGGGAGGGTATGGTGACTTATAAGAAGAGTTTGACCCAATCTTTTCATTGGAGCTTGTTCCAGTTCGCTCAAAGATATGAATATGGCGCTATGGCGAAGTACATTGAGTGGAGTTAGTGGGAAAATAGCCGCCAGGGGGTATTTTTAAATATGAAAGCTACCGCACCGAAAGGGTTAATGGCCACCCCTAATGATTCTCCACCAACATCATCTTCTCCCCTCCTCTCCATACTCACCCTTCTCTTCCTTTTCCCTCCTCTGCCCTCCCCCCTCCTCCCTCACCTTCCCCTTCTCCCCATACCCTCCCTCTCCCTCCCTTTCTCCCCATTATATCCTTCCACCTTCCCTTCCCTCACCTCCTCCCCATACTCTCCCCCTCCACCTCCCTCCCCCTTCCTTCCCTGTTCCCTCCCCTCCTCCACCCTTCCCTCTCCCTCCTCTTCTTACCATTCCCTCCCCCCCTCCCCCAGATATATAGTATATAAATATAAACCACTGGCCAGTGGCTCCACATAACTCACTCCACCCCAGCAGAGGAAGCAACAGGACTATAACTTGACTGGTTTGTGCAATATAAGATTTTAAGGGGAGATGGGGCGTTTTTTTGGCCCCCGTTCTTCATCATGTTTAGCCCCATTAGTTTTTAGATTATAAGACGTTCGGTCCATTAATTTGGCGATTTTAAGACCTTTCACCCCATTTCTTTGTCAATATTAAGACTTTTCTTGTCATTTAGGCGTCGATTGTTTCTGGCGAGCGACAGCGAACCAGTAATATAAGGGAAACCGGCCTTCGGCCGAGACATTATTCTATCGAAAAATTTACAAATTTATCTTGAAGGAGGGTCTTGGGTGGGTGTGTTTTTTTTGTTAAGATTGAAGGAGGCCTAGGGAGGAAACTAATATAATAATTAAAAGATAAATACATGAGCACATAAATAAGCCCATCCCACCTTAAGGGAAGGTTTTTAATTTGTTCCCTAGACCTCCATCAAGCTTAAAATTACACCCCCTAGATCCCCTTTCAAGATAAATGTGTACATTTTTTCGCTAGAAAATTGTCCCTATTAGATTACAGGCTCGCTATCTCTTGCCAGGAAAAACATTGAAATTGACATCTAATTGGCACAAAAGGTCTTCAAATTGACAAAAATGGAGCAAAAGTTCTTAAAATTACCAAACTAATGGGGCGAATGTCTTAGCATCTCAAAAGCAATGGGGTTAAACAGGAGGGAGAAAGGGATCCAGAAAAAATAATCCCTCAAGTGGAAATCTCCCCTTAACCCTTTCACGCACAGGACGCAATTTGAGCCTATTCTGGGATACTTTAAAGCCTTTGTGATCATCAGGGGTGTTTAGAAACCTTTAGTTTAGTTATTTCAACCTCTGCAGTTGTCTTTGAGTTAGCTGTTGGCATAAAACTAATTTTGGAGAGGTAATTATAAAATCAGCAACTCCTGCATTCACACGTGCGTGAAAGGGTTAAGATACACTTATTCGATCATCAAGTCACTGTGAATATCAACACAATAGTTAACCTCTGCATGTTATTGAACTTTACATTTAATATTGAAATATATTATATACCCATAGAAATACAATACAGTATTGGTATATTTACATTGGTCAAATGGCTAAGCTTTTTGAGTAAAATTTATCTTAAAAGCACCTGGCTTATAACTCAATACAATTATTATCAGTGCATTTATGGCCAACAATTAGGCTGTTGGCCTAATGGTATACATATAAATATGCAAGTACATAAATATAAACACACATACCTGTTCCTATGCATATCCAAACATATAAACACATGTATATTTATATGCACCTACACACATATAAATGCATATAAACACCCACACCCACTCATTAACACACACAGGCAGATAGACATCGGCTGGAATAATACCGCATGCTTGATGCTTCTGGCGGTGCACGGGTTAATAATATCGTGTGCTTCATGTTTCTGGTGGAGCACGGGTTAATAATATCGTGTGCTTCATGTTTCTGGCGGAGCACGGGTTAATAATATCGTGTGCTTCATGTTTCTGGCGGAGCACGGGTTAATAATATCGTGTGCTTCATGTTTCTGGTGGAGCACGGGTTAATAATATCGTGTGCTTCATGTTTCTGGCGGAGCACGGGTTAATAATATCGTGTGCTTCATGTTTCTGGCGGAGCACGGGTTTAATAATATCGTGTGCTTCATGTTTCTGGTGGAGCACGGGTTAATAATATCGTGTGCTTCATGTTTCTGGCGGAGCACGGGTTAATAATATCGTGTGCTTCATGTTTCTGGCGGAGCACGGGTTAATAATATCGTGTGCTTCATGTTTCTGGCGGAGCACGGGTTAATAATATCGTGTGCTTCATGTTTCTGGCGGAGCACGGGTTAATAATATCGTGTGCTTCATGTTTCTGGCGGAGCACGGGTTAATAATATCGTGTGCTTCATGTTTCTGGCGGAGCACGGGTTAATAATATCGTGTGCTTCATGTTTCTGGCGGAGCACGGGTTAATAATATCGTGTGCTTCATGTTTCTGGCGGAGCACGGGTTAATAATATCGTGTGCTTCATGTTTCTGGCGGAGCACGGGTTAATAATATCGTGTGCTTCATGTTTCTGGTGGAGCACGGGTTAATAATATCGTGTGCTTCATGTTTCTGGCGGAGCACGGGTTAAAAGATGTTATTGAATTATTGCAGGAGGTAAAGAATAATAAACATATTAATCACTAAATAAAGCAAGTAAAGAGCCACGAGACAAGGAATTAGGAATATGATGTTAGAGTGGGTGCTAACACTCCTGATGGTGGTGGTGGTGGTGGGGATGGAGGTGATGGGGGAGAGCTCAGACCGCCAGCACCGAGAGTCTTGTGGGCCGCAGTTTGGGTATCCCGTCTCCTTTATGCCGGTCCTAGGGGTCAACCCGGCCTGGACTACCACTCACCCACACAACACTGGAGGAGAGGCCGACTATCAACCCATCATGACGGTAGGTATTTACGGTCACAGTGGCCGAGCGCACTAAGTCACCATACGTGAGTCGCTCGGCTCTAGTAGCGCGGGTTCGATCCCAGTTACCTGCCAGTGAGGTTTGTCAAAAACATTCTGGGCTGTGGAGATTAGGTGTGTTCCCTGACCACATGCTACCTCTTCTGGGGGTACGTAGGCGCCCTTGTGGCAGCCAGAGTCAATTTGTTGACTACTTATGTCTAGCTTATGTCTACTACTAAATACGACATAAGAGATAGACAAACCAAACTGAAATGATTACTGATTACGGATTACTGATATTTACTATAGGATGTAAGGTATCTTGAAATAACCCCCTAGAAATACTTTCTCTAAAGTATCTATTTCTTTATCCTCCCCTTTTCCCCAGCTAACCTAATCCCACAAGGACCCCAATGGAAATACGCCTAACGGCCTTATTGGGCTATCCTTAGTTGGAATTATGCAGGGCTGGTACATGTCATATTTGTAACAAACTATGTGGTACCAACTCTGTAAATTGCTGACTGAATAAATATTATTATTATTATTATTATTATTATTATTACTTAAGATAAGTTTGGTTAAGGAATTGTGTATTTTCAGCCTCATTGGCTGCCGGCTCGAAATAAACCGATTATTATTATTAATATTATTTAATTACTATTAATTACTGATACAAAGGCCGCTCAGCTAGCTCAGTGGTAGCGATTCCACCTGTTACTCAATAGACCCGGGATCGCCTCTCCCTCAGGTTCATGAATGTTTTTCTGAGATGTAAGCTGGCAGTTACCATCTCCCTTGAGCAAAGTTAAGGGTAATAATCTCTGTATGTCAATGTGATCTACAAGTATCTCAAGCACCTTGTGATCAAGCTCTAGTTAAGAGACCAGACGAATATTAGTATCATTATCAAGGCATGGGCTCTTTGAATGACCCATCCGATACATCCACGCCTTTTGTATAATAATTCCCAAATTATGCAATATATACTCTAGTCATCACTGTGATGGTCCAGACTCATGGAAGAAATATTTATAAAATTTATCATATTTCAGGAGCTACGAGATATCATGCAGGAGCTCGAGCTGTTATTGAGTCGTTCTGAGCAACAGGTGGGGGAGACTTTTGTGAGCAAGAGACCCCATAACTGTAAGGATCTACTAAACACAGGCGACAGTGGCCGAGGTGTGCGACAGATCTACCCTTTCCCGGGACGAATTCACGACTCCGTTTCAGTGTTCTGCGATCACACTGTGGACGGCGGTGGATGGACAGTCTTTCAACACCGCACCAACACCAGCGCTCGAGAGGACTTCAACCGCAAATGGGTGGAGTATCAATTAGGGTTTGGGCACCTCAACAGTGAATTTTGGTTAGGTCTTGACGTACTCCACGCTCTAACTTCTTCATCTCTTCAGGAATTACGGGTAGATCTTGCAGACTATGAAGGTGCAACTCGATGGGCCAAGTATGGAGTGTTTTACGTGGGACCACCCGAGGACCACTACCGCCTTCGAGTTGACAGGTAATTGTAAGACTAAATTAATTCATATTAGTGTTCACCAACCCACCAATTAATTTACAAATAAACCTAACTAATGAAATCAATGAAAGTAATGATTACATGTGGTACTCCAAGGACTCGAACCTAGGATACTCACACCGAAATTCCACACACTAAGCATTACGCTATCAAGACAGTTAAAGGTTTAGGCACAAACCTACGATATAGTATGCATTCTCGAATACTGCATGTTAATCTAAGCATATATACATACTCCCATATACATATGGTAGCCTAATGTTTAGACGAATGGATGGATCTCTTATGGTCCAATAAACAACTGTTACCTTTGTATTGAACACTGTGTGGTGTGTGGATGGATTTTATTACTGCATGCAAGAATGAAGGGCTGACAGAATATGTAATCCATTATCAGCTGATTTTTTATTCAATTCTTGATAAAAAACGGGAAACTACTATATTTCTACATCATATTAATGCCAAGTTATCATGCTATACAATATACTTCGCTACAGAATTATTGCAGATGGGGCAATATCAGTTTAACATCAGTTAAGAAAACAAGATTCTACAGTAGTTAGTCTTAACCCCTTCGACCCCAGGGACGCACGTTCTGCGTACCAGCGACGCAACGGTTACGTCCGCCTTAATTACTCTTGCCCTAAGGCACCTAGAGGGTTTAGTTTTGTATGAGATCTACTTTAGGATCCCACGGAATAATATCGATGGTTGGCAACCCCGAAAGTCCAGCCGTGTAAGTGTGGGAGCGTGCGGGAGTTATTTTCCAGTATATTGCCTACCCATCACCCCATGTTAATTGTGACTTTTCCCCCGCCCCCCAGGACCCCCAAATTACCTAGGTGAGCGGTTTTATGTTGTTTTTCCTTCTTACTAACCTTTCCCATGTTCTTTCAGGAAAAAAAAATGACAAGTGGCTGGTTCTGGAGTGTATTTTTTTATTAAATCGTTTGGGGTCCAGGGGGTTAATAGAAGCTGAAAGGAAATAGTACCGTGATGGCACATAATGTCAATGTTTTGTTTGTGTTCTTCTCAGAAGACATGTTTTGTTATTAAAAAAGTTACAGTAGAGCTGTAAAATTATAATGATACAACTGTGGAGTTACTGAAATCCATACCAACCCCTGCAGGTACACAGGTGATGCTGGCGACGCTCTTGCTCTACGAAGCAACGGACAGAAATTCTCTACCATCGATGAAGACCATGATGAATACCAGTACACCGGAAGCTGTGCTGAAAAGTACTGAGATGACCTTTAGGCCAGTATCACACGAGCGCTTTTTCCCTCAACATTTACACTCAACACTGGTCTGACAGCTTATGAGATAGTTTGGTTACCTAAATTCATCTACCATCAGTCTAGTTCCCGATACCAGTGTAAAACATTCCAGAAATGTTGCCAGAAAAATTTTGATCATCGAATGTTGACTATAAAAGCTCTTGTGTGATACCGGCTTTATTCAATGGACGAGCTAACAAATAACACATGTTGCCAATTTTAAGCTGATTAGTTTGATTGATGGCAAAATATGGGCCTTAGCTAACATCAATGTAATTTACAATCCTTACAGTTTATATCTGTTGATGTTTCATGAAGTTATTGAGCATTTATAAGCTATTAACTCAACAAATGCGATAGACCTGTTTCTGACAGGTTCGCGAGTGCAAAAGATTTAGCTTCATTTCGGACAAAATATGAAATAATTACCATATAAAGCAATATTACTGCACCATATGTGCATACTTGACTTGTATAATAAACATGTTGCCAATTTTAAGACCTATCTTGCCATTTAGGTGTAGATTTTTTCCTCCAGCCCATCTTCCCTTAGGAACTCAAATTTCTCACAACAGTATACAATAGTTGCCATTTAGATAATATGTTTAGACTTGTAACTTTTGGTAACCCATTGCTCTCACTAGTAACTTACAGTTTAGTAGTAACTTCCATCATCTTAGTCATATTACTTTTGCTAACTGTTTTTTTCATGCAAGAATAATTCTATCTATCTATCTATTGCCTGACGCCGTGATCCCCGAAGGGGTGGCCACGAACGAACTGCCCCCATGCACCTCTGTCCCCAGTCAGTCGACGCCCCTCCTCCCAACCAGCACCGCCTTCATTCATATACTTCCTCACTCCATCCTTCCACCTCTCCTTCGGTGCACCTCTCCCTCTCTGTCCTTCCACCTCGCTCTCGTACACCCTCTTAGTCATTCTCTCGCTTTCCATACGTTCCATATGGCCGAACAATTTCAAGTTGTTCCTTTTCACACTTTCCAGCACATCTACCTCCACACCACACCTCCTTCTTACTTCCTCATTCGTCTGTCTATCCCTCCATGAACTCCACACGCACTCCTCAAGTAACTCATTTCCACCGCTCTCACTCTTGGTCTGAGTCTCTTCCCGAACGTCCATGCTTCGCTTCCGTAAGTTAGTGTCGGGATTACCACACTGTCATGCAAGGACTTCTTCACTTCCATACTGACCACCCTATTTCTTGTTACTGCTTTCAACGTTCCTATAACCTTCTTCCCCTGTTGCACCCTCTCCCGCACTTCTTCATCCATAGTCCCATCTTTACTCAACACACTACTCAGATACTTAAAAGAGCTGACGATCTCCATAGCCTGACCGTTCAACTTCACCTCACACTCTGTGACTTCACCCCTTTCGAAGACCATAACCTTGCTCTTCCCCGCATTTACCTTCAAATTCCGTTTTTCGCACACTGTTCCAAACTCATTTACCAGACCCTGCAACTCCCATTCATTGTCACTCATCAGAACTGTATCATCCGCAAACAGCAGTATAGGCAGCTTCCACTCATTTGCCTCCCTTTTTAGCAATACACCAACATCCACTGCTCTTCCTAGTATTTCTTTCATGACTCCATCCATATATACATTAAACAACCACGGGGACATCACACACCCCTGTTTCAACCCAACATTCAGGTCAAAGAACTCGCTCTGCTCATTCTCTACGCGTGCTGCCACCTTTGCACCCTCATACATGCTCTTCACTGCTTTCAGCAACTTGCCATCTACTCCGTATATGCTAAGTACTTTCCACATACCTTCTCTATCCAATAATTAATGGTAGCTTAAGTAGTTTTCTTTTTTTGTACAATTGCGGTCATTAGTGCTGATGCATACATATTTGAAGTAGTTTCGGGTTGAATTGAAACTTCGTAACAATTCTTTATCTGATATTTGTACATTGGAGGTTCATTATTATAAGAGCTTCTTTCAAACTTTCAAAGCTTCAAAATGTACCAGAATTTACCCCTTCCGTACCAATGATGATTTTTTAACTTTATTCTAGCTACTATTAAATTATTTTAGTCGGTTAAGAAAGGGCCTCCAGCAATAAACAGGCTTCTAACTATCTCATTTAACCATTTTTACTAACACAGATCCTTCTTAAATTGTACAAAATCATCTTAATATACCTAGAAGGAAATATATAAGACGTCGCTGGTACAGAAGGGGTTAATGTCTATGATTTTACTGCTCTGTAACTCCTTTGTATTTTGTTTTTGTGTGTTCATTGTTTTCGGTTGTGTTTTGTGTTGTCCCTATTCTGGCTCTGTCTTGAGTCCCCCCTCCCCCCCACCCCCAAAAGGAAAAGTGGGGATTGGGCCTGAGTATATAGATAGATAGATAGATAGTAACTCCTTTCTTGTACTTTAGATACGGAGGAGCGTGGTGGTTCAAGGCCTGTTATTTCGCCCACCCCAACGGATACCAACACGAGGGGCCTGTGCAGACTGCTAAGGACAGTGAAGGCATCATCTGGGCAAAGTGGAGGGGGTTCACGTACTCCCTCATGAACATCACTCTAATGATCAGGCCGGCTTTCTGAATCAATAGTATCTTCTTTTAATCCCTTCTGTACCAGCGATGTCTTTATATCTTTGATTCTGGCTACAATTTGACGATTTTATGCAGTTTAAGAAGTACTAAGAAGGCGTATGGTCTGGACGGTGTACCTCCTGTTGTACTAAAATACTGTGTTTCCGTGCTGACCCCCTGCCTAGGCAAACTCTTTCGTCTCTGTCTCTCCTCTAACGTCTTCCCTTCTTGCTGGAAATTTGCTCTCATTCAACCTGTCCCAAAGACTGCTCAACCCTCCAATTATCGTCCAATTGCTCTAATCTCTTGTATCTCTAAAGTTTTTGAAACTATGCTTTCTTCCAAATTTCTTAAGCTCTTCTCATAATCTGCTCTCAGATCGACAGTCACTCTACTGGTGATCTTCTTTCATATCTTACTAACTCTTGGTCATCCAACTTTCGGAACTTCGGTGAGACTTTTTCTGTTGCACTAGACATATCAAAGGCCTTCGATAGAGTCTGGCACAAATCTTTAATTTCCATACTACCCTCCTTCGGTTTCTATCCCTCCATCTGTGCCTTTGTCTCTAATTTCCTTTCCGGGCGCTCCATAGCTGCGGTTGTGGACGGCCATCGCTCACTTCCTCATCCTATCAATTCCGGTGTTCCTAAGGGTTCTTTCCTATCTCCTATTCTCTTTCAAATTTTAATAAATGATCTTCTCAACTGTACATCCAGTCCCATCCATTTATATGCAGACGACTCTACCTTACACTAGTCAATTAGTTTTCCAGAACGCCCCAGCCAGCAGTCCCTCTAAATCAAACGTAATGAAGCCATAAAACACTTATCTTCTGACCTAGCTACTACTTTCAATTGGGGTAGAGAAAACCTTGTTGCATTTAATGCTTTTAAGATCCAATTTTTTTCAACAATACAAAAATTAATCCTTCATCTTCTCTCAACATTCTCGGTGTCTCTTTTTCTTCTGCTCTCACTTGGAAGGACCATATTACCAGTCTTGCTAAGGCAGCCTCCCAGAAGTTGGGTGTGCTCAACCGCCTCAAGGGGTTCTTTACCCCTGCGCAGCTTCCTGCTCTGTACAGGGGCACAGTGCGTCCTTGTATTGAGTATTGTTCACATGTGTGGGGAGGATCCTCTCACACCGCACTCCTAGACAAAGTAGAAAGGAAAGCCTTTCGTATCATTAACTTCCGTCCACTCACCAACTCTCAGCAATCTCTCTCTCTTCACTGCAATGTTGCATCTCTCTCGCTATTCTATCGCTATTACAATAATCAGTGTTCCTCGGAGCTTTCCCAGTGTATACCACCTCCTCTACGTAGGGTACGCAGTACCCGCCTTGCAACACAATCCCACCCCTACTCTGTGCAACTCTGCAACCCAAGAGTGAAACGCTATTCTCAGACTTTCTTCTATTCAACTGCTGAGTTCTGGAACTCTCTCCCAGAATCAGTCTTTCCCTCTTCCATGACTTAAATTGTTTCAAACACCGTGTGTCCAGGCATTTTAGCTCGAACGTCCCTTGATTTTGGCCCTGTCACTCTTTCAAAACTGGGGGAGGCACTCGCTGCAGGCAGTTATGCCTTTTGTCTCCCTCATTCACATAGAAGACAAAAAAAAACTATATTATTGAGAGGGTTTATTGAGATCGTATTTATCCCTTTGAGTCCTAGAGGTAAATCATAAACTAAGGAAAATTGTCTAATGGTAACCAGAATACCGGCAACGCCCTTATAACTTTACTCTAGCTATTAATTTACGATTGTATTCAGTTTCGAAAGGGCCTCCGATAATTAACAGGCTTCGAACTATCTCACTTAACCCTTTTGACTAACACAAATCCTCTTTAAGCTGCACAAAATCGTCTAGATGGAGCTAGAATATAATTAAAAAGACGTCGCCGGTACGGAAGGGATCAACTCCCAGACCCCGGGCATTTACATTTTCCCGCCACTGCCCACCCAGGCAATAATTGGCGCGCAATTGTCTTGTTTATACATCAGGTCAGGTGAAGGTATTGAGGGATAAGCCTTTACAACGGCACCTCGTATCTACATTCTACTTTTCTGAAGAGTGTAGAGAGGGGAGAAGGGGTGTTGGAGAGAGAGAGAGGAAGCTGTTGGAGTGGTTTTGTTATGTCTTGTAGCTTCAGACATGCCTATAGCAAGTAATAATCAACCAAATATCATGATCACAGACCTTCATTCAGCTTAAGGGACCCCACCTCGCTTTTTTTCTCTTTCTCTCCCTCTCTCTTTGGCTTGTATCCATTCGGCCCCATTCAGCCTACTGTTTGAAGATGTTTACCCCCATCCAGGTGTCAATATTTTCCTGGCGAGCGGTAGCGAGCCAGCATATACCTTTTTGTTTTGACAGCAAGCTAAATTTGTACATTTTTCGAGAGAAAAATGTCTCCGGCGAAGCTGGATTTCTCCATAAAATGTTGGCTCGCTATCGCTCGCCAGGAAGAAATCGACACCTTATGGGCATAAACGTCTTAAAACAGTTGGCTGAATGGGGCCGAATGAATACAAGCCAGAGAAAGAGAGAAAAGCCGAGAAAGATAAACAAAAACCCGGAGACCCCCCTTCATGCCTTGTTCCTTGTTTATCACCGCGACAACCTCAAGCAACATTCCCATCCGTGGGCGTTTCCTTACGGGGGGTCACATCATTGTTTTCTCTTTCTCTCCTTTTCTCTCTTTCCCTGGCTTGTATCCATTCGCCCCCATTCAGCCTAATGTTTTAAGAATTGTACTCCCATCCAGGTGTCAATATTTTCCTGCCGAGCGGTAGCGAACCAGCATATATATATTTTTGTTTTGACAGCAAGCTAAATTTGTAAATTTTTCGATAGAAAAATTTCTCCGGCGAACCCGGATTACTCCACACAATGCTGGCTCGCTATCGCTCGCCAGGAAGAAATCGACACCTGGATGGGGATAAACGTCTTAAAACAGTAGGCTGAATGGGGCCGAATGGATACAAACCAAACAGAGAGAGAGAGAAAGATAAAAAAAGCGAGGTGGGCCCCCTTAACCAAATCCTACTTTCATGTAGACGTTATTTTACAGTTCTTATTTAAACCTTTGAAGAATCGATTACGCATATATATATATATATATATATATATATATATATATATATATATATATATATATATATACTGGTATATACTGTATATATATAAGGTAAATACACAAATCTAGTTGGGCACATATTGATAATGAATTACCTTTTGATTGTATAATGTACCTTTTTATCCTTATATTAGATGGGGATATCACTAATAATTTACTTGTAAAGGGTATACAATTATAAACACATAAATGACCCTATTCGTGTCAAAATAATAGGTAGGGTAGATTACGTAACTAGTATAATAAAGTACATCACTATTATAATCAATTACATCACTATTATAATCAATTACACCACTATTATAATCAATTACATCACTATTATAATCAATTACACCACTATTATAATCAATTACACCACTATTATAATCAATTACACCACTATTATAATCAATTACATCACTATTATAATCAATTACATCACTATTATAATCAATTACACCACTATTATAATCAATTACATCACTATTATAATCAATTACACCACTATTATAATCAATTACACCACTATTATAATCAATTACATCACTATTATAATCAATTACATCACTATTATAATCAATTACACCACTATTATAATCAATTACATCACTATTATAATCAATTACATCACTATTATAATCAATTACACCACTATTATAATCAATTACATCACTATTATAATCAATTACATCACTATTATAATCAATTACACCACTATTATAATCAATTACACCACTATTATAATCAATTACATCACTATTATAATCAATTACATCACTATTATAATCAATTACACCACTATTATAATCAATTACATCACTATTATAATCAATTACATCACTATTATAATCAATTACATCACTATTATAATCAATTACACCACTATTATAATCATGGTATCAAGAACTTTAGGAAAATTTTGAAGCGGACTTTCCCCTCTAGGGGTCTCGGTAAAAGAGATCTTTTAGTAGTTGGAGATCAGACAACCTTACCAAGCTACCATACACATATACATATACACATATACATATACACATATACATATACATATACACATAGGCTACGCATATAGTTACATATAGAATAGCCTACACATACATCCATAAACATACATTCACACATACAGTACATACACGCACGCACACACTAACTGACACACACGTACCCACATAGATCACACATACACACACGTATGCAAACACACACACATACAGTATATACATACACACACTAACTCACACACACGTACGCACATACATCACACACATCTACACCTACACACACACACAATTTTAATTTAATTCACACAACATTTTTGAATAGAGTGTAAAGATGTACAGTCGCGCTAATAAGTCATGTTCCAGCTGTCATCACGTTTGGCTCGCTCTGTGCTGTATTAATGTCTGTCAGATGTTGAATAGGGTGGGTAAGTGTAGGAACATGTTTGTATATTTCACTCGATATGACGAAATGAAGCTTAAATATTGCTGATACCAATTATTGATCAAAATATACTTGGTTCCGAGACATCACTTATTAGCGCGACTGTACTGTATGTCGTAGTTAACCCTTTCAAGATAATATTACCCATTTCTATTGTTTTCTGGCCACTATTAGACGATTTTATTCAGACGAGGACAGGTATATGGAGGTCAGAGGGTTGATCGAGATAGTCTTTACCCTTATAATTCCCACAGATCCTTCCTAAGATGCATACAATCGTCTAATGATAGCCAGCATAAACTGCCAAAATGCGTGAGAGGGTTATTGGGGGGGGGGGGGGGGGAGTATTGTTTTGCTTACCGGTACGTATTTATCTTTGTATTACTCTTTTTAGTTTCATCCCTAGACGTCCATCAAGCCTAGAAACACATCCCCAAGATCCCCCTTCGAGATAAATTTGTACATTTGTCGGTAGAAACATTTCCAGGCCGAAGTTCAGTTCAGTTCCTCCTACATTACATGCTCGCTATCGCTCGCCAGGAAAATATCGACACCCAAATGGCACGAAAGGTCTTAATACTAAACATATAAATGGAGCGAAAAGTCTTACAATCGTGAAACTATTGGACCGAACGAGTTAGGGGGCTAAACATAAAGGAGGATGGCCAGGAAAACCAACCATCTCTCCTTAGCTTACCAGTCTAGCGTATTGGTGAAGAAACATTGACATGGCATTGTTTTTTGTTTCTGGACCCCCTTCTCCCTCATGCTTAGCCCCATTAGTTTTCAGATTTTAAGACGTTAATTTCTCCATTACTTTAGAGATTTCAAGCTCTTTCGCCCCATTTCTTTGCTAATATTAAGACATTTCGTGCAATATTGATGAGTGATAGCGAACCTGTAATTTGGAAGAAATCAGCCTTCGGACGGGACAATTTTCCACCGAAATATGTACAAATGTATCTTGAAGGGAGATATTGGGTATGTATAGTATAATTATATTGGGGATGTATAGTATAATTATATTGGGGATGTATAGTATAATTATATTGGGTATGTATAGTATAATTATATTGGGTATGTATAGTATAATTATATTGGGGATGTATAGTATAATTATATTGGGGATGTATAGTATAATTATATTGGGTATGTATAGTATAATTATATTGGGTATGTATAGTATAATTATATTGGGGATGTATAGTATAATTATATTGGGTATGTATAGTATAATTATATTGGGTATGTATAGTATAATTATATTGGGGATGTATAGTATAATTATATTGGGGATGTATAGTATAATTATATTGGGTATGTATAGTATAATTATATTGGGTATGTATAGTATAATTATATTGGGGATGTATAGTATAATTATATTGGGTATGTATAGTATAATTATATTGGGGATGTATAGTATAATTATATTGGGGATGTATAGTATAATTATATTGGGGATGTATAGTATAATTATATTGGGGATGTATAGTATAATTATATTGGGGATGTATAGTATAATTATATTGGGGATGTATAGTATAATTATATTGGGGATGTATAGTATAATTATATTGGGGATGTATAGTATAATTATATTGGGGATGTATAGTATAATTATATTGGGGATGTATAGTATAATTATATTGGGGATGTATAGTATAATTATATTGGGGATGTATAGTATAATTATATTGGGGATGTATAGTATAATTATAAGCTTGATGGAGGTCTAGCGAGGAAACTAAAAGAATATTAAATAAACTAAACAAATAGACCCCCTTAACATTGCATTAAAGTTGACAGCGATGTGTCACGCAAATAAAGTTGATTTGCATAACTTTAGCATGTCATTAACCCTATCAGTACAGATGGCGATACTTTAGAATTGTATATATATATATATATATATATATATATATATATATATATATATATATATATATATAAAATGGCGACATGAATATTGGGAAGGTGAAACATGTAAGCCAACAGCATATAATACCGAGAGAGAGAGAGAGAGAGAGAGAGAGAGAGAGAGAGAGAGAGAATTTTATCAACAGATACAACAACGATTTAATGGTTAATAACCGCACCATGGGTAATAGGCCTACTGTACGTTAGACAGTCAGAGGTTGGCCCCCTTTGTTTACTAAAGGGACTGTTGCTAGGGCTTGTGACGTATATACCCCGTTGCACAATATAGGGTAATACCGTTTTTCCCTTACACCATACTACACCATAATCGGTAACGTGGCTTTGATATCGGTTTCTGCATTGACGAGGATAGTAGATTTTATGCTGTTCAGTCTACGGAGAAAGAATTATGATGCTATGTGGTTGAATAAATGATGGATAATTAAGGTAGGCTGAGACCTCTGGCATCTCAGATATTATTGCATCTATTGGTAAAGTTTATTTCTATCTCCAAGGTCAGCCGTATGGAAGCCAAATGTTCCACTTTCTTTCCATATACTTTTTGTTTGTGAGTGCTATATCCGGTACGCAATGTACGAGAAAGGAACTATGAGCTTTTTGTGTGAATAAATTATAGATATATGTGTTTATGGAACCTCTGGAATCTGGTACATTCTCTCGTCAGATGAAAGTATTGAGGGATAAGCCTTTACAACGGCACCTCCGCGCTTCCTACAGAGGAGAGGGTACAGTGTTGTCAATGAAGCGATTTTCTACTACATTGTTGCCGTTACTAATGTTTATTCTAGATGTTTTCTGATATGTTTAGGGGATTCATTATAAATATATTTGCCATTTCACGGTATAACTTAGATATATTTTCCGATTACTTGGGTTATTTTAAATTTGTTTTCAATTTACATAATTTATTTTAGTTTAGTAGGCTACCATTTCTAAGGTTTATTCTAAAGATATACAGTATGTTCGATTTCAGAGGGTTATCCCAGATAAATGTACTATTTCAAGGGTTTTTATAACTATTCGTTATTTCCTAGGGTTAATTTAGAATATGTAGCCATTTCTAAGGATTATTATAAAGAGCCTTGCAATTGTTCTACTGACATTCTGCAGCTTCCTATAATAGTAGGCCTATCAGGCGACATTCCAGCAACTTGTCATTATAAGTAGATTAAAATCTACACTAACCACCTCATTAACTAAAAACTACCAACCCATTAATATTTTTGCTCTAGCCCCGTTTCAGTTACATAGGATAGAAGTTAAAATTATAGTCTAGCGGTTTTTGGGATCATTTGGGATCCCTGCGTGGGAAGACCTGTCTGCCCCGCCCCAGTCGCCTGCCTGCTTTGCTGCCTCAGTTCTCGAGAATCAGCCAAGGTATACTGTTAACCGCTGGAGTAGCTCGCGTCTTGACACCTACAGTAGAGACAATAGACAATACAAGAAACTAGACGGGCTTTCCTGTTCACCCACTATACCTCTTTTACACTACCGGCTTGAATGTTCGCAGCCATGGGTAGTGAGAGAAACATGAGGAACGAAAAGAGTGCGAATATCTTGAAGTGTAGACATTTCAGTGTAATTTCCCTGTTCCTCCTGGTGCTACAACTCTCTGTCAGCTCCTGCAGTTACTTGACAGACAACTACTGCCTTAAGCCTACTACAGACGTGATACTTGAGGAGAAGAAGCTGCTTTTTATTTGGCCACATAGAAACACGACCACAGTGTTTCTGACCTCTTCCCTGTGCGATTTTTCCCTCACACTCAACTTCTCCAAGGAGGAACTAATTAGTGATCACAGAGAAGACGTTGACGGTACATGGATAAAAGACGTTGACGGTAATCTATGGGATGTCCTCTATTACTTTCTGGACCAAGAAGCCATCAATATCACTCTAATCAAGAACTCCACCACGCATCCCATCCAAGACCCCTCGTGCATTGCCAGACATAACATTAGAGTGACGTTTGATGCGTCCAGTCCCGCCGATGCTGCCTTCCTCACGACCTGTTTTGGTGTGAGCAGTGACAATACGAATGGGTATGGAAGCCTTGATGACATCACCGGAAATAGCTATAATTATCATAACTACGCCCCCACCTATACAACTTCAACCACCAGGATTCCCACGAAATTAATAACCTTCATTATCTTTGGTTTGGTAGGTCTCGTGGCCTTCGCCTGCCGTTTGTGCTGGATGAAAACACCGTCTTCCTCATCAGTTCCCAAGCATAACATGTCGGCGCCTACAGCATTGCCATATAATCGTTTTTATAATGACGACGGATCAGTAGGCCTACCCAATTCCAGCGGTCCAGTACCCAATTCCAGCGATCCAGTACCTAATTCCAACGCTCCAGTACCTCCTTACCCCAGCGGCCCAGTTCCCAATTCCAACGCTAAAGTACCTCCTTCTCCCAGTGACTCAGTTCCTCCATATTCCACCAGTCCTTCCAGTACCTACGGATCTAATATTACTTACATCTACGACACCAATGGATTCTAAAGGTATTTATTGCCGGAAAGGGCAATTTCAATCAATATCGACTTAATCTAAGTTACACTAAACATAATATACAATAGAAACCAGTAATTAAGTTATCAGTATCAAGAAACATATTAAATTTCTCTCTCTCTCTCTCTCTCTGTATATATAAAATATATCCTATAGACATGGGGGAATAAAAAAAAAACATCACTAGGCCTTGCCACCTCGGATGGTACCAAAAAGTGATTTTGGGGGGGTCCGGCCCATGGACTAATAGGCCTATACCGGTACTGTAGTTCCATAGATACACAGACCACACAGATATGAAGTCCTGGACTCGGTAGCCTTGCCTTTAATCTGTACTGATAGTTGCTATTGAGATGAAGACATTATTAATACACGCTAATGCAATATTATTGATAGTTGGATATCTGTGTGTGTGTGCGCGTGAGGGAGAGAGATCGGTGTACTAATCATGCTATTCCTTCTAAATCTACAAACAAGAATAGATAAGATAAACTATAATTACGAATATATACACCATATGAGGAGGAGCACTTTATTGACAACGTTTCGCAAACAGCTTCGTCAGGCCATGCGAAACGTCAATAAAGTGCTCCTCCTCGTATGGTGTTTATATTCATTGTCTACTTTCTGAATTTATATAATTTAGATTAGGTTGATTATTTATACGTTTCTGATTATTAAGGGGCGCTATTATATTTTCGGGACTCCTTTCTCCCTCATGTTTATACAATAATATAAATTATAATCACTCCCCTAACTTGATGCATTTCTGTTGCAGGACGACGATTGGAGAAGAGGATAAACAAATCTGATATGGAGTTAGAAGTCTGCATGACAGTGTGGTAATCCCGACACTGACTTATGGAACCGAAGCATGGACATTGGAGAAGAGACTGAGACCAAGAGTGAGAGAGGTGGAAATCAGTTACTTGAGAAGTGCGTGCGGAGTTACATGGAGGGATAGACAGACGAATGAGGAAGTAAGAAGGAGGTGTGGTGTGGAGGTAGATGTGCTGGAAAGTGTGAAAAGGAACACCTTGAGATGGTTCGGCCATATGGAACGTATGGGAAGCGAGAGAATAACTAAGAGGGTGTACGAGAGCGAGGTGGAAGGACAGAGAGGGAGAGGTAAACCGAAAGAGAGGTGGAAGGATGGATGGAGTGAGGAAGTATATGGATGAAGGCGGTGCTGGTTGGGAGGAGGGGCATGGGGGGCAGTTCGTTCGTGGCCACCCTTTCGGGGATCACGGCGTCAGGTAATCGATAGAATGAGATTAGGAAAGATCGGGGGGAGTCCTAGAGGTACACTCGGATACCATAGTCTCTAGCCCACTCATAGACATTCGTGAGCTTCATCTATTTCTAATTATGGAAGTATATCTCTGGAAACGAATTTATGAATATATTCTTTTATAAATCAACTACAAAACTATTTATACTATTTATTGAACAGCAAGTTCTATCCAAATATCAATCCAGATAGTTATAATTGCATAAACAAAAACATAGGGGGTCCACGAATTATTATGAGTGGGCGAGAGACTATTATGGCATCCGAGTGTACACATGATGTACAGTGTAATATGGATGCCTCTGTTTTGCTTCTGGCTACATTAGACGATTTTATGGAGCTTAGGAATGATCTGTGGGAATCCAAGAAGTAAACATTATCTCAATTAACCCTTTGACGCCACAAGGTTATTCTCCCATAACTTAACCCTTTCATTTAACCCGTTGAGTACCAGCGACGTGTTATATTATATTCTAGCTATATTTAGACGATATTATGCAGCTTTGGTAGGATCTGTGGTAGTTAAAAGGGTTAGTTGAGATAGTTTCAAGCCTTATTAATGCTACAGATCCTTCTTAGACTGAATAAAATAGTCTAATAGTTGCCAGAATATGATGAAAAGGACGTCCCTGGTACTCAACGGGTTAACAGGGTGTCAAACGAAAGCCGAGTGCATTCTTTTTAGTCTTTGTTAGTGTATGTAAAACTGACATTATTATTTATTATGTTCTCTCCACCAACCAACTTTACTCCTAAACTCGATTAATTTAACAAACACATGTGGTAGTCCAGGGATTCGAACTCAGGACACTCACACCGAAAATCAACACACTTATGCATTGCGTCACGAAGACAGTTAAAGAATGATACACAAGCCTACGATTTATTATGCATATTTATAGTTCCAATTTAGGTGTTTGGAAGTGATGAAGTGGCCAAAACAATGCTATCTTGTGTTAATTGTCTCTTATTCCTTCTCGTATTCATTAAAGTCTTCAAACAAAATTGCTCCGGTTTGACCCCTTGCTGCGGCTTTCAAGATACGATGACTATATTAGTATTGTTATAATGAGAAGTAGCACCAAAGCCTTAACCCCTTCTCTGCCGGCGACGTACATTAAACTTTCTTCTAGCTATATTGTGCAGTTTTAGAAGGCTCTGTGGTAGTAAAAGGGGTTAAGTGTGCGAGTTAAAAGCCTGTTAATTGCTGGAGGCCCTTGTGAAACTGAATACAATCGTCTAATAGTAGCTAGAATAAAATTGAAAAGACGTCGCTGGTACAGAAGGGGTTAAGGGGGGATGGTTCACTTTCTGGGCGATTTTTGCATGTATTCATTATGTTTCTAGTTTCCTCCCTAGACCTCCATCAAATAAGAAAAAACATCCATTAGATCCCCCTTCTAGATTAATTTGTAAAGTTTTCGGTAGAAAATTGTTCCGGCCAAAGGGCGGTTCTTCCAACATTACAGGCTCAATATCGTTCGCCAGGGAAAAAATCGACACCTAAGTAGCACGAAAGGTCTAAATATTGACGAAGAAATGGGGCGAAAGGTCTTAAAATCGACTAACTAATGGGGCAAACATCTTAACATCTGAAAACTAATGGGGCTAAACATGAGGGCGAAAGTGGTCCAGAAAACCGGCCCATCCCTCCCTTAAAAGACTATGTGGCACTCAAACACATCTGTTAACCCCTTCCGTACCGGCGACGTCATATTTATTTGATTTCAGCTACATTTAGACGATTTTATGAAGCTTAGGAAGAATACATGGTAGCTGAGGAATACATGGTAGCTGAGGAATACATGGCAGCTGAGGAATACATGGTAGCTGAGGAATACATGGTAGCTGAGGAATACATGGCAGCTGAGGAATACATGGCAGCTGAGGAATACATGGTAGCTGAGGAATACATGGTAGCTGAGGAATACATGGCAGCTGAGGAATACATGGCAGCTGAGGAATACATGGCAGCTGAGGAATACATGGTAGCTGAGGAATACATGGCAGCTGAGGAATACATGGTAGCTGAGGAATACATGGCAGCTGAGGAATACATGGTAGCTGAGGAATACATGGTAGCTGAGGAATACATGGCAGCTGAGGAATACATGGTAGCTGAGGAATACATGGTAGCTGAGGAATACATGGCAGCTGAGGAATACATGGCAGCTGAGGAATACATGGTAGCTGAGGAATACATGGTAGCTGAGGAATACATGGTAGCTGAGGAATACATGGCAGCTGAGGAATACATGGTAGCTGAGGAATACATGGCAGCTGAGGAATACATGGTAGCTGAGGAATACATGGCAGCTGAGGAATACATGGTAGCTGAGGAATACATGGTAGCTGAGGAATACATGGCAGCTGAGGAATACATGGCAGCTGAGGAATACATGGTAGCTGAGGAATACATGGTAGCTGAGGAATACATGGTAGCTGAGGAATACATGGTAGCTGAGGAATACATGGTAGCTGAGGAATACATGGTAGCTGAGGAATACATGGCAGCTGAGGAATACATGGTAGCTGAGGAATACATGGTAGCTGAGGAATACATGGCAGCTGAGGAATACATGGCAGCTGAGGAATACATGGTAGCTGAGGAATACATGGTAGCTGAGGAATACATGGTAGCTGAGGAATACATGGTAGCTGAGGAATACATGGCAGCTGAGGAATACATGGTAGCTGAGGAATACATGGCAGCTGAGGAATACATGGCAGCTGAGGAATACATGGTAGCTGAGGAATACATGGCAGCTGAGGAATACATGGTAGCTGAGGAATCGGCCTTCGGTCGGGACATTTTTCTAACGAAAAATGTACAAATTTATCTTGAAAGAGGGTCTAAGGAGTGTCTTTCTAAGCTTGATGGAGGTCTAGCGAGTAAACTAAGAAATAATGGAATAAATAAATTAATAGACCAAAAAAACGGCCCATCTCCCCTTAAGAGAATATAAGAAGGGGAAGGCTTGCCGACGGGCATTAAAGAAACGGGGGCACGTAGCCTGTTAACCCTTCAGTACCAGGGACGTTCTTTTCATCATATTCTGGCAACTATTAGACGATGCTATTCAGCTTAGGAAGGACCTCTAGCAATCATAAGGCTTCAAACTGTCTCAGCCAACCCTTTTAACTAATACAAACCCTTCCCAATTTGCATAATATCATCTAAATATTGCTAGACTAAAATATAACACACGCCGCTGGTACTCAAAGGGTTAATCACTGGAGGCTCTTTTCAAACTAAATATAATCGTCTAAAAGTAGCAAGAATAACGTTAAGGAGGGATGGTTCACTTTTTGGGCGATTTTTGGGTGTATTCATTATTTTTCTAGTTTCCTCCCTAGACCTCCATCAAATTTATAAAAAAAAAAAAAAACATTATATCCCCCTTCTAGATTAATTTGTACATTTTTTTTAGGTGGACAAATTTCCCGGCCGAAGGCCGGTTCTTCCAACATTACAGGTTGTACTGTATGTAGAGATTTCCTCCGTATAAACTGCATATCTCCCTGTGATTGTCTTTGTTTGTTTACATTATAAATTGACTGCCATTCTTGTGTAATTATAACTTATCTTAAACATTTCTCCTGTAACTATTTGTTTGTTTACATTTTATATTTAATAACATGCTTGTGTAAATAAAACTTATCTTAAACATTTCTCCTGTAACTATTTGTTTGTTTACATTTTATATTTAATAACATGCTTGTGTAAATAAAACTTATCTTAAACGTTTCTCCTACGACTATTTGTTTGTTTACATTTTATATTTCCTGCCATTCTTGCAAAAAGTCTTTCCAAGGGTTACATTACATGAAATATCCCTAACACGCTCAGTCATAGGTTCTTGCCAATATCCCTTTAACAAGTACCTACTGATATACTGTCCCTTTCCAATCCTATCTATACAATCTTCCATGCGAGGTATTGGGTAGGTGTCTGTTTTGGTGATCTGGTTAACACGTCGGTAGTCAATGCAGAGCCGTTGTGATCCACCTGGTTTAGGAACTAAGGTGACAGAACTCCACTCACTTTGGCAGAGCTCAATCATCTTGTGGGCGAGTAAGTAGTCAATCTCCTTCTAGACCAGGGGAACTTTCAAGGGATTCACACGGTAGGCTGGCAGCTTGATCGGCTTTCAAGGGATTCACACGGTAGGCTGGCAGCTTGATCGGCTTTCAAGGGATTCACACGGTAGGCTGGCAGCTTGATCGGCTTCGCAGCTCCAACATCTACATCGTGCATCAACCTGATTGTTCTTCCTGGAGTATCTCGGAACACTTGATTATATTTCTGGAGTAAAGCCGTGAATTCCTGCCTCTCAGGGGTTAGATGAGATAACTTAGTCTCCAGATCACTCATGATAGCAACATTCTGCCCCAGGCTATCACTCAAGTTTATATTGCAAGGGAGTGCTTCACTTTCGGGATCTTGAGGAAGAGTTACAGCACAGACGGATTTATCAGGGTCTCTCTTGTGGTACAATGTCAGCATGTTAATATGACAAATTTGTTTGCTCTTCCTACGATCTGGCGTGGCAATAACGTAGTTGACATCACTGACTTACTTAAGTCGGAGTCACACGAGCCCTTATTCGAACAATTCTTACAGGCAATTATGGTCTGGAATATTAAAAAATACTCTTTATTAGAATTCAGACGCCTAACATAATCTATCTTCAGTCTAGTTCGGCGCCAATACCAGTGCGAAAAAAGTCCACGAACAGAACGAGAAAAAAATTGCTCATGGAAAATTCACGGAAAAAGCGCTCGTGTGACAACGGCTTTATGCACTGTGTACGGTCCACTAAACTTGGCTTGAATAGGTAGTCCGTGTACTGGCAGCAGAACCAGGACCTGATCACCGGCCTGAAACTGGCGTAGTCTTGCTATACACTAATTGATTATAATCAGTTGTTTAGGAAAGAGCTCTAGCAGTTACAAGGCTTCAAGCTATCTCAATCAACCCTTTTAACTACCACAGACCCTTCCTAAGCTGCACAAATTAATCTGAATATAGCTAGAACAAAATACAACACACGTCGCTGGAACACCCCTTCCGTACTGGTGACGTCTTTTTTACTATATTCTAGCAACTATTAGACGATTTTATGCAGCTTTGGAAGGACGTCTACCCATTAAAAAGCTACAGATCTCAATTAATCGTTTTAGCTACCAGATATCCTTCCTGAGCATTTTATTCAGCTTAGGAAGGACATCTACAGTATCTACCCATTAAAAAGCTACAAACTATCTCAATTCATCCTTTTAGCTACCATACATCCTTCCTGAGTTTCATAAAATCGTCTAAATGTAGCTGAAAATCAATAGAAAGTCGTCGCCGGTACTGAAGGGGTTAACCCGGTCTAGTACCAGTGGGTGGCCTGTTTGGATCCCCCTGACCCCCGATTCACCCCAGTACTTTGGTGATTTTATGACTTTGCAAATCATTAGTTTGGTGATTATAATATATTTCACTCCATTCTTGTGACGATTTTTTTGTTTTTTTACCAAGCTTCCAAGACTCCAATTTAGGACAACTGGCCTTTGCCCCAAGACATTCTTCAACCGGAAAACCAATATGTAAAAGGTATACATTTAATTAAGCCGGTATCACCGAGAGCTTTTATAGTCAACATTCGATGACCAACAATTTTCTGGCAACATTTCAGGAATATTTTGCACTGGTATCGGAAACTATAGACTGGTGGTGGATGAATTTAGGTGACCGAAATATTCTAAATGTTGACCTCATAAGCTGCCAGACCAGTGTTGAGGGAAAAAGCGCTCGTGTGATACCGGCATTAGCTTGAAATGGATCGAGGTGGATGGGGGTTAGATTGAAAGGGGTCTGAGGAGGCATTATTATCGTCAAGGAGGCAAACTAAAAACGCATTGTTCGATAATGGTTGGATTAATCAAAACCCCTCAATAATTATTACACAATATTATATCCTAATAGCCCCCAAGATGTCGCACCAAATAGGAAAAAGGTGTAGCCAAGCTTGGTGGTGGATGCGTGGAAACCTAATAAAAGTCTCTAATAATTCCGTGGTGGTACCTGTAAAGTGCGCGCCCCTAAAGTAAGATCGCACCGAAAATACATAAGTCCAGGAACTTGCGTTACAAAGTTGTTTTTAATACATTTTATTTAGTATTTTTAATCCGAACGAAGGGATTGTGCGTCAAATAATTTAGTTTGCCCTGATAATAATTGATATCATGTTTTCTTTCACTCGGTAGGCGTGAGAGAGAACTACAGTTTATGGTAAGTTATTATATTATATTATTGATACTGGAAAACTCTAGGAATGGTTATTATTGTGCATAATTCCCACAGATCGGTCCTAAGCTGTATAAAATCGTCTAATGATAGTCAGAATAAATTGTTATATGCGTCATGAAGCTCAGGCTATAATTAGGCGATTTTATACAATTAGGAAGAATCTGTGGCAATTTAAAGGGTAAAGACGATCTCAATTAACCCTCTGACTTCCACCATACACCATTCCTAATCTTAATAAAATCGTCTAATAGCCAGAAAACTGAAATGAAATGCGTAATCGGATCTTGAAAGTGTTAACCCACTGGACCCCAGCGTCGCACGTTATGCGTCGCCTATGTATATAACGCACAGTCCCAGTGACGCAACGGTTGCGTTGGCATTAATTACTCTTGTCCTATGGCACCTAGAGGGTGCACATTTGTATGGGAACTACTTTAGGATCCCATGGAACGATACCGATGGTTGGCAACCCGCCAAGTCGAGGCGCGTGCGTGAGGGCTTGTGCGGGAGTGATTTTCCAGTATTTTGCCTACCCATCGCCCCATGTTAATTGTGACTTTCTGCCGCCTCCCAGGACCCCTAAATGAGTGTTTGTGTGTGCTTTTCTTTCATTACTAACCTATCACATGTGTTTTCATGAAAAAAAAATTATAAGTGGCTGGTCCTGGAGTGTACATTATTATTAAATCGCTTGGGGTGTAGTGGGTTAATCTGCGAACCTAAAATAAACGTCAAAATTAAAATAGAAATCGGTTGTAGAAACAGCTTTTTTTAACCCCTTCAGGATTATGACGCATTCTAGCAGTATATTTTGGCTATCATTAGATGAGTTTAGGAAGTTTAGCCTTAGGAAGGACTTCTAGGAATCTTCTAAGGGGTCAAACCAACTCAATTATGCCTCAGACTCCCACAGATCCTTCCCAGGCTGAACAAAATTGTCTAATGATAGTTCAAATGAACAGCTGAAACGCATCATAATCCTCAAGGGGTTAACCCTTTCAAGATCCGATTACGCATTTATTTCCTATTTTCTGGCTAATATTTGATGCTTCGGGCCTTATATTCAGATTAGGAAGGGTCTATGGAAGTCAGAGGATTAATTGAGACAGTCCTTACCCATATAATTTCCACAGATCCTTCCCAAGCAGCATTATATCGTATAATGACAACCAGAATAAACTGAAAAAACGCATCACGATCCTCAAAGGGTTAATATATAAGGCGTTTCTTCGACTAAATTATACTTTCACATGGACGTCATTTACAGTTCTTACTTATAACCCTTTCAAAATTCGATTACGCAATTATATATATATATATATATATATATATATATATATATATATATATATATATATATATATATATATATATATATATATACAATATATATATATATATATATATATATATATATATCTGTATATATATATTTATATATATATATATATATATATATATATATTGATATCCCCATCTAATTTAAGGATAAAAGGTACATTATACAATCAAAAGGTAATTCATTATCAATATGTGCCCAACTAGATTTGTGTATTTACCCTTTTTATTTTGTATTTGTTTTTCTATGTGATTGAGGGAGGCAAAAGGCAGAACTGCCTATAGCGAGTGCCTCCCCCATAGTTGAAAGAGTGACAGGGCCAAAATCAAGGGACGTTCGAGCCAAAATGCCTGGACACACAGAGTTTGAAGCAATTTAAGTCATAGGAAGAGGGAATGACTGATTCTGGGAGAGAGTTCCAGAGCTCAGCTGTTGAGTAGAAGAAAGTTTTTCAACTTTGTCTAGGAGACCGGTGCGAGAGGAACCTCCCCACACATGTGAACAATACTCAATACAAGGACGCACTATGCCCCTGTACAGAGCAAGAAGCTGTGCAGGGGAAAAGAACCCCCTAAGGCGGTTGAGCACACCCAGCTTCTGGGAGGCTGCCTTATCAAGACTGGTAATATGGTCCTTCCAACTGAGAGCAGAAGAAAAAGAGACACCAAGAATATTGAGAGGTATTGTTGAAGAATACGGGATAGTCCGCTGGGAGTTCCTTACGGGTAGATAGATGGAGAAATTGGGTTTTGGACGTATTAAAGGTAACAAGGTTTTCTCTGCCCCAATTGGAGATAGTATTTAGATCAGAATTTAAGAGTTCTATGGCTTCATTATGTTTGTCGTTGAAGGATTGCTGGCTGGGGCGTTCTGAAAAACTAATGGAGTAGTTAGTGTAAGGTTGAGTCGTCTGCGTATGAATGGATGGGAATTGAGGTACAGTTGGGATCATTTATAAAAAGTAGAAAGAGAATAGGATATAGAACAGAGCCCTGAGGAACACCGGAGTTTATAGGGTGAGGAAGTGAACAATGGCCGTCCACAACCGCGGCTATGGAACGGCCGGAAAGGAAATTAGAGACAAAGGCACAGATGGATATATATATAGGTAAATACACAAATCTAGTTGGGCACATATTGATAATGAATTACCTTTTGATTGTATAATGTACCTTTTTATCCTTATATTAGATGGGTATATCACTAATAATTGACTTCTAAAGGGTATACAATTATAAACACATAAATGACCCTATGCATGCCAAAATAATAGGTAGGGTAGATCACGTAACTATTATAATCACTTACATTACTATTATAATAAAGTACATCACTAGTATAATAAATTACATCACTATTGGAAACATGGCATCAAGAACTTTAGGAAATTTTTGAAGCGGACTTTCCAGTCTAGTGTTCTCGATATAAGAGATATTTTAATAGTTAGAGATCAGACATCCTTACCATGCACATGTATACATATATACAGTACACACACGCATGTAGTTACATATAGAATAGCCTACACACGAACTCATACATCCATAAACATATATTCACACATACATACACACACTAACTGGCACACACGTACCCACATACATCACACTCACACACACACACGTATGCAAACACACACACCCATACATACACACACTAATTCGCAAACACACACACACACACACACATACTTATATATACATTCACACACACGTACGCACATACATCACACCCTTACATACGCACACTAAGTCACACACATCACACACTTATACATACACACACACACACACAAGCATTTTGTATGGGGTGTAATGATGTACAGTATGTCGTATTTTAACCTTTTTTCTGTTTTCTGGCCATATTAGACGATTTCATTCAGACGAGGACGGGCATATGGAGGTCAGAGGGTTAATCAAGATAGTCTTTACCCTTATAATTCCCACATATCCTTCCTAAGATGCATAAAATCGTCCAATGATAGCCAGAATAAGCTGTCAAAAATGCGTCAGAGGGTAAATACTTCAGCGCATTGGAGGGGAGGTATTTTTGTTCTGGACTCCCTTCTCCCTCATGCTTAGCCCCATTAGTTTTCAGATTATACGAAGTTTGCTCCATTACTTTAGATATTTCAAGCTCTTTCGCCCCATTGCTTTGCTAATATTAAGACCTTTCAGGCAATATTGACGAGCGATAGTGAGCCTGTAATTTAGGAGCAATCAGCCTTCGGACGGTACAAATTTCTACCGACATAATTATTATGTACAAATTGATCTCGAAGGGAGATAGATCTTGGAGATGTTTGTGTTAAGCTTGATGGAGGTCTAGCGAAGAAACTAAGAGAATAATAAATCAACTAAACAAATAGACCAATAAATATACCCATCCCCCTTAACACTGCATTAAAGATGATTTGTAGAACTTTGGCATGTCATTAACCCTATCAGTACGAATGGCGATACTTTAGAATTATATATATATATATATATATATATATATATATATATATATATATATATATATATATATATGTTTCTAATCTCTCAGTGGGGTTCGAACCGCCGACCGTCAGGACGATAGCCGATGTATCAACTACACCACGGCAGTTGATTAAAGCATCGGCTATCGTCCTGACGGTCGGCGGTTCAAACCCCACTGAGAGATTAGAAACATTTAGTGGCTCACGTGTATTTGTGATATATACTCAATATATATATATGGCGACATGGATATTAGAAAGGTGAAACAAACAATATATATATCTAGATATGTATACCGCGAGAGAGAGAGAGAGAGAGAGAGAGAGAATTCTATCACAGATAAAACGACAATATAATGGTGAATAACCGTAACATGGGTAATACCGTAGGCTACTTAGACAGTCGGAGGTTGTCCCACTTTGTTTACTAAAGGGACTGTTGCGCGGGCTTGTGATTATATAGACTACCAAGTTGCACAATATACCGTAGGTTATAGGGTATATATACCCACTCACTTGTTCGTATTTCCCTTACACCATAATCGGTAACGTGGCTTTGATATCGGTTTCTGCATTGACGAGGGTAGTAGATTTTATACTGTTCAGTCTACGGAAAAGGAATTATGATGCTATGTGGTTGAATAAATGATGGATAATTAAGGTAGGCTGAGACGTCTGGCATCTAAAATATAATTGTATCTCTATCGGCAAAGTTTATAATATTTCTATCGCCAAGGTCAGCAGTATGGAAGCCAAATGTTCCATTTTCTTTCCATCTACTTCTTGTTTGAGAGTGTTATATCCGGTATTTAATGTACGAGAAAGGAACTATGAGGCCTTTTATGTGAATAAAAGATAGATATATGTGTTTATGGAACCTCTGGAATCTCGTACATTCTCTGGTGTCCTCCCTGCTTCCTACAGGAGGGTACAGTATTGCTAATGAAGCGATTTTCTGCTACATTGTGCCGTTACTAAAGTTTATTTTAGATGTTTTCTGACAGTTTTAGGGGATTCATTATAAAGATGTTTGCCATTTCTGAGTATAATCAAGAAATTTGTTTTCAATCCTATAGAATATTCTATATTTGTTTGCCATTTACATAGCTTAGTTTAGTAGCCTACCATTTCTAAGGTATATATTCTAAAGATAATATGTTCGATTTCAAAGGGTTATTCCAGATATAAAGTATGTACTATATCTCAAGGGTTTTTCTACCTATCTTCATTATTGGCAAGGGTTAATTTAGAATATGTAGCCATTTCTAAGGATTATTAAAGAGCATTGCATTTTTTTTACTGATAGCCTATCCTGCAGCTTCCTATAATGGTATCTGGCGACATTCGAGCGTCTTGTCATTATAAGTATAGCAAAAATATTCTACACTAACCTCTATAACTAAAAACGACGAAGAATAATTGAGCTAATTGTTCTACCATTTGGGGAGAGTCAGCCAGGTGGAAATTTACAACCCCCCCCCCCCCCTTCAGTTACATGGGATAGAAGTTAAGATTATAGTCTAGCGGTATTTGGGATTAATTTGGTATCCCTGCATGGAAAACCCTGCCTGCCCCACCCCAGTCGCCTGCCTGCCTTCTGTGGCGCTGCCTCAGTTCTCGAGAATCAGCCTAGGTATATTGTTAACCGCTGGAGCAGCTCGCGTCTGGACACCTAGAGACACAATAGACAATATAAGAAACTATACGGACTTTCCTATACACCCACTATACCTCTTTTACACTGCCGGCGGCTTAACCGTTCGCAGCCATGGGTAGTGAGAGAAACATGAAGAACGGAAAGAGTGCGAATATCTTGAAGTGTAGACATTTCAGTGTAATTTCCCTATTCCTCCTGGTGCTACAACTCTCTGTCAGCTCCTGCAGTTACTTGACAGACAACTACTGCCTTGAACGTACTACAAATGTGATACTTGAGGAGAATAGGCTGCTTTTTATTTGGCCACATAGAAACACGACTACAGTGTTTCTGACCTCTTCCCTGTGCGATTTTTCCCTCACACTCAACTTCTCCAAGGAGGAACTTGATATAGAAGACGTTGACACTACATGGGTAGAAGACGTTGACGGTATTCTATGGGGTGTCCTCTATTACTTTCTGGACCAAGAGGCCATCAATATCACTCTAATCAAGAAATCCACCACGCATCCCATCGAAGACCCCTCCTGCATCGCCAGACATAACATTAGAGTGACGTTTGATGCCTCCAGTGACCCCGTTCCCGTCGATGCTGCCTTCCTCTCGCCCTGTTCTGGTAGGAGCAGCGACATCACGAATGGATATGGAAAACTTGATGACATCACCGGAAATAACTATAATTATCATAACTACGTCCCCACCTATACAACTACAACCACCAGGATTCCCATGAAACTAATTACCTTCATTGTCTTTGTTTGTATTGCTCTCGTGTCCCTCGCCTGCCGTTTGTGCTGGTGGAAGCATAACAGGTCGGCACGTGCAGCATTGCCTTATAATCGCTTTTATAATGACGGATCAGTAGGCCTACCCAATTCCAGCGGTCCAGTACCCAATTCCAGCGATCCAGTACCTAATGCCAACTCTCCAGTACCTCCTTACCCCAATGGCCCAGTACTTAATTCCAGCGATCGAGTACCTCCTTCTCCCAGTGACCCAGTTCCTCCATATTCCACTACTCCTCCCAGTAACAACGGCCTCTCATCACCCAGTACCTACGGATCCAATATTGCTTACATCTACAGCAACAATGCATTCTAAAGGTAGGCCTATTAATTGCCGGAAAAGGCAATTTCAATCAAATGTCGACTTGAGGGGAGATGGGTCGTATTTATGGACCCTCATTTCCCTCGTGTTTAGTCTTTTAGACCCATTAGTTTTCATATTTTTAAATGTTCGGCCTATTAGTTTGGCGATTTTAAGACCTATCGCCCCATTTCCTTGTCAATATTACCCCATCGGGGTTTGAATGAATCGCTTCTGCTGCGGTTTTTTGACACTTTTCGTGGCATTTAGGTGTCGATTTTTTTCAGGCGAGCGATAGCGAGCCTGTAATATAAGAGGAACTGGCATTCGGGCGGAGTTTTTTCTACCGAAAAATTTACAAATGTATCTTGAAGGAGGTCTTCGGCGGGTATTTTTTTAAGCTTGGTGGAGATCTAGGGAGGAAACTAATAAATTAATAAAACAAAATACGTAAATGAGAAAATAAATACGCCCCTCCCCCTTATAAATCTTCAGTTACACGAAACATAATATCCAATAGGAACCTGTAAGTTATCAGTGTCAAGAAACCTATTAAATCTATTTATGTTTGATGGTGTGGTGAAATTAATAAAAAATAAAATATAAAGCGAGACAAAGATTTACGCATTTCGCAGAAAGTTCCATTGATACACAGACCACACCGAGATAAAGTCCTTACCATCCTTACTATATTGTTTCATTGCATCTGACGGTCAATTTAATCCCTTAGCAGCTAAATTCTCGATACTTAAAGGAAAAATATATAACCACTATGTCTCTGCATCATATTAAGACCAATTTCGTATACTTAGCTCCATATATCACTACAATGGACAGTGGAATACAATTGATTTTTTTTTTTTTTTTTTTTTTTTATTATATAGGCCTACTGTATAATACTGTAGGCCTATATATGTGAGTGAGAGACAAAAGGCAGAACTGCCTGTAGCGAATGCCTCCCCCAGAGTTGAAAGAGTGACGGAGCCAAAATCAAGGGACGTTCGAGTCAAAATACCTGGACACACGGACCCCTTGAAGCAATTTAAGTCATAGGATGAGCGGCGAAAGACTGATTCTGGGAGGGAGTTCCAGAGCTCAGCTGTTGAATAGAAGAAAGACTGAGATATGAGGGAGAGAGAGAGAGAGATAGGTGTATTAATCATGCTATTTCTTCTAACAGGAGTAGATAAGATAAACTATAATTATTACAAATATATACACCACTTGGTTGGCAACGTTTCGCAAACAGCTTCGTCAGCCCATGCGAAACGTTGTCAATAAAGTGCTCCTCCTCGTATGGTGTTTATATTCATTGTCTACTTTCTGAGTTTATATAAATTTAGATTAGGTTGATTATTTATACGTTTCTGATTATTAAGGGGCGCTATTATATTTTCGGGACTCCCTTCTCCCTCATGTTTAGCCCCATTAGTTTTGATATTGTGAGACGTTCCCTCCAATAGTTTGGTTTAACGATTTTAGACCCTTCGCCCTATTTTTCTGTCAATTTTAAGACCTTTCGTGCCATTTAGGTGTCGGTTTTATCCTGGCGAGTGATTGCGAGCCTGTAATTTAGTAGGAATCGGACATGATAATCTTGAAGGGGGTCTTGAGTGTGTGTACAGTGTGTGTGTGTTTTGTTTTTGTTTTTTAAGCTTCATAGAGGTATAGGGAGCAAACTAAAATAAATACAGTAAATAATAATAATAACAGTATAAACAAAATATAATCATCAACCTAACTTATAATTGATGCATTTTTGTTGCAGGAGGACGATTGCAGAAGAGGATAAGATCTGATACGGACTCTTGCTTGCTAACATTAGACGACTTTAAGGAGTTTTGGAAAGATCGGTGGGAGTTCGAGAGGTACAAATGATGTAGCCTACAGTGTAATGTGGATTCCTTCTGCTTTGATTCTGGCTACACTAGACGATTTTATGGAGCTTATAGGAAGGGTCTATGGGAATCCAAATATAAATGATCTCAAATAACCCTTTGACGCCACAAGGTTGTTCTCCCATAACTTAACCCTTTCAAGATACGATAACTATATTATTATTATAATGAGGAATAGCACCAAACCTTTAAAGACTATGTGGCACTGAAACGCATCTGTTAAAAAGCGGAAACTAATAATATGGGTGGTCGGAGGCCGAGGAAGTGCTGGAGGGACCTTTGTGATCCCTGGTATCTGGGTCTTCTCCTGGGTGACCTAGATGTGTGTGAATTTGCGTTTTGTTTTTGTGTGTTCATTGTTTTCTGTTGTGTTGTGTTGACCCTGTTCGGGCTCTGTCTCGAGTCAGCCACCCCCAGAAAACCCCCAGTAGGAAAACAAATGGGGAATGGGCTTGAGTACATACATACATACATACACACAAAACTAAAGAAGCGGGAGCAGATGGGCACGACTTCGGTAAAGCATATGTTGCTGGAGGGACCAATTGACCACATACGAGTTTCAGGCTATAAGGAAGTTGGAGCTGTAAACATCGATATATAGCAGAATTACCAGGCAATATATGATTGTACTACATCTATAAAAACAAAACCCAATTCAACATACTGTACTCTTTATCCATCAGAAACCTACATTATTATTGTATTTCTATTTACTATAGATGTTTACAGTTCCAACTTCCTTATAGCCTGAAACTCGCAAGTGGTCAATTGGGGGAATCACTGAGTAGGTCGGCTAGTAAAAGGAGGACGGTTAACCCCTTCTGTACCGGCGACGTCTTTTTCATTTTATTCTAGCTATATTTAGACGATTTTGTGCAGTTTAAGAAGGATGTGTGGTTTTAAAGAGGATTAGGGGAGTTAGTTCGAAGCCTGTTGATTTAAATTAGCTTAATTCTTAAGCTAAGTAAAATCGCCTAATAGTAGCCAATATAACGTTAAAAATACGTTACCGGTACAGAATGGTTTAACATATGTGTAAGTATTTCCACTGTATAAACTGATATCTCACTGTGATTGTCTGTGTTTACATTATATATTTACTGCCATTCTTGTGTAAATGAAACGTATTTTAAACGTTTCTCCTATGACAATTTATTTGTTTACATTTTATATTGGCTACCATGCTTGTGTAAATAAAACTTATCCTAAAAGTTTCTCCCTGCGATTGTATTTGTTTACATTATAGCCTATATGTACTGCCATGCTTGTGTAAATAAAACGTATGTTAAACGTTTCCCTGTCATAATTTGCCTTTTTGTTAAGATTAAGGCGGGATGTTTTTTGTTTTTTTTTGGCTCTCATTTTCCCTCATGTTTTGCCCCATTAGTTTTGAGATTTTGAGATTTTAAGACGATCGTTCCATGTGTTTGGTGATTTTTAAACCCTTTACCCCATTTCTTTGTCAATATTAGGACCTTTCATGCCATTTAGGTGTCGATTTCTTCCTGGCAAGCGAGACTAATTTTAAAAGGCGTGTCAAAGTGTACTTTTGTTATAACTCGTCTATGGAGTTTTTAAACTTTAAAATAGGCCTATTGGGCCTAAAAATTGGTCATAATTAAAAAATAATTATACCGTTGGAATGGCAACGGCGAGACGAATACAAATATTTAATAATATTGAAAGGTCAAAATCCGACCAAAATCACCAATTTGCCTGGGATTTTGCCTGGGATTTTGGAAACAAATATTTCGATTCTGGGCGAATGGCTGGGCGAAAATGAAATCTACGACTAGGTATAGAAGCAGCTTGTCGAGAAAATTCGAATAGCACCAAGTAGAATTCCCTAGGACTTATAGTTTGGGCTACAGAGGACTTTTAAAGTCCAAAAAACGGTCATTTGGAGAGTCATTTTGGGCCAAGTCAAATACGAAATTCTAAACTAATAGTCCGATTTAAATTATGTTTGCGCCATTTGATTCAGCTGTCAAAGTCTACTTATGGTAAAAGTTTGAACAAAATCCATACATAGATAACTCGTCTATGGAGTTTTTAAACTTTAAAATAGGCCTATTGGCCCTAAACAAAAAAATCAAAATAAAAAACAAAAAATTGTGCCGTTGGAATGGCAACGACGAGTCGAATCCAGATATATAATAATATTGCAAGGTCAAAATCCGACCAAAATCACCAATTTGCTTGGGCTTTAAAATTAAACCCAAGTTTTTTTGGAAAAAATATTTTCGATTCTGGGCGAATGGCTGGGCGAAAATTAAATCTACGACCATGTCTAGAAGTAGTTCGGCGAGAAAAAAAGAATGGCGCCAGTTAGAATTCTCTAGGACTATTAGTTTGGGCTACAGAGGACTTTTAAAGTCCAAAAAACGGTCCCCTGGGCCCTCCAGGAAGGCCAAGTCAAAATCAAAATCCTAAACTAATGGTCCGATTTTAATTCTGTTTGCGCCATTCGATTCGGCTTGCCAAAGTGTACTTATGGTATAAATGTTAAAAAAATTCGTATATAAATAACTCGTCTATGGAGTTTTTAAATTTTAAAATAGGCCTATTGGGCCTAAAAATTAGTCAAAATTAAAACCATAATTATACCGTTGAAACCATAACGGCGAGACGAATCCAAATATGTAATAATATTGACAAGTCAAAATTCGACCATAATCAAGGATTTGCCTGGGCAAAAACCCAAGTTTTTTTGGAAAAAATATTTTCGATTCTGGGCGAATGGCTGGGTGAAAGTGAAATCTACGACCATGTCTAGAAGCAGCTCGGCGAGAAAAAACCAATGGCACCAGTTAGAATTCTCTAGGACTTATAATTTGGGCTACAGAGGACTTTTAATGTCCAAAAAACGGTCCCCTGAACCCTCCAGGAAGGCCAAGTCAAAATCGAAATCCAAAACTAATGGTCCGATCCTAATTCTGTTAGCGCCATTCGATTCAGCTTGCCAAAGCGTACTTATGGTATAAATTTAAACAAAATCCGTACATAAATAACTCGTCTATGGAGTTTTTAAATTTTAAAATAGGCCTATTGGGCCTGAAAATTGGTCAAAATTAAAAAATAATTATACCGTTGAAACTGCAACGGCGAGACGAATCCAAATATGTAATAATAATGACAAGTCAAAATTCGACCAAATTCAAGGATTTTGGAAAAAATATTTTTTATTCTGGGCGAATGGCTGAGCGAAAATGAAATCTACGACCACGTATAGAAGCAGCTGGTCGAGAAAGATCGAATGGCCCAAAGACGAATTCCCTAGGACTTATAGTTTGGGCTACAGAGGACTTTTAAAGTCCAAAAAAAGGTCATTTGGGCCCTCCAGGAAGGCAAAGTCAACATCGAAATCCTAAACTAATGGTCCGATTTTAATTCTGTGTGCGCCATTCGATTCGGCGTGTCGAAGTGTACTTTTGGTATAAATGTAAACAAAATTCATGAATAGATAACTCGTCTATAGAGTTTTTAATCTTTAAAATAGGCCTATTGCGCCTAAAAAAATACCCAATGATCTTATATACCTTCTTTCTATCTATCTATCAGTATATACTCTGGCACATTCTCCTTTATTATTAAGCTGGGGGTGGCCGACTCGAGACAGAGCCTTTTTCTATACCTTGGATTTTTCCCATATAAGATGGACGAAGTGGATAACATAATTGGGTTAGCGAAAATATCCGATTCCTGTCGAGTATTTGTTTTTATGTTTAATCAAATACATAATGCAAATACTGTACACCACATCATATCACCTCACTTCACCTCATGGGCCGGTTTTCTGGACCTCTTTCTTCCTCATGTTTATCCCCATTAGTCCTCAGATGTTAAGATGTTTGCCCCATTAGTTAGTCGATTTTAAGACCTTTCTCCCCATTTCTTCGTCAATATTTAGACCTTTCGTGGTATTTAGGTGTCGATTTTTTCTCTGGCGAACAACAGTGAGCCTGTAATGTTGGAAGAACCGGCCTTTGGCCGGGAAATTTGTGTACCGAAATATTTAAAAATTAATCTAGAAGGGGGATCTAATGGATGTTTTTTTTTTTTTTTAATTTGATGGAGTTCTAGGGAGGAAACTAGACAAATAATGAATACATGCAAAAAAATCCCAAAAAGTGAACCATCCCCCCTTAACCCCTTCGGTATGATTATGTCTATTGACCTTTGATTCTGGTTACCATTAGACGATTTTATGCAGCTTGAGGGGAGATTTTCACTTATGAGGTTATTTTTTTCTGAACCCCTTACTCCCTCATGTTTAGCCCCATTAGTTTTGAGATTTCAAGACGTTCGGTCCATTAGTTTGGCGATTTTAAGACCTTTCGTCCCATTACTGTCAATTGTAAGACCTTTCGTGCCATTTAGGTATCGCCAGGAAAAAAAGTCGACACCTAAATGGCACGAAAAGTTTTAAAATTGATAGAAATTGGGCGAAAGATCTTAAAATCGCCAAACTAACAGGGCAAAATGTCTTAAAATCGCCAAACTAACGGGGCGAATGTCTTGAAATCCCAAAACTAATGGGGCTAAGCATGAGGGAGGAGTAGGAGGTTCGAAAAAAAAATATTTTAAGTTAAAATCCCTCCCATGAACTCAACCCAAATCATCTCATGGTAACCGGAAATAGGCGAGACTGAAAGGGGTAATAATAATAATAATAATAATAATAATAATAATAATAATAATAATAATAATAATAATAATAATAATAATAATAATAATAATAATAATAATAATAATAATAATAATAATATTTATTCAGTTAGCAATTTACAGAGTTGGTACCACATAGTATGTTACAAATATGACATGTACCAGCTTTGCATAATTCCAACTAAGGATAACCCAATAAGGCCGTTAGGCGTATTTCCATTGGGGTCCTTGTGGGATTAGGTTAGCTGGGGAAAAGGGGAGGATAAAAGAAATAGATACGTTAGAGAAAGTATTTCTAGGGGGTTATTTTAAGATACCTTACATCCTATGGTAAATATCCGTAATCCGTAATCATTTCAGTTTGGTTTGCCTATCTCTTATGTCGTATTTAGTAGTAGACATGCAGTACCAAGGACATCCTTGACATCACATTCTGGCGACCGTTAGACGATTGTATTCAGCTTAGGAAGGACCTCTGGCCACAATGAGGATTCAAACTATCTCAATCAACCCTCTTAACGACCACCGATCCTTCCTAAGCTGCATAATATCGTCTAAATATAGCTAGAATAATGTATAAACACACGTCGCCGGTACTCAAAGGGGTAAGGTTAGAACACCCTCAAACATTCCTCTTGACACATTCAGACGTTCGATCTCTTCCTCTTCTATAGATATATAAAAATAATATAAAATAAATAAATAAAATAAAAGGTAATACAGTAATACAAGAACGTAATAAAGTAAATAAACGAAATTAATATACTAAATAAAAGAAGATAATACAGTACATAACAAATAATAAATGGTGATGGGCTGGTCTATCAGAGTGAGAACTGAGCGATCTCTGCCATACCCATAGCTTACTCTGACTGTTCCTTTTACTTATATATTTTCTAGATCTCAAGTGACGGCGTCTCTTCCGTGGATTGACCTCCCAATCTACCAAGATTGGAAGCCGAAGCGTCACATTTTTCCTTTGCCCCTCAACTTTCTCTTAATTGCTGAGGGGCACAGGGCCCTGGGTCGGGCTTTGGTTTCCCGGGCGTTTCCTCACCCTCCCCAGCTCCCCGCCATGGAGTGGCTTCGGTCACCCAGGCTTTATTGTGGTTGGCAGGGAGGGTTCTGTGGGGGCGCTCGGTTATGGCCTTGGCCTTGCTCGGGGCCTTGGGGCTGTTCGGACAGGCAGCTTGGGGAACAACAACAACAACAAATAATAAATAAAACAAAGTAATAAAGTAAATAATATAAATTAATAAAATATAAAATAAAGTAATAAAAGGTAATAAAAGGTAATAAAGTCAATAGACGCAAGTAATAAAGTACATAAAAAGTAATAAAGTAATACAAAGTAATAAGTAGATAAAAAGTAATAAAGTACATAAAAAGTAATAAAGTACATAAAAAGTAATAAAGTAATAAAAAGTAATACAGTAGATTAAGTAATAAAGTAGATAAAAAGTAATAAAGTACATAAAAAGTAATAAAGTAATAAAGTACATAAAAAGTAATAAAGTACATAAAAAGTAAAAAAGTAATAAAAAGTAAGTAATAAAAAGTAATAAAGTACATAACAAGTAATAAAGTACATAAAAAGTAATAAAGTAATAAAAAGTAATAAAGTACATACAAAGTAATAGTAATAAAAAGTAATAAAGTACATAAAAAGTAATAAAAAGTAAGTAATAAAAAGTAATAAAGTACATAACAAGTAATAAAGTACATAAAAAGTAATAAAGTACATAACAAGTAATAAAGTACATAAAAAGTAATAAAGTAATAAAAAGTAATAAAAAGTAATAAAGTACATAACAAGTAATAAAGTACATAAAAAGTAATAAAGTAATAAAAAGTAATAAAGTACATACAAAGTAATAGTAATAAAAAGTAATAAAGTACATAAAAAGTAATAAAAAGTAATAAAGTAATAAAAAGTAATAAAGTACATACAAAGTAATAGTAATAAAAAGTAATAAAGTACATAAAAAGTAATAAAGTACATAAAAAGTAATAAAGTACATAAAAAGTAAATATAATAATAAAGTAAATACAAGAAAGTCATAGAGTACATAGAAGAAAGTAATATAGAAAGAGTGAAAGAAAATACAGAAATATCAACAGTGTGACAACAACAGTATTACCATTACAACATTCCAATAAATATAATCAGCATACAATAAGAAAAATAGCGTTATCATATATATCAAAAGAGTAATATTTAACATTTAATAAACACACACACACACACACACACATATATATATACTGTATGCGTATATCTTTGAAAATAATTGTTATATCAGTATTATTTCAACTATTATTGTTCCAGTATTGAATATACTGTATATCAAGTATTGTATATTAATATAGCCTACAGTATGTCATGATCTTTAAACGTAAGTCAATTAATAATGGTGAACTTCTTGTTTTTACCATGCTTTGAAAGAACGCAAGCGGGGGAGGTTTTTGGTATTTTTCTGGACCCCCTTCTCCCTCATGTTTAGCCCCATTACTTTTGAAAATTTAAAACGTTGGCCCCAAAAGTTTGTGAATTTAAGATAATTTGCTCCATAAGTTTGGGGATTTTAAGACCTTTCGCACAATTTCATTAATGACATTTCATGTCAAAACATTAAGACCTTTCATGCCATTTAGGTGTCTATCTTATCCTGGCGAGTGATAGCGAGCCTGTAATAATGGAGGAACCGGGACAGTCTTCTAGCGAAAAATGTAAACATTTAATTCGAAGGGTTGTCGTGGGGGTATTAGTTATTTTTGTTATTTATATATTAAGAAGAAAGAAAACAGTATGATACAGGTCTAGGGATCAAACTAACACCCCCTCCCCCCCCCCCCACACACACACACACACCCTTAATATGTGGATACGTACTGTCAAGAAATTTGTATATCCTTGCTGGCTAGGGAGGGGGGGGGGGGGATTGTGGAGGAGGAGGTGGTGGTGGGTGATGTTGAAGAGGTGGCGGTGGGGGAGTTGGAGGAGGTGGATGGCTTTGGAGGATGAGGAGGTGGTGGAGCATGGAAGTTGAGGAGGGGTTGGTGGTGGTGGATGTAAGAGGAGGTGGAAGAGGAGGAAGTGGTGGTGGGGGAGGAAGAAGAGGTGGTGATGGAGGTGGAAGAGGAGGAGGTGGTGGTGGTGGATGGAAGAGGAGGAGGAGTTGGTGGTGGGGGAGGAAGAGGATATGGGGGAGGATGGATGGAAGAGGAGGAGGTGGAGGATGGAAGTGGAGGTGGAGGGGGAGAAGGAAGGGAGGAATTTGAAAAGACAAAATGATTAGTACATATTAACATGTATGAACTATGCAACTGACAATATTTAGAAGATGAAAATATCAATACAAATATATCTTCAAAATATATAGATCTGCAAAAATATATAGATCTGCAAAAATATATAGATCTGCAAAAATATATAGATCTGCAAAAATATATAGATCTGCAAAAATATATAGATCTGCAAAAATATCCGAGCCACAAGAATTAAACTACTTATATATTCACACAAAGCTGTAAGGCAAAATGAGTATTATTGTTAGTATAAGTAGATTATGAATCTATATTTTGAGTATATCAGTTTATTTCATTCATATAAGTAAAACGTCCACATCGCTCCACGAACCTCTGATCTCTAGAAGAAAATTAAGTAAACATTACAACTTTATATTTTGTTAATGAATAAATTAAATATAAATTAAATTAATTAAATTAAATTAATAATACATATTGGGGTATCTGCCCGAGTATATAGATAGATAGATAGATAGATACAAATACATATACAAACATAAAATAAAAAATTACTATTAACTAATCACTGCAGTCTGAACGAAAAAGGCGACGTCCGATCGCTGAAGGGAGTGGGCTGAAGCAAACAGGGTAACAAGAAGATAAAGTATAATAAAGAGAGATTTTATGCAGGTTAAGAAGGACCTATATATTTATTGAGATGGCATTTACCCCTTTGAGTCCTAGAGTCAGATGTTTGCCCCATTAGTTAGTCGATTTTAAGACCTTTCGCCCCATTTCTTCGTCAATATTTAGACCTTTCGTGCTCTTTAGGTGTCTATTTTTTCCCTGGCGAACAATAGTGAGCCTGTAATGTTGGAAGAACCGGCCTTCAGCCGGAACATTTTCTACCGAAAAAAGTACAAATTAATTTAGAAGGGGGATCTAATGTTTTTTTTTTTTATGAAGGTCTAGGGAGGAAACTAGAAAAATAACGAATACATGCAAAAATTATGGAGGTCTAAGGAGGAAACTAGAAAAATAAATACATGCAAAAATCGGCCAAAAAGTGAACCATCTCCCCTTAAAACCCCGCACTGACCAAAACAGGTGAAGTCCTCTGGTATGGCGGACCAGTGAGTGCCGTTGTGCGTGAGGGTGAGAGTGGTTCGAGCCCCGGAGTACGTCACGGTGGGCGGAGGACAGGCGTACATCACATTGGCACCTGACCACCACCTCCCGACGCCTTCCACCATTACCAGTCCACTCTCGTTACTCGCTCGAGGGGGCGACGTCACTTCTGTGGAGAGTGATGATTGTTAAGAGGCATTACACTTTCCAGAATCCTAGCCACCACTGAAGGAATTTACTTGGCTTAGGAACCTCCCCCCCCCCCAAAAAAAAATAAATAAATAAATAAATAAATAAAGTCTACGATAAAGTCTACGTTATTTACGTTCAACTCGCTAAATACGAGATTGTCTACATATATTCGAGCGAAGATGGACTAGGCGAGTACTTTTTTTACCACTAGTCTTCCTTTTTTACCCAACATGATAGATTTAGGCAAAAAAAAAATAAAAATAAAAATAAATCGGCTGGCACAGGGGGGTGCCAAGGTCAATGATCCTCTGGCACTTGTGGGGTTAAGCCCACATCCCAAACTATTGAAAATAGTTGAAGATATGTACTATCTATATATTGCCTGACGTCGTGATCCCCGAAGGGGTGGCCACGAATGAACCGCCCCCATGCACCTGTCTTCAGTCAGTCGACGCCCCTCCTCCCAACCATCACTGCCTTCATCCATATACTTCTTCACTCCATCCTTCCACCTCTCTTTCGGTTTACCTCTCCCTCTCTGTTCTTCCACCTCGCTCTCATACACCTTCTTAGTCATTCTCTCGCTTCCCATATGTTCCATATGGCCGAACCATCTCAAGGCGTTTCTTTTCACACTTTCCAGCACATCTACCTCCACACCACACCACCTTCTTACTTCCTCATTTGTCTGTCTATCCCTGCATGTAACTCCGCACGCACTTCTCAAGTAACTCATTTCCACCTCTCTCACTCTTGGTCTGCGTCTCTCCACCAACATCCATGCTTCGCTTCCGTAAGTCACTGTCATGCAAGGACTTCTTCACTTCCATACTGACCACCCTATTTCTTATTACTGCTTTCAGCATTCCTACAACCCTCTTCCCCTGTTGCACCCTCTCCCGCACTTCTTCATCCATAGTCCCATCTTTACTCAACACACTGCCCAGATACTTAAATGAGCTGACAATCTCCATAGCCTGACCGTTCAACTTCACCTCACACTCTGTGGCTTCAGCCCTTTCGAAAACCATAACCTTGCTCTTCCCCGCATTTACCTTCAGATTCCGTTGTTCGCACACTGTTCCAAACTCATTTACCAGAACCTGCAACTCCCATTCATTATCGCTCATCAGAACTGTATCATCAGCAAACAGCAGTACAGGTAGCTTTCACTCATTTCCCTCCCTTATCAGTAATACACCAACATCCACTGCTCTTCCTTGTACAGTTTTTCTTTCATGACTCCATCCATATATACAGTAAACAACCACGGGGACATCACACACCCGTTTCAACCCAACATTCAGATCAAAGAACTCGCTCTGCTCATTCTCCACACATACTGCCGCCTTTGCACCCTCATACATGCTCTTCACTGCTTTCAGCAACTTGCCATCTACTCCGTATATTCTAAATACTTTCCACATACTTTCTCTATCCACTCTGTTATATGCCTTTTCCAAGTCCATAAAGGCAACATACAGCTTTTGTTGCTTCTCTAGATATTTCTCCACAACACATTTCAGGGAAAAAATCGGATCTACACATCCTCTTCCCTTCCTAAAACCACCCTGCTCGTCACCTATCCATTTCTCCGTTCTCGCTCTCTCTCTCAATTACTATCCTACTGTACACCTCCCCTACTACACTTAGAAGACATATTCCTCGGTGGTTACCACACACTCCTCTTACCCCTTTACCCTTATATAGGGGGACTATTATGCCTGTCTTCCAGTCATCAGGTGCACTCCCCTTCTCCCATGCTAGTTTGCACATTCTCCATACCCATTCAATCACTATCTCACCACCATACCTCAGCATTTCCCCACACACTCCATCTATTCCTGGTGCTTTCCCCAACTTAACTCTTTTCATGGCTTCCCACACTTCTGAACTCCTGATCCCCACCTCCTCCTCCATTACTTCTCTTCTTCTCCCTCCCATACCCCATCCAACTATGTTTGCTGGCGCTTCATTCCTTACATTTAGCAATTCGTTGAAGTACTCCCTCCATCTTTCGACTCTCTCTTGCTTCTCAGCTAGCACTCGCCCATTTTTATCTTTCAGACCCTTACTGTTTCCCTTGCTACCTTCCCTAACTTTCTTGACTTCTTTCCAGAACAGTTTCTTACACTCCCTCCATTTCCATTTTACACTCAGATTCCTTCCAAATTCCTCATCTACTTATCTTACTTTCCTTATTATAATAGTGGAAATACCATTAATATAACTTGAATATTTGCGGCATTAGTTATTGTGAAAAGCTACACACAAGTGGAGGTATATCATATTTCAAAGGTTGCACATGTGTAATGAAAATAAGTTTCCTGAGTACTTTGATGTCTGCCTCACCAACCAAGCCGCACTCTAGTCCACGGGTCAGGCTGTAAACCGGTACTATTAGAGAAGCATCTTAGCTACACTGTAAACATTGTGTGTTCTTATGTAACAAAAATGGTACACATGAAAAAGTTTTTCAATCGTTTATGTGTGCTAATTTGAACACGTAAGCGACTGAAATAGTAATGTTTATCTTTGTTACAATAAAGCATTCAATGTTTACAATGTACAACTGTAATCTGCAAAAAAAAAAATATCTTCTTGTTATGGAGATGTTATTATGGTATGATAACCTTACATATCTATCTATATAACTAGCCTCCCCCCTCCCCCATATCATTACCCATCATTCATTTATCCTCTGTAACACCAGTAAAAGCGTGTTTCCCTCATGGTCAGGATTCTTCGGTTTGATATATCAGACCTATGGTGTGCAATATCCTGATTGATACTTGCTATATCCTGCCTGAGGCTTGCAATGTTCTGTTTGAGACATGCAGGGGCCTTTCTGTGGGCTGTAATACGTTGTCTGATATTTGCTATGTGCTCTCTGTATTTCACAACATACTGCCTAATACATGCAATATGGACGTAATCATCTTTGTTTCTAGCATACTCATCCTGGTGTACAATTCCATGGTATTCAGCCATAAACTTATTATTAGTAAAAATCATGATGTTGATCAAATTAATAGCCTCGTAGGCCTGATCAATAACTAGGTTAGCTTCCTCAATAACCTGGTTGGCCTCGTCTATAACTTGGTTGGCCTCATCTATATCCTGGTTGGCCTCATCTATATCCTGGTTGGCCTCATCTATATCCTGGTTGGCCTCGTCTATATCCTGGTTGGCCTCTTCTATATTCTGATTGGCCTCTTCTATATCCTGGTTGGCCTCTTCTATATTCTGGTTGGCCTCGTCTATATCCTGGTTGGCCTCGTCTATATCCTGGTTGGCCTCGTCTATATCCTGGTTGGCCTCGTCTATATTCTGGTTGGCCTCGTCTATATCCTGGTTGGCCTCGTCTATATCCTGGTTGGCCTCGTCTATATTCTGGTTGGCCTCGTCTATATCCAGGTTGGCCTCGTTTATGTCCTGATTAACCTGGTTCACAAGATTAATTATACATTTTTGTTGAGTTTTCCGCCCCCGTTTCCATTTAATTTGAATACATTCAAAACCCTTAGCAAGTGTTACTAACACTGCTGACTCAAACCAATATATATTCCAGTGATCCATTATTTATTGACAGCCAATTTTGCTTGTGAAGGACTATTTTGCTCTGTGTTTTGAAGAAAAAAAATCTATACCAAATTTTACATTTAGTTTGAGTTTTAATTTTCAGTGTTTTTGGAAATTTATCAGCATTTGTTGACGGCGGGGGGAACATTTAAGGCATCGTAGGCTGACAATATCAATCTTAACACCTTACGAGCGGCCTATGCGGTTTATTTATGTGTACCGCACAGCGGGGTGTTTTTAGCCAAAATAGGGCTGTTTACGTGATCATTTTCATGCCTAAATAAGACCCAGAACGTAAAACAAGTACCTATCCCTGAAAGGGCATAAACAGAGCTTTCGAATGACACCATAACGATCCTTGTATGATGGATAGTTTTCTTGCAATAACCGTGCAACGCGAGTGCAAAAAGCAGGTAATTCGGTACTTTCAGTACATAATTGAGTATGTAGCGAGTGAGAGAGGGAGGAGGGAGCTGAGATTTGTGTCAGTAGGTTCGCCGCGGTGGTCTGGAGCAGTCATACGCTCGCTAGTCTCCTGCCACCACTTGTCTCTCTCTCTCAGCCACATTACGTGCTGAAATTGCCACTCGAGTTATGTCGAGCGCCGCCACATAGTCCAGCTTTATTTAACTCGACTTATGTTGCTCGCCGCTAAATAAGGGTTAAAGTCCATTGCTGGATGTGATTTTATTTCAGAAGTATGTGTCACGTAGTTCATTAGTTATTATGTTCTATCCAACAACCAACTCTACTCCTAAAATCGATTAATGAAATTTAACAAACACATGTGGCAGTCCGTGGATTCGAACCCAGGACGCTCACACCGAAAATCAACACCTTATGCATTGTGCCACGAAGACAGTTAAAGAATGGTGGACACTGCCTACGATTTATTATGTAACTTCGAATCCTGCATATCAATCTAAGCATGTACACACATCCCAACTGCAACTCACGTAGGCTATGCATATGTGAATGGAAAGAGCAATTAATGGGACCTAAACCACTAGGAAAGTCCTCTCGATAAATTACTCCTGAACCAATATCAATTGTTATGTTCTATCCAACAACCAACTCTACTCCTAAAATCGATTAATGAAATTTAACAAACACATGTGGCAGTCCGTGGATTCGAACCCAGGACGCTCACACCGAAAATCAACACCTTATGCATTGTGCCACGAAGACCGTTAAAGAATGGTGGACACTGCCTACGATTTATTATGCAACTTCGAATCCTGCATATCAATCTAAGCATGTACACACATCCCAACTGCAACTCACGTAGGCTATGCATATGTGAATAGAAAGAGCAATTAATGGGGCCTTAACCACTAGGGAAGTCCTCTCGATAAATTACTCCTGAACCAGTATCAATTATTATATATAGAACTATGTTATATAATGCAACCGAACGGCAGACGTTATACGCTGTTAACGAATCAGCTCACAGAACAATAATGACTCCTCTTCCTCTAGCGCTCCGATACTTTCAACTAAAATATCTACATAGCTTATTTTGTAATCTTGGTTCAAATTAACATGCTTACTTTGTGTATCGTATCTAAATTAACTCTTATTTTTATAAAAAGGATATGGTTTTAATTGCAATTGTTGTAAATGTGCGATAACAAATGAAAATATTTGTTTTCGTTTAGTTACCCATCGCTAAATTTTCATTTTCTCTAATACAATTCAAAGAAAATAAAATATATATGGGTAACTAATTTAGAAAATGTTATTAGCGAAGCCATCTCTTGTTAATGTTGCTGTTTTAAATGTTGATGGTTTTGTTACCTTATAATGTCAACAATATCTGAAGAGGGCAGGGCTTGAAATAGGAAGGAAATTATGGGGTAAAACAAACTAAATTACATAAATAGCCTACTGTATTAATTAAGGATTTTGATGGGAACATGTCAATTTTACTTTAACCCACGGGAGATTAGGTTAGGTAATCTAAGTTAGGTTCGGTTAATCTAAGTTATATTCGGTTAATCTATATTTGGATTAATCTAAGTTAGGTTAGTTAGGGTAATGAAGACTATGTTCGATTAATCTAGGCTAGATTAGCTTAATCTAGGATAGGTTAGCTTAACCCCTTCTGTACCGGCGACGTATTTTTAGTTATTCTAGCTGGACTTAGATGATTTTGTGCAGTTTAAGAAGGATCTGTGGTAGCCAAAAGTGTTAAGTCGGATAGTTCGAAGCCTGTTAATTATTGGAGGCTCTTTTTAATCTGAATAAAATTGTCTAAAAGTAGCCAGAATAAAGTTAAAGAGACGTCGGTGGTACAGAAGGGGTTAATCTAAGATGTGTTAGATTACTTTCGATGAAATATATATGGATTAAGGTTTGGCTAGTATAATTTGAGTTAGGTTAATCTATGTTAACTTCTATATAAACCTAGATTAACCATACTTAGCCTGTCCTGCGATAAACTAAATTATCCATCAAACTTCTTAATGAATATTATGTAATTTAGTCTGTTTAACTCCTTAATTTCCTCATAGTTCAATCCCTGCCCACTGGGTCAGGAAGATTAAATATCGATAGGCAAGAAAACCATCAAAATATAATGATTATATAAAATAAAACAAAACCTAATAATAACAATACAATATGGATGGCTTCCCACATTCCGATCCTTCGACGCCCGAGTCACCAGTCGCCTCCAAATGTAAACAAAAACATGACAGAGCTACCCGAGGATGTAGAAGGCATCAAAGGTTTTAAGGGGAGATGGGCCGGTTTTCTGGACCACTTTCTCCCTCATGTTTAGCCCCATTAGTTTTTAGGTGTTAAGATGTTTGCCCCATTAGTTAGTCAATTTTAAGACCTTTCGCCCCATTTCTTCGTCAATATTTAGACCTTTCGTGCTATTTAGGTGTCGATTTTTTCCCTGGCGAACGATAGTGAGCCTGTAATGTTGGAAGAACCGGCCTTCGGCCGGAACATTTTTCTACCGAAAAATGTACAAATTAATCTAGAAGGAGGATCTAATGGATGTTTTTTTTGTTTTTAAATTGATGGAGGTCTAGGGAGGAAACTAGAAAAATAATGAATAGGCTACATGCAAAAATCACCCAAAAAGTGAACCAGCCCCCCCTTAAGTATTTAGGGATACTGATTAACAACGCAAGAAACTGTTTCACTCTGCAAATATAGGCAATAAATGAAAAAGCTGAAAAGATGCCAAATTAACCTACTCTATCATCCACAAAAGCTGTAACAAACTTATGATAAGGAAAACATATTGGAAATGTGTAGTTTTGCCTGCCATATTGTGTGGCACAAATGTAATAATTAACCCTGACACAAACATATAAACAATCGAAAATAACTTTGTAACACAGCACCCCATACTATTAAACACATCATAGAAGACTGCATTTCACACAACCACTTACGCCAACAACACAATATACACTCCTTGAGAGCTCTGTGGGAAAGCCTGACCGTGGCCATGGCCTTCCTTAGGGACTCGGGGCTGTTCGGCCAGGCAGCTTAGGGAACAACAACGTGTATAGACAAATCTTGGGAGCACCATGACATGCGCCAAATTTCACTTTTAAGTTATATAACCTATTCAAACTATTATGTCCATTGTAATCAGCTTGGTTTTAGGGATAGGATGTTGAAGTTTCATCAATTTGTCCTAACATGGAAAATTAGCTTATCTAACTTATTGTATGTGGCGATAACTGGTGTGTTTACCATGATGTCACAGGATACAATGGCGGGAATACTCAACATGATAGATGAAAGAATCTGTGGTCTTTTTGATGAGAGAAACTCTTAAAAACTGTATAAATGTGCACAGCTCAACATTTGGCTTTACTATAGTCTGGTCAAGGGATTGCGGTTTTTAAATTAACAGAAAACTATTATTTCAAAGAATACATAATATGCCTTAGTAACTTTGGACAAGAATCAACAACCAAGACAAGGCCTTTATGTTTATTTTTGACGAGATGAGATTATTTCTCTGTATGAAACACATCTGCAGGACCTTGTTCGATCTTTTGCAGAGCTTAAGTATTGAATAGAAAGGTATTAATCAACCCCTTTGTACCGGCTACGTCTTTTTTACTTTATTCTGGCTACTATTAACGATTTTTGTGCAGTTTAAATAGGGCCTCCAGCATTTAACAGTTTTGATTAGAAGTATCTCTCTTAACCCTTTTCAATACCACAGATCCTTCTTAAATTGCACAAAATCTTCTAAACACAGCTACAATAAAATTGAAAACACGTCACCGGTAGTGAAGGTGTTAAGAAAAACAGACTTGTCCATGATTGAGTGTGATAGTGGTAACCTTTGTTTGCATCCTGTATCTTGTCAGTTTATCGTCACGCCAGCTGATTGTACAGTCGAGCTAATAAGTCATGTCCCAGCTGTTGTTGTTGTTGTTGTTCCCTAAGCTGCCTGGCCGAACAGCCCCGAGTCCTTAAGGAAGGCCATGGCCACGGTCGGGCTCTCCCACAGAGCTCTCAAATAGTGTAAATTGTGTTGTTGGCGTAAGTGGTTGTGTGAAATGCAGTCTTCTATGATGTGTTTTATGGTATGGGGTGCTGTGTTACAACCCGGGCAGGTGTCGACGACAGAGTCATCCAGTCTCTTCTGATAGCTCAGAAGAGCTGGATGGTGTCCGCATCTCAGCCTGGCCAGGTGGACTCTGTCCTCGCGAGGAAGGGAGGATTCAGAAGGATGGATTTCGGGAGGTCGTGCATGCAGCTGCGTGTTGTCTATGAGTGAGTGGATGGAACGGCGAGTGATATGAGTATGGATGTGCTTCCGGAAGTTGGTTTGTCCCAGCTGTTATTACGTTTGGCTTGCTCTGTGCTGTATTAATGTCTGTCCGATGTTGAATAGGGAGGGTAAGGGTAGGACAGTGTGGTGGACAGGAGTGAATGGAGAATGCTTGTGAATAGTTGAGTGAACACGTGGTCATTTGGAGTAAGGGGTCGGGCGCAAGTTCGACTAGATAATACTCCATCAGGCGCCTGGCCCGGGGGGACGATTAATATGAAGGGTGTGCCTGGAAGTGTGGTGGGAGGGCTTGTGGCTTTGGCTCCGCTGCATGTCTGCCTGCCGAGATCGGAACCTCTCCGGGTGGTCAGGGGCCAGGGGATTGTTGGAGCGACCTTGGTAACCCTGGTCTCTGGATCTTCTCCTGGGTGACCTGGATGTGTGTGAGTTTGTGTTTTTTATCTGTGTTTATTTTTTGTTTTATGTTGTTTTTGTGTTTTCCCTGTTCTTGCTCTGTCTTGAGTCGGCTACCCCCAAAATGGGGATTGGGCCTGAGCATATAGATAGATAGATAGAAGTGTAGGAACATGTCTATATATTTCACTCGATATAAAGAAATGAAGCTTACATATTGCTGATACCAATTATTGATCAAAATATACTTGGTGCCGAGATATCACTTATTAGCGCGACTGTACATCGCCCAGCTGATAGGCTGAGGATGCCAAGGATGTTTAAAATTTGTATTTTCCTCTGGAGTTGAATGGAATTATATCAATATTGCCCATATGCATATTACAGTATATTCACAACAAGTTATGACTGCACTAAACTTCGTTTTTTCTTTCATCCCTGGAGTTCACCTTTAAGAGGGGAAATAGAAGCATCGATGATGAAGAGCAGAGTTATGGAAAGAAAAATCCAACTTCTATGAGCAATCACAGAATCTAACCCAAAAAGGAAAGTGACAGTAAACCAGGAAATATGCAGGGGGGGGGGGGGAGGGGGGGGATATTTTTTATCTAAAATCATAACTATTGCACAAATTCACAAAATCTCTTTTGACTGACGTTCGCATTCACCCAACAAATGTTCGTGTGAAATTTGGTGAAAATCCGTCCAATAGTCTAGGAGGGGTTTCGGGACACGCGGACAACGACGACGAGACATTTTTTTCCGGTGGTACCCACTATACGGTGGGGGGGGGGAGGGGGGGGGGGTGCGATACCAAACTCTGCTTACACAGAGTTTATAAATAAATTAATAAAAATAAATGGGGAATGTGCCCGAATAAATAGATTGATAGGAACAACCTCTATATCCCTTTTCAGTACCGGTGATGTCTTTTTTTATTTGATTTCAGTAACATTTACACAATTTTATGGAGCTTAGGAAGGATATGTGGTAGCTAAAATTATTATTTGAGATAGCCTGCAGCATTTTAGTGTGTAAACGTCCTTCCTATGCTGAACAAAATTGTCTAATAGTTGCCAGAATATAATGAAAAGGACGTCAACAGTACCGAATGGGATATAAATCATACTATAGCTAACAGGTGTAGAAGTCCCATTCACCACAAACCGCAGACCACCACCTCCCACCAAAACCAATCCACTCTTTCTACTTACACCAGGGGGCCATGTCACCTTTGTGGAAATTTATGTACCGGTATTAGGTTTAGTTATGGACAGACGAAGCAGCTACCGGTAGGTGTGTTGTGGATGTGTGGCTGAATAGAATACTCTTGCGGATTTATTAATAGTTTGAAGTTTGAAGGTGAAAGGAAATTGCATTTTAGTGTGTTAAAAGTGAGTAAAGCATTGCATGAACTATTAAACTTTAGAATAAGCCTCAGTGGTGGAAACATGTAGCCAGATATCTTCATCCAATATATCTGCTTCATCTGTGTACAATTGTCCATGAAATCATATACAGGTCTCCTTCGATATACGATTGGATCATGTTCCTGAAAACCCAATCGTAAAGTCAAAAATCGTATAACAAACCCTAAAATTAATGGGGATGCGTTCTCGGACCAGCCAAAACCCAAACCCAAACACCTAAGAAACCTATAATAATATCGTAAGTCAGGGCATCGAATAGCGAGGGAGACCTGCATCACATTTTGGCATTATGCAAGTCAGTTTAGTAGCTAATCGACAGGAGGTTGGACAAACGAGTTAGCTAAGCACCTTTGGTCAACTCTGATATGGGGTCAAATGCAGACCTTTGTTAACTTGAATTATGGTGTCATCTTTATAATCTGATGACTAGACAACTAAAGCAGAAGATCTCAACCAGAGCCAATTCAATCAGTAGTGCTAGGTTTGGTTAGCTTATTAATTTGACAGCTACCGGTACTTAGTTGGTGCAGGTTGAGCTAGTACAAGTTGATATGGTCTACCAGTTGAGTTGCTTGGTCTCGTATCTACTGATTGTCTTGAAATGGATCTCTTAACCCCTTCTGTACCGACGCCGCCCTTTTTATTTTATTCTAGCTATATTTAGATAATATTGTGCAGTTTAAAAAAGGAACTACGGTAGTAAAATAGTTGAGGCGAGATAGTTCGAAGCCTATTATTTACTGGAGGCCCTTTTGAAACTGAATAATATTGTCTAATAGTAGCTAGAAAAAGTTTAAAAGACGTTGCCAGTCCAGAAGAGGGTAAAATCTGCATCACCTGTACGGCAGACAAGCAGGTCCGGGTCAAGGTCAGTCCAAGTCCCGTTGTCACGACACTCGACGGTGACGTTGGTACGCCCGTCACTCAGCTTCTGGTCATCGCTGCAGTTCAGGTTTATCTGTAAGCCAAAATACAAGTACAGTACAAGAACAGTTTTTCTGTCGCGTCATTTTGCAGTAGTGACAATAATAAATAAAAGATATATGTTATTGACACATCATTAATTATGCAATATACTGTAGTTATATTGTGTTACATTTTAGAAACTCGACAACACAGTAAACAGAACAATAACAATAATCGCAATGCAAATATTAGCCAAACCGATATACATATATAGAGTCGCCATGCGTTAAAAAGTACAAAGTAAATGAAAATACAGTATAGGAGAACACAAGCTGTGCATGGACAGCTCAAATGTCCATTGGGGGCACCTCTACTATCCCAATCATAGAAATTATCTCCACTAACCAGGGCACTGTCGTTTATACTATAAGCATGATCCTATACTGTACTCTGTTATTTTCCAGTCGACGGTAAATTGCTATCCCGCCATCCTGATTACTCGGCTATTACCAAGATTTTGTAGCGAAATATGTTGTTACTTATGAAAACTTGTCAGTAATATGACGCAGAGACAAAGCAGCAACATATTTTTCCACTAAGAATCGAGAAATCAGATGCTAAGGGATTAAATTTACCATCAGCTGGAAAAAAACAGATTACAATGACCGTCACCTAATGAACTAAAAGGCTAATGTGACCAATTGTACCTGTGTGTCAACGATGCGGGTGAAGTTGTCCCATGTAGTGTTTCCTCCCACGGGTGCTCCGGGGGGGCTGTCCACGCACACTGGGGAAAGAATAATAAATGTAGTGATCCCAGGTCAACTTGATCCAGCGTCACAAGCATATTTATCGACTTCATGTATCGGAGCCTTGAATTCACTACAAGTGATTATATAATTTTGATTGATTTTGTTTTTTATATATATATTAGATCGGACTGCACATGAGTAAGAGGTCAAATATGCAATAATACAGTAATATTAAAGGAGAAAATGGTCAGAGTGTAGACTCCATTTCAACTACTTTCTGACTTGGATACTGCGGCTTTGATATACCCGCCGTAAATGTTCTTGTACTCCCATGGTTGTTGTTGTAGTTCCCCAGACTGTCTGGCCGAACAGTCCCGAGTCCGGCAGACTAAAGCCACTCCAAAAACTTGGGCACCCAAAGGGGGCATATTATACGAGTCCAGATCCAGTTATCACTACAGGAAAAATTTAAAACTCTCACCCTCTCCTTGCTTCTGTCTCTCTCTTTCCTTGCTCTCTCTCATTACTTACAGACAACACAGGGTGGTGGGGCAGGATATACATGAGTCCAGGTATGATCAGCACTACAGGTGAACTTCAAAGCTCTAACGGGTTCAGGCAGCTCCTGTGTGTAAGGGAAAGCGTAGATTGGTAACAGTGCAATTATGTATGTACGGCCGCGCTAATAAGTCATGTCCCAGCTGTCATTACGTTTGGCCTGCTTTGTGCTGTAGTAATGTCTATCAGATGTTGCATAGGGTGGGTAAGTGTAGGAACATGTTTGTATATTTCACTCGATATGAAGAAATGAAGCTTAGATATTTCTGATACCGATTATTGATCAAAACATACTTGGTGCCGAGACATCACTTATTAGCGCAATTGTATATACAGTATATATTCAGGCACACATCCCATAGCTGGAGGTGGCCGACTCGAGACAGAAACCGAGCAGAAACAACATTTAAAGTTACAATTCTTAGGGTCCGGGACCAATTTTGCATTCCCTCACCCCTCTCTCTGTCTTGTCTAGTAGATGAAGTCTACAAGTGGGAGAATTATACCCAGTTCAAATAGGTACGCCAGAAATCGTAATCCTTAACCTCCAATTAAAAAAAGAAAAAAAAGAAAAAAGACTGGTGGAAATGGGCTGTAAATGTCCCTTCCCAAATAGTAGACATATTAGCTCGATTACTCAAGTCATTTGTGAGTTATAGAAGTAAATGTTTAAGAGTTTTGGCCTACTTATTTGGATCATGGTATAATCTGTATCAGCCAAGGAGGTCAAATTTTCAACTATAACTATAATGTTCAATCTTGTGTCCAACAAATACAGTAGCTATTACTTTTAACCTAATATCCAACAAATGGCTATGAAGTGATTTGGGAACTCTATGATTAAGAATAACATACCGAAATAACACTTCCACAATAATAACAATTAATAAAAAATAGAAACATAAATAATTATAACAACATTAATTATAATATAAACATTGATCTATCTATCTATCTATTGCCTGACGCCGTGATCCCCGAAGGAGTGTCCACGAACGAACCGCCCCCATCCACCTCTGTCCCCAGTCAGTCGACGCCCCTCCCCCCAACCAGCACCGCCTTCGTTCATGTACTTCCTCACTCCATCCTTCCACCTCTCATTCGGTCTACCTCTAGCTCCCTCTCTGTCCCTCCACCTCGCTCTCGTACACACTCGTAGTCATTCTCTCACTTTCCATACGTTCCATATGGCCGAACCATCTCAAGTTGTTCCTTTTCACACTTTCCAGCACATCTACCTCCATACCACACCTCCTTCTTACTTCCTCATTAGTCTGTCTATCCCTCCATGTAACTCCGCACGCACTCCTTAAGTAATTAATTTCCACTGCTCTCACTCTTGGTCTGAGTCTCTCAACCAACGTCCATGCTTCGCTTCTGTAAGTCAGTGTCGGGATTACCACACTGTCATGCAAGGACTTCTTCACTTCCATACTGACCACCTATTTCTTGTTACTGCTTTTAGCGTTCCTACAACCCTCTTCCCCTGTTGTACCCTCTCCCGCACTTCTTCATCCATAGTCCCATCTTTACTCAACACACTGCCCAGATACTTAAAAGAGTTGACGATCTCCATAGCCTGACCGTTCAGCTTCACCTCACACTCTGTGACTTCACCCCTTTCAAAGACCATAACCTTGCTCTTCCCCACATTTACCTTCAAATTCCGTTTTTCGCACACTGTTCCAAACTCATTTACCAGAACCTGCAACTCCCATTCATTATCACTCATCAGAACTGTATCATCCGCAAACAGCAGTATAGGTAGCTTCCACTCAATTCCCTCCCTTTTCAGCGATACACCAACATCCACTGCTCTTGATAGTATTTCTTTCATGACGCCATCCATATATACAGTAAACAACCACGGGGACATCACACACCCCTGTTTCAAACCAACATCCAGGTCAAAGAACTCGCTCTGCTCACTCTCCACACGTACTGCCGCCTTTGCACCCTCATACATGCTCTTCACTGCTTTCAGCAACTTGCCCTCTACTCCATATATTCTAAGTACTTTCCACAAACCTTCTTTATCCACTCTGTCATAGGCCTTCTCCAAGTCCATAAAGGCAACATACACCTTTTGTTTCTTCTCCAGATATTTCTCCACAACACAATTCAGGGTAAAAATCTGATCTACACATCCTCTTCCCTTCCTAAAACCTCCCTGCTCGTCGCCTATCCATTTCTCCGTTCTCACTCTCACTCTCTCAATCACTACCCTACTGTATACCTTCCCTACTATGCTTAGAAGACATATTCCTCGGTGGTTACCACACACTCCTCTTTCCCCTTTGCCCTTATATAGGGGGACTATTATGCCAGTCTTCTAGTCATTGGGTGCACTCCCCTTCTCCCATGCTAGTTTGCACATTTTCCATACCCATTCTATCACTATCTCACCACCATACCTCAACATTTCCCCACACACTCCATCTGTTCCTGGTGCTTTCCCCAACTTCACTCTTTTCATGGCTTCCCACACTTCTGACCTCCTGATCCCCACCTCCTCCTCCACTACTTCTCTTCTTCTCCCTCCCATACCATATCCAGCTATGTTTGCTGGCTCTTCATTCCTTACATTTAGCAACTCATTGAAGTACTCCCTCCATCTTTCGACTCTCTCTTGCTTCTCGGCTAGCATTCTCCCATTCTTATCTTTTACACCCTTACTGTTTCCCTTGCTAGCTTCCCTAACTTTCTTGACTTCTTTCCAGAACAGTTTCTTACTCTCCCTCCATTTTACACTCCGATTCCTTCCAAATTCCTCATCTACTCTTCTCTTACTTTCCTTCACTACTCTCTTCACCACCCTCTTACTCTCCACGTACCTCGCTCGTTTCTGTCTCTCGAAATCTTCATTCCCTCTACTACCCAACCACTCTCTATATGCTTTCTTCTTTTCTTCCAGCTATTCTTACCTCTTCTGTCCACCATGCTGTACCTATCACTCCCCTCCCTCTTCTCCTCACTCCACATACCTCCTCACATGCTGCACAGATCTCATCCTTAAACACCTTGCTCATCTCCTCCACTTCCTCCATAACTTCCAGGTCGAACCCACCTAGTCGTCTTTCCACTGCTCTCCTGTACTCCTCCCTGACTTCCTCCTCCTGCAACCTCTCCACCCTCCTCACCATTCCACCCTCCTCTCGCCTCCCTCCAGCTCTCCTCACCCACTTCTTTTGTATCCTAACCTTAGCTACCACTACATAATGATCAGACAGACCCCCTCCAATACCCCTATACACCCTAGCATCCATCACAGATTTCTTCATTCGTTCATCCACACATACATAATCAATCAATGACTTTCGTTCCACCACTGTCTTATCCTTCATCGTCAACATCTGCTTCCACGTGTACCTGTGGATCATTCTGTGTCGGAAGAAGGTGTTGGCTATCCACAGCCTCCTCCCCACACATACGTCCACAAGTGCACTACCATTCCCATTCACCTCTGATGGTACCCCCCACCCTCCCACCACTCCCTCAACTTTCCTATCACCCACCTTACCATTCATATATATCCCCAATCAGAAATATTCTTTCGTTCTTGTCAAACTTCTCCAGGCACACCTCCACATTCATCCAGAACTCCTCTTTCTTTCTTTCAAGTATATCCTCTGTCGGGGCATACACGTATACAATCACCCACGTTTGTATTCCTACTTTCATTCTCACCCACATAATCCTTGAACCCACAGACCCATACTCTCTTACACATTCCTTCCATTTGCTACTTACAAACAAACATGCACCTTCTCTCGCTGTTCCTTCACTCACTCCAGCACACACACCCATTCCACACTACCACTCTCTCACATCTGAACCTTTCCATTTGGTCTCTGTCATTCCACATACATCCAGCCTGGCATTCACTAACACTTCCAGAACCTCTCTCTCTTTTGTGCCATCATTCATGCCACTAACATTCCACGTAGCCATTCTCAGAATGTCCGAAGGAATGTCCTTAGTCGGTCGTGGTTCGTCAACGTAGGTTCCGTCCGCATCCGAGGCTGTTCGTTCGTTTTTCTTTGCTTAGATATTTTTTCCGGGTGGGGGTCGCAAGCCCACCGACCCAACCTCTTTAGTCGCCTCTTACGACACGCAGAAGGCACGTGGGGCATATTCTATTCCCTAACCCCCAGCAATAGCCGCAATAACTGTCTTGATAGCGTAATGGTTAGTGTGCGGAATTTTGGTGTGAGTATCCTAGGTTCGAGTCCTTGGAGTACCACACGTATTCATAACATTCATTGATTTCATTAGTTAGGTTTATTTGTAAATTAATTGGTGGGTTGGTGAAAACAAATATGAATTTTAACCCTTAGAAAATACTAAGACGCATTTTTTCCCCGTTTTCTGGCTATTATTAGACTATTTAAATTCATATTAGGGAGGGTATTTGGAATGCAGAGGGTTAATTGAGATAGTTTTTACTCTTATAGTTCCCCTATATTCTTCCTAAATTGCATAAAATTGTCTAATGATAGTCTGAATAAACTTTCAAAGTGCGAGGAGGTAAATAGTTGCTCGTTTGACTGCCTTCAGGGTAGAGTGGAGGTCAGATTACCCTATTATACTGTATTTTTTTCCAGCTGATGGTAAATGGAATCCCTTAACTTCTGATTTCTACGTTCTTAATGGAAACATATGATACTGCTATGTGTCTGTGTCATATTATGGTCAAATTCTCATAATCAACACCAAATTTTATTACAAAATCTTGGTAATAACCGAGTAATCAGGATGGTGAGATAGCAATTTGCCACCAGCTGGAAAGAAACCGACTATAGTACCGTATCATATCGTATTATCTCTAAATATCCATCTATCTATCTCTCTCTCTCTCTTTCTACTGCATATACAGTATAGGCTAATCTCTTTCCCCTTATATCCATATCAGTTCATCAAATTTGTTAAATTATCCTACCAAATTTACTTTAATTATTTCTATCAATCAATCAATCCATCTATCTACCCATCAATCTCTCACCAGTATAGGCTTGAAGTAGAGTGGGTCAGGGCAGGAATAGGCGAAGGTCGACCCCACCAGCACCGAGGTTAGGTTCCCCCGCACCACCCCTTCTTTACTGCCTGGGGGAGGCTCCAAGCAAGCTGGGGATTTACAAATATATGGGCAAATTAAATTTTGTATTCTTAAGTTCATTTATCATTTAATTTATTATTCATATTGTTTATAGTTTCCCCCCCAAGACCTCCATTAAGCTTTAAAAGAAAAACAAATCAAGGACCCCTTTAGAAATAAATTAGTAGCCTACATGATTTGGTAGAAAAATGTCCCGCCCGTAGCCAAATTCCTCCTAAATTACAGGCTTGATATCGCATACATATACAAATTTACGTGGTGCAGTTTCAGTCACGTCCTAATGGCCGCCTTCCAGGCAGCGTCCTCATATGTCTGGTGTGGTAACCCAGGTTCGAATCCCGGGAAGATGACATGCTTTCATTAATTTCATTGGGAGGAGTTTGGTGTTGGGAGTGAAGTAAATAAATGTGATTGTTACTATAGGGTCTCCAATAAGCACTAACCTGGGAAGCAAGGTTCGGCCTCCTCCCACCCAGTCTCCACACACACAACACTGAAGCTCCGTTGGCCGTCACTCAGAGCATAGTTGGGGACGCAGGAGACATTCACGATAGTGTTGGTGGGCCACTCATCTGCCATGGTCCAGTTGCTTGTGGCGTTGAAGATCTCGGGTGGTCGAGTACATGGGTCTGGGGGGTAAGATGCAAGGTCAAAAACATCAAAGTTGTCACTGCACTTAACTCGCCTGCAGCCCTAAATTACTTCATTCTACAACAATTGAAAAACTTACAGAGCAATAGAGTTTAACAGGTCGTTGTATATGTCAGCGCAGGTTTGGTTGATAACACACGAGTCCTATATTAACCCATTCAGTATGGGTGACATCCTTTTCATTATACTCTAACTACTATTAGACGGTTTTATTCAGCTTAGGAAGGATGTTTACCTGTTAAAAGATTACAGACTATCTCCATTAATCCTTTTAGCTACCATATATCCTTCCTAAGCTTCATAAAATCGTCTAAATGCAGTTAAAATTAAAACAAAAAGACATTGCTGGTACTGTAAGGGTTAATTTATATGAATTTACAAAACAAAATGTCCTACATAACATATTCTAGTTATCTTGTATCTTATTCTACCCCTCTAAACTCACCCAAGCTGCTCAACAATTCGGCCCTCTGCCACAGCCATCTCCTGGTCTACGTCTCTCATCACTGCCCTCTTCCAGACCTCAAGCCTTTTATCTAATTCCGCAAATAACTACTTTTTCTTACAGCAAGTAAACTAATTTATGCTATCTGAACTATTTTATTTTCCACATAGTGATTTTGATAAGTTCTTTTGCCTTTATATTGTGTCGTCCCAGTTTTGGTTTGTTTATTTTGCAAGTTTTACAATTTAATATCACTTAGTTAGGGTGGCAAACCAGTGCAATGATGTTTTCAGACTGAGTTGAATGCGAGGAGGAATACAGGACCATATACAGGAAGTTTAATTGTTTTGGCCATTTAATCACTTCTAGGGGCATATTAAGACCTGTGGAGCATAACTTTAACTTGGAATATTTAGTAATAATGACAAAAGACAAGGGACTCTGTATTGAAGCTCAAGCATACCAACTAGACTTCTTTGTTTTACAGCAAGTAGCTATATTATAATAGTAACAGAACATTTTCCTAACATGACTTTTATATTGAGGTGTCATCATCTATTGTAATGCGATAAAAAAGAAGCACCCAACACCTTGAAGCTCCACTTTCACCATCTAGTGCGACACATGTGAAGCACCCTACACCTCGAAGCTACACTGTCACCATCTAGTGCAACACATGTGAAGCACCCAACATATCGAAGCTACACTGTTACCATCTAGTGCAACACAAGTGAAGCACCGTACACCTCAAGTTCCACTGTCACCTTCTAATGCGACACATGTGAAGCAACCAACACCTTGAAGCTCCACTGTCTCCATCTAGTGCGACACATGTGAAGCAACCATCACCTTGAAGCTCCACTGTCTCCATCTAGTGCGACACATGTGAAACAACCAACACCTTGAATCTTTAGTCAATAATCTTGTGGCCTTTTAGCTTCGCAAGAGTTACAGGCTACTGAACAGGTTACTGTTCCGAGGTTGAGATGACAAAATAAAAAGCTACTTACCTAACGAGCAGGGTTCCACAAGTTCCCATCCCGTCTCGAGGCAGGTGATGAGTTTGGTGTCTTTTCCGCCAATGCGGGAGTGGTTGGCAATACACTTGACCTCCACAACGCTACTCACGGGCCAATCCAACGAAGAGGTCCAGTTGGTTGTGGCGTTGGTGATGGCTGGTGGTTGGGAGCAAAAGTCTGTGGGGTAAGACACAGATGTCCACATAAGTTCTGTTCCTCATTGTGATCTTATGTATGAGAGTAATATAGCATGAATGAATTGCGAGTGTGATATATTTTTTGGTGTATATATTTTGATTAGTTGTTTTGTCTTTTTACTGTGTTCGTCCAAGTTTTGGTTTGTTTATTTTGCAAGTTTTACATTATAATAATCATCAGTTGACTAATCAGACGAGTTAACCACTACCGTACATAAGAAACTATGCTCGTAATTCAATGATGCACATTATAGTTCTATGTATAAGATCACAGAAATTAACAAAACTAATGTGGGCAACTGTACAGCAGAGAGCGGTCAATTCAACTACCGGTATATACAATCTATTCAGGTATGTGAATCCTAAGCTAAAAAATATAACTAAGGTAATCAAGCTAATATTTATACCATTAGGGAAGAGTCAGCCAGGGAATAGGTGTGGAAATTTACAGTCCATTTGCTCGAGCCCTTTTTGAGTTACAAAGGATGGTCACCAACATTATTGGCCTACTTATAATGAGCAGACTATAGTATTATTTGTTTCTTTCTATTGTAGTATATTTTGTTACACTAACCCAAACTATTAACCCCTTCTGTACCAGCGACATCTATTTAATTTTATTCTAGCGACATTTAGATGCTTTAGTGCTGTTTAGGAAGGATCTGTGGTAGTTAAAAGGGCTGATTGAGATAGTTCAAAGACTTATAATTGTTAGAGGTCCTTCCTAAACTGAATAAAATTGTTTGATAGTACTGTAGAAAAATTATGTCGCCGGTACAGAAGGGGTTAAATATCACCTTGACTACTAACCGAACAAGCATGGTTCAACAGGTTCCCATCCCTTCTCGGTGCAGTTGACGATCTTGGTGTCGTAGCCGTCATCCCGAGTGTGGTTGGCAATACAAGCAACCTCGATGGTGCTGTTCACGGGCCATTCCACTGTCCATGTCCAGTTGCTGGTGGCGTTGGCGATTTGGGGGGGCTCGGAGCACGGGTCTGGAGGGTAAAGATACAATTACAGGCCTCCCTCACTATCCGATGGTATATTTTGACCACATTTTACAATTTTAATATATAGGTTTGTAAGAGAGCTCTGGCTCAACAAACCTCGCCAAGACAAATATTGTGTACTCTTTTAAGTATATATTGTAACTTTGGCAAAATAAACTTTGAAATTTGTGTCCAAACTTACATTATTATTATAGGTTTTTAGGTGTTTGTGTTTGTGTTTTGGCTGGTCCGAGAATGCGTCCTCATTTACCCCATTAATTTTAGGGCTCACTATATGATTTTTCTAATTAAGATCGGGTTTTCAGGAATGTAACCCAATCGTAAATCGAGGGAGACCCGTTACTTGCTGCTGGTGGCGTTGGTGATTTGGGGAGGCTCGGAGCACGGGTCTGGAGGTTAAAGATACAGTTACTCGCTCAATTTCTACTATCCATCATCTATTTCACCTTCAACTGTACTATCCATATTAAGAGCTACTGCTTTAACCCCTTCTGTACCGGCGACATCTCGTATTATATTCTTGCTACTGTTAGACAATTTTATTCCGTTTAAAAAGGGCATCCATCAACTAACAGGCTTGGAACTATCTCACTTAACCCTTTTTACTACCACAGATTCTTATTTTTACATTATAGCTAGAATAAATGATGTAGATAAAGCCGGTACAGAAGGGGTTAATAAACTTTCAACCAAATTTTCCAAGTCCAGAGTTTATCCAGATTCTACTACCCACATTATGTTATATTATTCCCTCCACCTAGCTAAAAATAACGGCCCTAGAAAATGACAGTTTAGATACAGACCCAGCAAGCAGTCGTCCGGTACCTCCCATCCCTCCTTCTTGCAGGTAACCTCGGCCTCGTCCCGGTGGTCGGCGCGTGTATAGTTGAAGAGGCAGGTGACCCGGACCGTACTGTTGACGTCCCACTCTTTCTCACTGCTCCAGGTACTCCTGGCGTTCACCAGCGTGGGCGGGTTGGCACACGGGTCTGGATTGAGTGGGACGAGAGGATTAATTAACCCTTTCCGTATTATTGTAATATATTTCTGTTTATTTCTAATATCGTTCTTAACACCAATAACCCCTAAATGAAATTAATGAAAGCATGTGACTCTCCCAGGACTCGAACTTAGGACATCTTCAGAACTTACATGCTCTAACCATTACACCATCAAGATAGTTACAGCACATAACTACGATTAACACCCATTTATCGAATACTGGATATTAATCTAATCATGTACTGCATCCAACTGCATTATGAAAAGCCTAATGATTAAGCAAAAGGTATTTGATGACACGTTTCATACTTTTATTCAATCAGTTTGTGTTATATTACCACCATGCACTCCCTCCTCAAGAGCAGGGCTAGGGAGGGTGCCCTGATGTTTCAGTCTACTATCAGTAGGCTATTTTATTCAGCTTAGGAAGGAATTATGGGAGTCTGAGGGTTAACTGCGAACAAATCTACCCCCTCTAAAACCTAGATATCCTTCCTAAATTGGTTAAAATCGTCATTTGATAACCAGTTTAACTTCTTGATATTTTTCTGGCTAACATTAGACAATATTACTTAGGATATTTAGCAATCTTTGATGCAAACGTTATCTCTATTAACCACTTTGATTTCCACAGATCCTTACTAAACTGCATAGTATTGTCTATTAATAGCCACACCAAAATAAAAGCTTGCGTTATATTACAATGAAAGGGTTAACATTACATATAACAACACAAACTAACGGGGTCAAGGCTGGTCCTATCCAGAGTGAGGTTTGCTATCCTCTACTCTACCTTAGCCGTTTCTGTCTGTCTCATTTCGTGTACTACTTTAAAATACCATGCTATCTACATAGGGTACCACAATAATGAAATGGGTTGAATATAGGAATATAAATGATAATTACCTTAGGATATTACAATAGAGAGACTAATTGAATACAGATATCCAGAAAACAAGGCAACGAAACAGGATTATAATACCACAAGATCAGCATAGGAAAGAATAATAGGGAGATGGGTTGAATACATGTTTAAAATATCACGAGAATCATTATAAGATAGCATAATAGGGAGATTGGTTACATATAGGATTAAAACACCATAAGATCAGCATAGGGTACCATAATAGATAGATGGGATGAATACAGGATTAACACACCATAAGATCAGCATAGGAAACCATAAGAGGAATAATGGGTTGAATTGAATACATCATTTAAATACCAAAAGAATTAACATAGAATAGCATAAAACCATAAAATCAACATATAATAGCATAATAGGGAGATGGTTTGAACACAAGATTAAAACTCCATCGAATCAGCATAGGATAGCATAACAGGGAGATTGGTTCAATACATGATTAAAACACCATAAGATCAACATAGGATAATTATAATAATAATAGTTCTTAAAGCTAGCGCATGCTAAGCCAGCTAAGGATAGCCCAATACGGCTGATTAGGCGTATTTCCATTGGGGTCCTGTACTGCTACCCCATCCCCTTGCTCATGAGGGACGGTAACGACTCAGTGCTTGTGGAAAAATCTTTAATGCGCCGAGCGTGGGCGCGATCCTGGGACCTTCTGGGTGGAAGTCCAAGACGTCAGTCACTACACCAGGGAGCCGCTGAATAGCATAATAGGAAGATGGGTTGAACACAGGATTAAAACACTATTGGATCATAATAGGAAGATGGGTTGAACACAGGATTAAAACACTATTGGATCATAATAGGGAGATGGGTTCAATACAGGATTAAAATACCATAAAAATTAACATAAGATGGCATACTAAGAAAATGTGTTGAATATAGGATAAAATTACCATAATATACCGTAACGACATACAATAGCATAAAAGGGAGACAGGTTGAATACATGACTAATATTCCATGGAATCAACATCGAGTAGAAAATATAAAAGGATCTAATACCAACCCGGGAAACAGGGCTCCACGTTCTGCCAGCCCTCCTTGGTACACAAGACCCGGCGCTGCCCGTGGCCGCCGCTGTGGGTGTAGTTAGTGATACAGTCCACCTCTACGCTCCCATCCACCTTTCCGTCCCCCTCCAGAGCCCAGGTGTTTGTGGCGTGAAGGGTGTTCGGCGGGCCTTGGCAGTCTGGGAAGTAAAGAGGGGAATTAACCTATATCGGAACTCACATGGAGGTGCTCATATTTGCATGTTTGTTTTTAAAGTACAGTAAGTTTAACCAGAAGGCCGGTGACTTAACGGGAGATGGGTCTTTTTCTAGATCCCATTCTCCCTCATGTTTAGCCCCATTAGTTTTCAAATTTTATGATGTTTGCCCCATTAGTTTGTCGATTTTAAGACCTTCCGCTCCATTTCCTTGTCAATATTTAGATCTTTTGTACTATTTAGGTGTCGATTTTCTTTCCTGGCGAACGATAGTAAGCCTGTAATTTTTATACCGAAAAATTTACGAATTAATCTAGAAAGGGGATCTAATGCACGTTTTCTTAAGTTTGATGGAGGTCTAGGTAGGAAAATTTTAAAAATAATAAATAAAAAACAAATGACCACAAATTGAACCATAAATGAAAAAAAATAAAAAAAATAAAAAAATACCAAAAAGTGAACCATCCTCACGGATACTGATGGGTATTCTGGCATTTTGTGCAGTGCTGACAGAATACTCACAGGGGAGAAAGGGGTACAGACAAAAAATTCCCCTTAATCGGATATTGATGATTATTCTGGCTTTCTGTGCAGTGCTGACAGAATACTCACAATCGCATGGTAATAGCGGCGGCTCAAATGGATACTGATTGGAGTTCAGGTCTTGTGTGCAGTTGGTCGTCTGGATGGTTAAGTTTCCCTCGGCGGTCATTCCTTGCAGGCAGGTGTACTTGATGGTAGAGTTCAGGTGTAGTGGGTTCGAACCTTGCTCCGCTAAACTCGCATTGAACCAGGTGGGCAACGCGCACACTGAAAATATATACAATTAACCCCTTCTGTACCGGTGGTATTTTTCATTATATTCTGGCAACTATTAGACAATTATATTGAGCTTAGGAAGGACGTACAGTAGGGTCCCGCATAAAACGTGTTCGCATAAAACGAGTATCGATTAAAACGACCGACCTAAAATATTAATATTTAATTTTCGATCAGAACGAATGTGATCACATAAAACGAGTCCGCCGCCAAAGTGGGGCAAATCCGAGGAGTTTTCATATAGAGCGCCGAAATATCGTACAAAACGTACGAAATAGCGTCGCTTTGTACGAAATATCGTTCGCCTTGTATGAAATATCGTTCGCTTTGTACGAAATTTTTCGCTTACAGCGAACATTGACGATATTGCGCCACCAAAATGCTGTGTTCACATAAAACGAAATCGCATAAAACGCCCTCGTTTATCGACCATAAACTCGTTATATGCGAGACCCTACTGTATGCCAATCAAAGGGCTACAAACTACCTCAATGCATCCTTTTACCTACCACATATCCTCCCTAAGCCTCATAAAATCGTCTAAAAGTAGCTAAAATCCAATGAAAAAGATGTCACCGTTACATAAATAAATATATAAAGAAAGAAATAATGAATAATGAAAAGATTTGATTACAAGTTTCGATTCAGTAACAACACAATAACAACACATTAATGAGCACCACTAGGCTGCTACTACTAATAAAAATAGAAATAATAATATTTATCCTTACCGTCCTTTGGCAAGCAGTCCAACCAGTCCTCGGGAGATGTCCAGTTACCTAATTGGCCAATGCAGGTATACGTATTACTAGACAGGCCAATCACAGTCCTCGCAGCTCCACTCCCCTGTACCGTCACATTTCTCATGAAGTGTCCAGGGTAGCAACTGGGGATTCATACATGCAGATGAATTATTAACCCGCGGGATACGAAAATACCCTACTAGGGTAGTTATTTGTAAATTTCTAGCCTGTAATTCTGACAGAATTAGTTATATTTACGATATAAAGCATTATTTCTTTTCCATGTGCTTCTATTTTACTTACAATATATGATGATCATATGAAACTTAACCCTTAACCGACGGTGTAGGTCTAGGGAGGAAACTAGAAAATTAATAAATAAATTTAAAAAATAGACCAAAATGTGAACCTTATCCCTTTAAGATGGGTCGGCCAGATTACCTCATCGGGTGAGGTGATAGATGCACATACACATGGCCGTACTGGGGTATTTTAAATTATCTGGTTTTGTATATATATTCGTGAGTACATCCAAATTTTGACAGTCTCTTTGAAGATGGGAGAAACTTAGCCCAAAACGTTAGAGAATAAAGAATCACAGCTCTTCCCTGTGTTATTCCCACACCCAATCCATCTAGCTGTGCATGACTTACACATAAAACTGTATGATACAAACTCCTATTATACCAATACAAATGTGTATATATATATATATATATATATATATATATATATATATATATATATTGCTGAATATCCACAGGGAAGAAAGGAAAATAAACACGGAATCCCAAGCGCTTTCGTGTATTACATCTTCAGGGGACAGAGGACAGGCAGAGAAATTTCTCTGCCTGTCCTCTGTCCCCTGAAGATGTAATACACGAAAGTGCTTGGGACTGTGTTTATTTTCCTTTCTTCCCTGTGGATTTTCAGCAATATATAAGTTCATGTGTTGCTGTGACTGTCTTGCATATATATACAGTATATATTGTATATAAGAGCTCACCTGTAAACTATTGTAGTCAAAACCCTCGTGCTATTATCCCACTGCCTGTACATGTTAGTACCATGGGCAGGGGGTGGCACCAAGCAATCTAGGGGAAAATATATATATAGAATATTTACCGACAAATTTAAAAATTTATATAGAATGGGGGTTCAAGGGGGTGGAATTTTGAGTTTAAAGGTCTAGGGAACAAACAAAAACATCCCCTCAATAACAAATATATGATCATTGGAATCATATAATCTGCTTTCGAATGACACCTTGCAATAAATGTTATCCTGAGAGAGAGAGAGAGAGAGAGAGAGAGAGAGAGAGAGAGAGAGAGAGAGAGAGAGAGAGAGAGAGAGAGAGAGAGAGAGAGAGAGAGAGAGAGAGAGAGAGAGAGAGAGAGAGAGAGAGAGAGAGAGAGAGAGAGAGAGAGAGAGAGAGAGAGAGAGAGAGAGAGAGAGAGAGAGAGAGAGAGAGAGAGAGAATATAATTATACGATCATTGGAATCATACACTCGGCTATCGTTTAACACCCTGCACTAATGTTATCCAAAACTGAACTATAAGTCAAACCAAAGCCTAGAGTGCCCATCTTCAAGGGGGATCCTGGGGTTGTTATTTTAAGTTTGATGGAGGTCTAGCAAGGAAACTAAACAAATACATTAATATATATGGCTCTGTCTTAAGTCAGCCACCCCAATAAAAAAAAAAAAAAAAAAAAAGAGGAAAGGAAAAGTGGGGAATGGGCCTGAGTAAATACGTATTATAGACCCCCCCCCACACACACACAAATAACCAGTGTCCTATTAATAAATTTGCTAGGCACGGATACACACCTATCACTCCCGGGTGCTGGCATACAGTTATCTGAATATCATCTTGGTCAAAAGGTCGGGACTGGATTGATTTGGGTACTGCTTGTCCATTCACGACCTTGAAGACGTAGTACGGACCGCCCCGATCCTCCGCTCCCTTCAGCAAGTCGATCAGCTCCTCCGAGGGTTGGTAGAGGCCGCCTTGTGTCCAGTCGTCTGCCGTCCTGTGTGTGTACGGAGGCGCTATTAAGGGGGCCCACCTAGTTTGTTTTCTTCCTCTCCCTCTCTCTTTGGGTTGTATCCATTCGGCCCCATTCAGCCTACTGTTTTAAGATGATCACCCCCATCCAAAAGCGATATTTGCCTGGCGAGCTGTAGCGAGCCTTAATGGGGTGAACGTCTTAAAATCTTGAAACAAATGGTTAATATATGAGGCAGAAGGGGGTCCAGAAAAAACCCTTTTAAGTCAAAATAACCCCTTAAAGTAATTGTATATAAAAAAAAAAAAAAAAAAAAAACAAAAAATAATAATAATAATAATAATATATAACTGTATTGGTGGTGTAATGGTTTAGATAGTTATGTTCTGGGTGCGGTGGCCCGAGGTCGAATCCCAGGGAGGATCATATGCTTTCATTAGTTTATTCAAGTGCATTGGGGTTTGTAATTGATGATTAATGTTAAGAACGGGGTGTTGCTTAATAATATAAACAGACTGATATATGTAACTTACACACGATGGAGTCCAAACGCCACTAAACTGCCTTGGTTCCGGTCCTGAAAGCAAAACTAGAAATTATAATCCACAAGAAGTCACAAGTTCATTCAGGCACTCCTGATTGATTAAGCAAGTGTCTGAATGAAATTAAATGTATTCATCTAAAAACTAGAAGAAAATAGCTTCAAAATTATACCAAAATGAGCTTCGTAGCTCGAGTGCTTTACCCGCAGCGCTACCATAGACATTCGCTAAAATTAGCAATTATCGCTAATGTCGCGCTACATTTGCCTTTGGCAGCGCTGTATATCTCGCGAGAGTATGGCTCATACTCCTCAGTGCACCGGCCGGCTGGCTGGAAGAAGGACGGGTGGCCTGTCGCGCTCCCGCTCCCTCGCACTCGATTCTACAGGCTTTAAGAGGCTTTAAAAGCCTGTAAATGGCTGTAAATTGCCATGGCGTTCCGGAACGTCTCCCGCAGTCAATGGTTTAAGACCTTTGGTCCCATTTCTTTGTCAATATTAAGACCTTTCGTGCCCTTTAGGTGTCAATTTGTTTTCCTGGCGAGCGAGAGCGAGCCTGTAATTGTGGAGGAACCGGCGTGACATTTTTCTACCAAAAAATTTACAAATTAATCTCGCATTAGGATCTAATGGATGTATATTTTAGTTTCATGGAGGTCTAGGGAGGAAACCAATAAATAAATAAAGTCCTAAAATCCAACCATCCTCCCTTAATTTCATCTATGTATCTATCTATATAATCTACAAACTAATGGGGCAAAACATGAAGGAGAAGGGGGACCAGAAAAAACAACCATCCCCCCTTAAGTCATACCCGAGCCACTTTCAAAAGCATCTCCAGGGTCCTCACGTCCTGCGGGAGGGCGAGGATGGCATGGTCGTCGGAGCACTTCTTTAAGGCACCCTTCAGGTTATTGGACCCCAGCGAGACAGCCCTGTAGCACCCGCCTTCGATCTCTGTGTAACTTGTCCGGCAGGTACCTGGAGAGAGACGGTGTACGGTCGCGCAAATAAGTCATGTCCCAGCTGTCATTACGTTTGGCTTGTTCTGTGCTGTATTAATGTCTGTCAGATGTTGAATAGGCTGGGTAAGTGTAGGAACATGTTTGTATACTTCACTCAATATGAAGAAATGAAGCTTAGATATTGCCGATACCAATTATTGATCAACACATACTTGGTGCCGAGACATCACTTATTAGCGCGACTGTAAACAAGTCAGTTTTTCACTTTTTCACCAACCAACTTTACTTCCAAACTCAATTAATTAAATCAACAAATACATGTGGCACTCCAAGGACTCGAACCTAGGACACTCACACCGAAATTCCGCGCATTTATGGTTCCACATCATGGTGTAAACATAAGTCAGTTCTATTTCAGCTGACGGTAAATTGAATCCCTTAGCGGCTGATTTCTCGATACTGAACGGAAAAATATGAAACTATAATGGTTCCGCGTCATGGTGTAAACAAAAGTCAGTATTATTTCAGCCAACGGTAAATTGAATCCCTTAGCAGCTGATGTATCGATACTTAAAGGAAAAATATGAAACTACTACAGTAGGTCTCTTTATTCTATTAAGACCAAGTTTATATAATTAGCATCACATTTCACAACAAAATCTTCAAAGTAACTGAGAAACCTTGATGGGAACTTGCAATTTACAGTCAGTTGAAAAGAAACAGACTAGAGTTGGTTTTATTTAATTGAGTCCCTTACCAGTTGGTTTTATTTCAGTTGATGGTAAATTGAATCCCTTAGCAGCTCATTTCTCGATACTTAATGGAAAAATATGAAACTATTCTATCTCTGCATACATACATACATACATACATAAAATTTTAAGACTGAGTGTTCCACACATAAGTGAAGTTTCAGTCTCTTGTCCTAATGGCGGCGTTCCAGGCAACCCTGTTAAGGGCTGCTTCACTTGTCAAGTTCTTGTATTTGATATCGGCGCGTATAGTCCGATCCCAGGTCTTCCTCGGTCCACCCCTTGGTGCAGCTCCCTCCACAATCACAGACCTGCATTTTTTCACCCAATTTTGTTCATCCATTCTCTCCACATGTCCATACCATCCCAGTCTACTTGTACGCATCACCTCGCTAATACTCTTTTTACCTAAACGTCTCCTCAGCTCAACATTTGTTATTCTATCCTGTAGCCTATCACATTAAGATAAAGTTCTTATAATTAGCACCATATTTCACAACAAAATCTTCAGGGTAACTGAGAAACCTTGATGGGAACTTTGCAATTTACCGTCAGTTGAAAAGAAACAGAGCGTAGAGTCGGTTAAATTTCAGCTGAAGGTAAACTGAATCCCGGAGCAGCTGATTTATCAACATTTATGGTCTTAACCCCTTCTGTACCGGCGACGTCATTTTTTTTTTAAATTTTGGCTATACTATAGACAATTTTGTGAAGCTTAAGAAGGATCTGTGGTAGTAAAAAGGGTTAAGGGAGATAGTTCGAAGCCTATTATATTCTGGAAGCTCCACATAGGTAGAAAACGAACAGAATCAAGGGACTCGGGTTCTCAAAAAGGGGCTCCAGTCCTGAAAATGTACTGGACCCCTTTAGCACCATGACGCCTTTTTACCTCGGATGCTGGCTAAAATTAAACGATTTTATGCAGTTTATAAAGGACCTATGTTAGTAAGAGGGTTTATTAAGATCGTATTTACCCATTGGAGTCGTATAGGGAGATTAAAAACACAAGGAAATCGTTTAATGGTAACCAGAATATGATGGAAATTAAGTACTGGTAGTGAAGGGGTTAACTTGCAGTGTACTGGCTTAATAATCCATGGTTGATATCCTCTAAAGCCCTATTTTAACTAACTAACGGAACAGAATCGTCTGTTCAATACGCCCCAAATAAACTTAGCCTCCTATGCAGATGACATAACACTCACATGCACACACCATGACCCAAAAAGAGCAACAGATCTCCTTCAACCCTATCTCAACACACTACATGGCTGGTGCACTACAAACAGACTTAATCTAGCCCCAGCCAAATCCACCGCAACCCTGCTCACAAGCTGGACAGGAGAACACGAATACATCCCTCAACTCACCATAAACAACACACCCCTAACACATACACACACACCCAAAATCCTAGGAGTAACATATGATACTCATATGCCATTCAAACAGCACACCACAAACATTAAAAAGAAACTGACACCCAGACTTAACGCCCTCAGGTCACTTGCTCACACAAAATTTGGACACAACAAAGAAACCACCACCACAGTATATAAACAATACAGAAGATCAGTGATGGAATACGCAAGCCCAGCCTGGGCTTCTAATCTAGCTGAAACACATCATAAGACCTTACAGACTATTCAAAACAAAGCCCTGAAGATCATTACAGGCTCCACAGATCACCTACATCAAGAAACCAAAATCCTCAAAGTCAAAGACCATCTGGACATGAGAGGCACTCAATTCCTGGCAGCAGCCTCCATGAACCAGGACCACCTACTAAACTACATGGCAACACACCCACAGACACCAAGAAATATCAAAACAACACCCAGCACACGGTATCACACACAATTACTGTCCTCTCTCCCTCCCTGCCCACCTCGAACCAACTTCCAGAAGCACATCCATACTCATATCTCTCGCCGATCCATCCACTCACTCACAGACAACACGCAGCTGCAAGCACGACCTCCCGAAATCCATCCTTCCAAATCCTCCCTTCCTCGCGAGGACAGAGTTCACCTGGCCAGGCTGAGACGCGGACACCATCCAGCTCCTGAGCTATCAGAAGAGACTGGATGACTCCGTTGTCGACACCTGCCCGGGATGTAACACAGCACCCCATACCATTAAACAGATCATAGAAGACTGCATTTCACACAACCACTTACGCCAACAACACAATCTACACTCAATGAGAGCTCTGTGGGAAAGCCCGATCGTGGCCATGGCCTTCCTCAGCGACTCGGGGCTGTTCGGCCAGGCATTTTTTTTTTTTTTTTCTATGTGATTGAGGGAGGCAAAAGGCATAACTGCCTATAGCGAGTGCCTCCCCCCATAGTTGAAAGAGTGACAGGGCCAAAACCAAGGGACGATCGAGCCAAAATGCCTGGACACATGGAGTTTGAAGCAATTTAAGTCATAGGAAGCGGGAAAAACTGATTCTGGGAGAGAGTTCCAGCTTAGGGAACAACAACAACAGAATCGTCTAAAAGTAGCCAGAAGGACATATCATAACTCGCTAACCTGGCAGCATGCAAGCGTAGTGTGCTGAGTCCCCCTGGTGGCAAGACGAGTACAGTAGTTGGGTCTGGCCCTCGAAGTACCCCAGGGATGGGTACCTTCTCTCTGACTGTGGCAAAAGAATCAAGAGAGAGGAGATTATTTTACACGTATAGAGAGAGCTATTATCACTACTATTATTATTAGTAGCAGTAGTAGTATTAAAAGAAAATAGATTTTATATATATACTGTATACTGTATATATATTAAAATTTATACTGTATATATATAAATTAAAGAGGGGAATGACGGAGGTTGGCCAATTTCTGTTACCATAGGATCGCTACCCTACATGGAACAAACTTACCTTAATCACAGAGTCCTGGTCCAGCTCACAGTTTCTAGGTGGTGTGCAGTAGTCTTTCACACTGGAATAAAAGTGGAAAAAGATTATTCAATAAACAGTACAGTATACATATATTTGTATACTCTCAGCGGGGCTCGAACTACCAACAGTCAGGACGATTATCGATGCTTTAACCAACTCTACCTTTATCACGCCGTCGTAGAATTGGTTAAACCATGGACAATCATCCTTATTGTCGGTAGAACCGACCAATAGACCAGTATATTGTTCTACCGAAAAATGTATAAATTTAATCCGAAGGGGGATCTTGGGAGTATTTCTTTAAGCTTGATGGAGGTCTAGGGAGGAAACTAATAGAAAATAATATATATAAATCTATCTATGTATCTATTTACTTAGGCCCAATCCCCACTTTTCCTATTTTTTACTCTTTTTATATTTTTATATATAGATAAATTAACAAATACTGGTAAATACAAATCTGTTTGGTTTTTGGTCTATATACAGTACTTACATATTTATTTATTTTTGAGTTTCCTCGCTAGACCTCCATCAAGCTTAAAAAAAAACACCCCCTAGACTCCCCCTTCAAGATTAATTTGTAAATTTGTTGTTGTTGTTGTTGTTGTTCCCCAGGCTGTCTGGCCGAACAGCCCCAAGGTCTCGAGCAAGGCCAAGGCCATAAACGAGCGCCCCCACAAAATCCTCCCTGCTTACCACTAACAAAGCCCGGGTGACCGAAGCCACTCCAAGGCAGGGAGCTGAGGAGGGTGCGGAAACGCCCGGGAAACCAAAGCCCCACCCAAGGCCCTGTGCCCCTCAGCAATTATGAAGGGAAAGTTGAGCGGTAAGGGAAAAATGTGACGCTTTGGCTCCCAATCTGCCAACTTCTAGGTTGGCAGTAGGGAGGGCAATCCACGGAAAAGACGCCGCCACTTGAGATCTAGAAGATATATAAGTAAAAGGAACAGTCAGAGTAAGCTATGGGTATGGCAGAGATCGCTCAGTTCTCACTCGGATAGACCAGCCCATCACCACATGACTAGAACCCAATCCTCTCAGCATCAGCTAGGAAAGGCCCTAGAAAGCCGCCTTTGGCGGGGGGATAGCTCCCCTATTTCAACTCCTTTCGGGGTTGGGCACCCGCACAATTAAATTTAATTGTAAATTTGTTTATAGAAACACCTCTAAAAATGACAGGCTCGCTTTCGCTCGCCAGGAAAAATTCGACACCTACAGTAAACCCTCGCTATTTCGGACCTCTAAAAGTCGGAAACCCGCACTTCTCGGACTGGCATCGGCCTCTCGGAAAGTTCACTGTAGATCTCTGAAAATTCTGAGATGTAAGGGGAAAACTCCGAGGGCCCACATGGTCTGTCGGACAGGTGTCCATATATCTCGGAAAATTCCGAGATCTAAGGTCAAATTCCGAGATCTAAGGCTACAGTGAGGTGGAGAAGGACAGTGAAATGGAGAAGGAAAGTGATATTTATATTTATATGTCTGCTGTATACTGTACAGGTACTGTAATTTATCTTGAATCTACGTTGTTAGTGATAGGGAAGTCTCTGTTTTCTCTGGTGGCTCGGACTCCCTCTTCTAATTCGGACATTTTCCTCTCCTAATATTATTTTTATTAATCTCACCACCACACCCCCAATGAAATTAATTAAAGTATATATGATCCACCAGGATTCGAACCCGGGTTATCACACACATATTTTTGCCACCTTAACCATTACATCACCAGGACGGTTAAAGGTTTATGCACACGCCTACGACTTATTATCCATTCTCGAATACTGGATATTAATCTAATCATGTTCATATTCCCAACCGCACTATGGTAGCCTACTGTTTAAGTGAGAGGAAAGAATATTCATGGGGCACAGATCATATAGACCGGCCTCTCGAAGAAATATCCCTAAACCTACTAATAATATTATTTTTATTAATCTCACCACCACACCCCCAATGAAATTAATTAAAGTATATATGATCCACCAGGATTCGAACCCGGGTTATCACACACATATTTTTGCCACCTTAACCATTACACCACCAGGACGGTTAAAGGTTTATGCACACGCCTACGACATAAACCGGATTTCGGACATCTCGGAAAATCGGACATTTCGGACTGGGTCCCCCGCCAATTAGCCCGAGATAGCGAGGGTTTACTGTATATGGCACGAAAGGTCTTGAAATTGACAACGAAATGTGGCGAAAGGTATTAAAATCGCCAAACTAACGGAAGAAACGTCTTGAAACCCCAAAACTAATATGCTAAACATGAGGGAGAAGGGGGTCCATAAAAAGCACGGTGGGCTCCATTAAACGACTTACCCGTCCCCTGCCAGAGTGTAATAGTAGGTGTCATTTAGTGCATGGGTCTTCACATCTTCTATGCTTCTTAGAACAGCGAGGGTGGCATTCAGCTCCATACAACTGAAACAAAAAAAATAAAATAGATGCTTACGTTATTCGAGTTCGAATCCCGGAATGACCATATGCTTTCAATAGTTTATTCAAGTGCATTGAGGTTTGTAATTGATGATTAATGTTAAGAATGAGGTGTTACTTGATGATGATAATAAAAAAAAAAAAAAAAATAATAATAATAATAATAATAATAATAATCTATCTACTGCCTGACACCGTGATCCCCGAAGGGGTGGCCACGAACGAACCGCCCCCATGCACCTCTGTCCCCAGTCAGTCTCCGCCCCTCCTCCCAACCAGCACCGCCTTCATTCATAACTTCCTCACTCGATCCTTCCACCTCTCCCTCTCTGTCCCTCCACCTCGCTCTCGTACACCCTCTTAGTCATTCTCTCGCTTTCCATACATTCCATATGGCCGAACCATCTCAAGTTGTTCCTTTTCACACTTTCCAACACATCTACCTCCACACCACACCTCCTCCTTACTTCCTCATTCGTCTGTCTATCCCTCCATGTAACTCCGCACGCACTACTCAAGGAACTAATTTCCACCGCTCTCACTCTTGGTCAGAGTCTCTTCCCGAACGTCCATACTTCGCTTCCGTAAGTTAGTGTCAGGATTACCATACTGTCATCCAAAAACTTCTTCACTTCCATACTGACCACCCTATTTCTTGTTACTGCTTTCAACGTTCCTACAACCCTCTTCCCCAGTTGCACCCTCTCCCGCACTTCTTCATCCATAGTCCCATCTTTACTCAACACACTGCCCAGATACTTAAAAGAGCTGACGATCTCCATCATAATAATAATAATAATAATAATAATAATAATAATAATAATATTAATAATAATAATAATAAAAAAAATTAAAAGTAAACTACTGTATAAATTATATATACAGTATATATATATATATATATATATATATATATATATATATATATACTGTATATATTATATACTGTATATATATATATATATATATATATATATATATATATATATATATATATATATATATATAATATATACATATATATACAGTGGTCCCTCTCATTTAGCGAATTCATTAGTTTAGCCAAACCATCGCCAAATGCGAATAGTACTTTAAATGGGAAAATTATCCATTAGTCTTTGACGAGGCCCGAGTTCACCCTTTTGGGCCTTTTCAACCAGCCCGCCATGCGCATCGTCGATCGCCGACACACTCGGCGCCGTCTGCTTACTCTGTTTTTGCTAGAAGACATAGGCCTAGCCTATATATCTCCACAAAGAATTGACCTAATCTAGGTTAGATGTATATCAGGCAGCATAATTCATTGTTATCTTGTGAATAGTCTTATTGATAAGGAATAACCACATAACCTTAACAACAAGTTGCTAAGTCACTAGCTAGCCAGACCAAGAAATGGTCTAACCTAGCTTAGATATATATCAAGAGGCATTAATCACTTTTACCTTGTGAATGGTGAAGACTAGAATTTTCTATACCAACTGCTTTTCGATTGAGCAAAATAATGAAATTGGTTTTGGATCCATGGTAACTTCTTTGATTAATTATATTTATCGATTGGGCCCCTGAGTCAGCTGATGCGCGCGTGTGTGTTTGTGTGTCGCAGACTGTTCGGCACAATAAACAAAGCAAAACACGAGATGTGAGGTTCACAAATCGGTTGGTCAAGATTACTCTGTTAATATACGTTTATGAAATATACCTGGGATATTCTCGCAATCCAAGCAGCTCAGTTAGGGTTTTGTGAGTAGGCCTAAGCCTATCTATAGCCTAGCCTCGGCCTAGGAGTAACTCTCAATACGGCGCTCTACTGTAGCCTACATGAAACATTAACAGCAATAAAAAAGGCAATAGATAATAGATAACAGATTTGATTTACCATGAATTATTTAGAGTTAGGCCTGGTGAGACTAGCTTGCGGGCGGCGCATTCTGGGCCGACGCCATTCCGTGACGTCGGCATTCTCGCCAAAAGTGTATTTGAAGCGCCAAATTCGGATTCTGGTACCATATCCAACCTATCGCCAATACTGTGTTTCGCCAAGCTGAAATCCGCTAAATGCGAGGGACCATTGTACTGTATAGTATACAGAAAATAGGGTTCTCCGGGATTAATTGGGCCTATCGGTGACGTCTTTCTGTATTTGTTATATTCAGCTACATTTAGACGATTTTTAGAAGTTTAGGCAGGATATATGGCAGCTAAAAGGATTTTATGAAGCTTAGGAAGGATATACTGTATGGTAGTTAAAAGGATTAATTGCTATCATTAGCCAGGAAAAAATCGACACCTAAATGACACAAAAAGTCTTAATATTGACCAAAATAATGGGGCGAAAAGCCTTAAAATCGCCAAAATAATGGGCCGGACGTTTTGAAATCTGAAAACCAAAGGGGCTAAGAAGCATGAGGGTGAAGGGGGGCCAGAAAAATTACCCATTCCCCCCTTAACTAAGAACACAAAGGATAAAGCCTCACCTCCGGGCTGCCCCCAAAATGCCCCCCTCACTAGGCTGCGCAAAGAAGTGGTAGCACGAGAGGTTGTCCTGCGCCATCGTGAAGTCGTCCGGACATTGTACTGTGGGGTACGTAATGAAATATTATGTAATGACAATAGAAGATATAAACAATATATAGAAATATGTATAAAAAAAAATATATATTTGTGATAATATAAAATTATAATAAAATGGTCCTGTGCCATTTCAAGCCACCCGAACATCTCACTGTGGGAAATGTAATGACGTGTAATAAAAAAAATATATTAATTAATTCAAAATAATAATTAGTAACGAAAACATATTATATATATATATAAGTAGGGTCTCACATAGAACGAGAAATTGGTCGATAAACGAGGCCGTTCTATGTGATTTCGTTCTATGTGATCACGGCATTTTGGTGGCCCGATATGGTCAATGTTCACTGTAAGTGTAAATATCCGTCAGGAGCGTACGATATTTCGTACGTTTTGTACGATATTTCGGCGCTCTATTGAGAACTCCTCGGATTTGCCCTACTTTGATGGCGAAATCGTTCTATATGATCACATTCGTTCCTAACGAAAATTTTGGAACAATATTTTAGGTCGGTCGTTCTATAATCGACTCGTTCTATAAGCGACTCGTTCTATGTGAGCCCCTACTGTGTGTATATATATATATATATTAGAAGGGTAAGGAGGAAAAGGACACTTGGAAAAAATCTTATTTATCTATTTTAGGCTAACCTCTTGCAGCCATCATCAGCAGAAACACCAAGAAGGCAAGATCCCTATATAAAGAAAACAGATAATAAAAGAAAAGATATTCAACAAGAATGGGACCAGGAATGTATAAAATTAAATTTAAATTTAGTAGTGACTCAGAAAATTATATATAATTATATTTAAAATTATTTCTTATATTACAACAAAAGCCTTTAACCAAAAACCTGAAGTAATTACACAATTACAGCAAAAAGAACAAAAACAAACTGTGCTAAACCTATTGCATATCATAAACTAAAAATAAGAATGATTCAAAATCTTTATATTGACTAAATAGTGTAAATACTGTACGTAAGAAAACTTCAAATTTCAAAAGAATTCTCCAAATTCATATATAGATATATTAATAATATTTATATATATTTAAAGTATGCATATGAAATTATATCTATCTATATTATATGCTCAGGCCCAATTCCCATTTTTCCTATTTTTAGTTTTATTTTCCATTTTATTTTATGAAATTGGTTTCAGCTATATTTATATTATTTTAAGCAGCTTAGGAAGGATCTCTGATAGCTAAAAGGATTGATTAAGGCAGTCTTTAGCATTTTAATGGGTAACCGTACTTCCTAAGCTCAATTAAGTCTTCTAATAGCTGCCAGAACATGAGGAGGAATTGGTTTAGGAACATGTTTGTATGCCTCACTCGAAATGAATCAATCAAGATTTGATATTGCTGATACCAATGATTGATCAATATATACTTGGTGCCGAGACATCACTTAATTTTATTCAATTTGACTAAATCGTTATTTCCACATAGCGATTTTGTTACGTTATTTTGTCTGCATATTGTGTCATCCCTATTTTGGTTTGTTTATTTTGCAAGTTTTACATTACAAGTCTCACTCACTATCCGATGCCCCAATTTACGATATTACTGTAGATTTTTAGGAGTTTGTGTTTTGGCTGGTCCGAGAACGTATCCCCATTAACCCCATTACCTTTAGGGTTCGCTATATGACTTTTCTATTTAAGATCGGGTTTTCAGGAACGTAAGCCAATCGTAAATCGAGGGAGACCTGTAATTTCTTTTGTCCTTAAATTGTGTCGTCCCTGTTTTGGTTTGATTATTTTGCAAGTTTTACATAATAATTACTTGACCGACTGTACACTTACGGATGCACGGCAGTCGCAGGTCCGTATTGGAGAGCGTGAGGTCGTCTAGGCACTCGACGGTCCCGGACTCTCTCCTATGGGTGACGTCAGCCCGAGTGTCCACATAGACCTTCTGGCAGCTGTACTTCACCATCGTATTACCGGCTCCGCGACTCAGGCTCACGCTCACACTTTCAGTCGTCCGGAAGTCTTTGGTCACTCCGCTGGCTGTGGGGACGCTGGGACGGACGAGAACGGAGGAGTGGTTGACGAGGGAGTTGGGATGGGCCGGACAGGAGGTGTCTGTGGAAGACAAAAAATTAAGGGGAGGGTTTTAGTTTGTTCCCTAGACTTCCATCAAACTTAAATTACACCTCCTTGACCCCCTTTCAAGATAAATTTAAAAAAAAATTCGGTATAGAATCGTCGGTTCCTCTTAAATTACAGGCTCACTATCGCTCGCCAAGACAAAATCGACACCTAAATAGCACAAAAGGTTATAAAATTGACAAAAATGAGACGAAAGTTCTTAAAATCGCCAACAAATGGGTCGAACGTCCTAAAATCTCAAAAGCAATGGGGCCAACCATGAGGGAGAAGGGGTCCAGAAGAAAATAATCCCTCGCGTGGCAATCTCCCCTTAAGTGGATGATGGGGTCGACAGGAGGTCTCTGCGTAGGACAAAAATGAATTAGTAACACTGTAAATATGAAGGGTTAAGGGGAGATGGGTGTATTTATTGGCTTATTGTTTTAGCTTTGTATTATTGTTTAGTATCCTCCCTAGACCTCCATCAAGCTGTAAAAAACACCCCCGATTCCTCTTGAAATTACAGGCTCGCTCCTAAATGGCACGAAAGGTCTTAATATTGACAAAGAAATGGGGCGTAAAGTCTTAAAATTGCCAAACTAATGGGCCGATTGTCTTAAAATCTAAAAATCAATGGGGCTAAACAGGAGGGAGAAGGGGGTCAGAAAAACCGGCCCATTCCCCCTTATGTAACTCTTTCATGATCCGCTTATATGTTTATTTTCTATATATCCACTATACTATTTTAGAGATGCCGACACATAAATGGGGCCAAACGTCTTACAATAGGGACACTAATGGGATAACACTTCTTATAATAGCCAAACGATGGAGTGATACATCTCATAACAGCCAAACATGTGGGGCCAAACATCTCACTTTCATCATACCCCACTGTTCTAACTCTTAACCTCATAACAAACAAGTGGGGCCAAACGTCTCACTTTCATGATCATCATACCCCACCGACCTAACTCTTAACCTCACACCAGCCAAACAAGAAAGTGGGGTCAAACGTCTCACTTTTATTATACCCCAGCGTTCTAACTCTAAACCTCACACCAGCCATAGAAGTGGGGCCAAACGTCTCACCATCATACCCCACCGACCTAACTCTTAACCTCACACCAGCCAAACAAGAAAGTGGGGCCAAACGTCTCGCCTATATCATCATACCCCACCGTCCTAACTCTAAATATCACACCAGCCATAGAAGTAGGGACAAGCGTAAACCTCATACCAGCCAAATAAGTGGGGCCAAACGTCTCACCTTATCATGCCTCACCGTCCTAACTCTAAACCTCATACCAACCAAAAAAGTGGGGTCAAACGTCTCACCTTGATCATACGCCAACGTCCTAATCCGAAGCATCATCTCGTACAAGTGGAGGTCGTTGGGAATCCACCTCACATACCAAGGGTAAAGCAACACCTGCAAGAGTGTGTGTGTAAATATATATATATATATATATATATATATATATATATATATATATATATATATATTATATATATTATTTATTATATTATATATTATTAATATTATATTATTTATCATTTATTACATTATTTATTATATATTATTTTATAATGTAAAACTTGCAAAATAAACAAACCAAAACAGTGGTGACACAATATAGACAAAACAGTGGTGACACAATATAGACAAAACAGTGGTGACACAATATAGACAAAACAGTGGTGACACAATATAGACAAAACAGTGGTGACACAATATAGACAAAACAGTGGTGACACAATATAGACAAAACAGTGGTGACACAATATAGACAAAACAGTGGTGACACAATATAGACAAAACAGTGGTGACACAATATAGACAAAACAGTGGTGACACAATATAGACAAAACAGTGGTGACACAATATAGAGACAAAACAGTGGTGACACAATATAGACAAAACAGTGGTGACACAATATAGACAAAACAGTGGTGACACAATATAGACAAAACAGTGGTGACACAATATAGACAAAAGAACTTATCAACACTTACTGTTAAATTTAAGGGGAGGTTTTTAGTTTATTCTCTAGACCTCCATCAAGCATAAAATTACACCCCCTTGAACCCCTTTCAAGATAAATTTGTACATTTTTCGGTAGAAAAATTTCCCGGCCAAAGGCCGGTTCCTCTTAAATAACAGGCTCGCTATCGCTCGCCAGAAAAAAAAATCAACCCCTAAATGGCACGAAAGGTCTTAAAATTTACGGAAATGGGGTGAAAGCTCTTAAAATCGCCAAACTAATGGGGCGAATGTCTTACAATCTCAAAAAGCAATGGGACTAAACATGAGGGAGAAAGGGGTCCAGAAAAGAATCCCACAAGTGGAAATCTCCCCTTAGCTTAACCCTTACAGTACAAGAGACTTTTTTCTTTTGTATTTGACTTCAGCTACCATTAGACGATATCATGAAGCTTAGGAAGGCCGTATGGTACCTAAGAGGCATAATTGATATACTCCGTAGCCTTTTAATGGGTAAACGTCCTTCCTAACCTGAATAATATCGGCTAATAGTTGCCAGAACACAGGGTGTCTCGCAAGTTATGAGAAATACTTCCAGAAATGAAAGATTATGCAATTGGAAGTAAAAAAAACAAAAAATAGTTGGTTGAATGGGGCCGAATGGATACAAGGGAGAGAGAGAGAGAGAAAAGGAGGGGGGGGGGGGGGGAAGCAGGTGACCCCCCTTAACCCTATGAGTACTGTACCAGCGACGTGTTATATTTTATTCTAGCTATATATTTTGAAGATATTGAGCAGCTTAGGAAGGATCTGTGGAAGTTAAAAGGGTTGGTTGAGATAGTTCGAAGCCTCATTATTGCTAGACGTCCTTCCTAAGCTGAATTAAACCATCTGATAGTTACCAAAATATGATGAAAATGACGTCCCTGGTACTGAACGGGTTAATCTATCTATCTATATGCTCAGGCCCAATCCCTTTTCTTATTTTCCTCTATTTTATTATTATTTTTTATTTTTTGTTGTATTTTCTTGGGGGGTGGAACGGGTTAATAAATAAAGGCAATACAATAAACTAACCTGCTTGGTGTGATTTTCGTGTCTATCAGGCAGTAGGGTACCCACCACTTAGCATATTGTTTTAATTGTTTTTGAAAGCAGGCTAAATTTGTGAATTTTTCGATAGAAAAATTCTCTCCGGCAAAGCCGGATTTCTCCATACAATGCTGGCTCGCTATCGCTCGCCAGGAAGAAATTGACACCTGGATGGGGATAAACGTCTTAAAACAGTAGGCTGAATGGGGGTCAATGGATACAAGCTAGAGAAAGAGAGACAATGAGAGAGAAAATGAGAGAAAATGAGAGAAAGTGGAGAACAAAAAAAAAAAAAAAAAAACAGGTCACCCCCTTACAAAATAAATGAAATACAATCAACTAACCTGTTTGGTGTGATTTTGGTGTCCATCAGGCAGAATCCACCACTTAGCACTGTGGTTGAACATGGCCCCTTGGTTGTACTGCAGACTGTCTCCTAGAATACACGCCAATGTTTTAATCTAGTAGTACGGGATGATTAGGAAGGAGGCTTGAAAATACATATGCTGCATATATACACAGTTTAATATAGTGTTAACGCATATTTATCTATCTATATCTACCTATCTACTGTATGTGTGTGTGTATAATTATATATATATATATATATGTATATATACACTTTTAGTTATGTATTTATTTATATATTAGTTATCCCTCTCTTTCTCTCCTAAAATACACACACATTAATTTATTGTAGTGCAAAATAAATAAGACATTTATCCTTGCAAATGTCGGTTAATCAACACTCTTTCTTTCTCTCTCACACACCCACACCCACACACACACACACATATTACTCAATTACTGACGGCGGCGTAAACGTACCAGCATCACCGTAGTAATCTCCAACCTCCTGCAGGGTAAGATTCTCCAGGCGGAAGGTCAGGTAGGTAGCGTGGTACAATACATTATTCTTCATTCCCACCATCTGAATACACAAAGGAAATAGTAAATATGATAAAATAGTAATACCATTATTTATATATCTCCCAATACAACACATAAATATTTATACATAATCATAATATAATAGTAATACTACTACAAAACTTTACCCTTCGTTCCCAGTATCTGAAAACAAAAATGAAATAAACAAATAATTATAATAAAAGAGTAATACTACTATTAATCTATCTATCTATTGCCAGACGTCCTAATCCGTTAGGGAATGGCCATGAATGATTCTCCTCCATGCACCTGTCCTCTGTCAATCAGTGCGCTTCCTTGCAGCCAAAACCCGTCACTCGTATACCTCTCGACTCCATCCTTCCACCTCACTCTCGGTCTGCTTCTTCCTCTCTGCCTTCCACCTCACTCTGATACATTCTTATAGTCACTCTCTCCTTTATTATGTGCTCTACATGGCCGAATCACCTCATGGTGTTCCTCTTCACGTTCTCCAGCACGTCAGAAGGTGCATGTACTTCCTCATTTATCTGTGTATATCTGCATTTGACTCCACATGCACTTACACTTCTCAAGTAGCACATTTCCATTCCTTTCACAATTAATTTATGTCTCTCCAACAACGTCCATGCTTCACTTCATTACTCTTAATTTATGATAGACATAACCGTTCATGCTTCACTTCCTCAATCTTAATTTATGTTTCTCCAACAACGTTCATGCTACACTTCCGTACATCAATATCACGATTACCACCCAATCATGCAGCGGCTTCTTCATTTCCATGCTCGCCACCCTATTCCTTGCCACTGCTTTCCTACATCCCTCTTCCCCTGTTGTACCCTCGCTCGCACTTCATCTGATATACAAATAGACATACAGACAGACAGACAGTATAATTCCACTAACCTGCAGCACCAAGGGACGCGGTTTGGGGTTCATTGGATCTCCCCTGCCCAAGGCCGCCAGGTGTGCAATACCTGAAAGTTAAAGGGGCAGGTCTTATCCATTCATTATATGTAGGCGAGAGACCTTAAGGGGAGGCAGACCGTTTTTCTGGACCCACTTTTCCCTAATGTTTAGCCCCACTAATTTTCATATTATAAGACATTCGGCCCATTAGTTTGGAGATTTAAACACCTTTCGCCCCATTTCGTTGTCAATTTTAAGACCTTTCGTGCCATATAGGTGTCGATTATTTCCTGGCGAGCGATAGCGAGCCTGCAATTTTAAGAGGAACCGGCCTTTGGCCGGGACATTTTTCTATCAAAAAATGTACACATTTATCTTGAAGGGAGGTCTAGGTTTTTTTTTTTTCTAAGCTTGATGGAGGTCTAGCGAGGAAACTAAAAAAATATATGACTAAATGAATTAATAGATCAAACAAACAGTCAGTCTCCCCTTAATATTTCTACCATTTAGGAAGACTCAGCCAGGGAATAGGTGTGGAAACTTACGGCCCATTTGTTCTAGCCATTTTTGAGTTACAGAGGATAGAAGTTAATATATCTGGCCTACTTGTAATGGATGGACTATAGTACTTATCCATTCATTTATGTGTTATTTATGGGTAAGGAGGGTAGAGGGTAGTGCATATGTTGGGCTCTAAGTTATATGGTTATTAATTGGTCAGGGGGTAGTGGTTATTTTATATATGGGTTTATATAAACTTTATATATGAGCAAATAAATACACCCATCCATCCCCCTTAAGGTACTATAGTGCATTTGGCTTCAATGGCTCGGCCCTGACTCACTCTCCTTTAGTATTCTTCCTCCAAGCTACACACACACACACATACGGATTATTAGGCCTTGACATTGAGCTTAAGTCTATGGTAGTGTGAGCTGTAATTATGAGAGAGAGAGAGAGAGAGAGAGAGAGAGAGAGAGAGAGAAAGAGAGAAAGAAAGAGAAAGAGAAAGAGAAAGAGAAAGAGAGAGAAAGAGAAAGAGAGAGAGAGAGAGAGAGAGAGAGAGAGAGAGAGAGAGAGAGAGAGAGAGAGAGAGGAAGAGAGAGAGAGAGAGAGAGAGAGAGAGAGAGAGAAGAGAGAGGAGAGAGAGAGAGAGAGAGAGAGAGAGAGAGAGAGAGAGAGAGAGAGAGAGAGAGAGAGAGAGAGAGAGAGAGAGAGAGAGAGAGAGAGAGAGAGAGCAAAAAAACTACAATTATTTATACAAACCCATTAAGGAGAACTTCCACATTCCCGTCCACCCTCCCTCGTTGCTGTTTTTATCGATAGAGCACCACACCTGAGGACAGAAAAGAGTACAACAGGGTCCATTAGTCATCGACCTACCTTTCCCTGTAATTCGAGACTAAAGAGCTTGATGATGAAGACAAAAAACGAGTGTGACAGGGTTAATTGGTAATCGATCAACCCTTCCCTGCAATTCGAGACTAAAGAGCAAGGTGCCTTAAACTAGTCTTAAATCTCAACAGGAAACAAAATCTTACGCTTGATGATGAGAACAGAAAAGAGTGTGACAGGGTTCATTGGCTGTTGAGCTACTCTGCCCTTCAACTCCGAGACTAAAGAGCAGGGTATCTTAACCTACCTTTAAAACTCAACAACAAACAATATATTAATACTTGATATTGCACCGCACCTGAGGACAGAAAAGAGTGTGACAGGGTTCATTGGAATTGAGAACACTGTACACAAATTATCAGTAAAATTAACGGTAAATTATGGCATTCGGATATCGTCTTCAATAATACGGTTTCTTAACTTCTTGAGGAGCAATACGAGTTTTGACAGATTATTCTGGCTATCATTAGAAGATTATATACAGCTTAGGAAGGAACTGTGGGAATTAAACGTGTAAATACTGCCTCAAATAACCCTACGACTTCCATATACCCTTCCTATTCTGAATAAAATAGTCTAATAATGATAGCCAAAATAAACTGGCACAACACGTCATAATCCTCAAGGAGTTAAGGGGGGGTCACCGGCTTTTTTCTATCTTTCTTTCCTTTTTTCTCTTTCCCTGGCTTGTATCCATTCGGCCCCATTCAGCCAACAGTTTAAGACGTTTATCCCCATCCAGGTGTTGATTTCTTCCTGGCGAGCGATAGCGAGCCAGCATTGTACAGTATGGAGAAATCCGGCTTCGCCGGAAACATTTTACTATCGAAAAAGGTACAAATTTAGCTTGCTGTCAGAACAAAAATATATATATGCTGGCTCGCTTCCGCTCGCTAGGAAAATATTGACACCTGGATGGGGTAAACGTCTTAAAACAGTAGGCTGAATGGGGCTGAATGGGGCCGAATGGATACGAGCCAAAGAGAGAGGGAGAGAAAGAGAAAACAAGCGAGGTGGGCTCCCTTAAGGGGGTAGTACTCGCTTTTTCTGGACCCCCTTCTCCCTCATGTTTAGCTATTAGTTTTGAGATTTTAATACGTTCGTTCTGTTAGTTTAGCGATTTTGAGACCTTACACCCCATTTTGTTGTCAATATGAAGACCTTTCGTGTCATTTAGGTGTTGATTTTTTCCTAGCGAGCGATACTGGCCTTCGGGAGGGAAATTTGTCTACCGAAAAATGTAAACATTTATCTTGATTCAATCAATTCCAATTCAATTCACTCGTAAAAAAGGAAATCTTCAATTCCAATTCAATTCAATTCACAAGCTTTTCAATTCCAATTCAATTCAATTAATTATGCCAATCACACACCAACAGGGCAGGGCAGGCAGGGTTACCAAATGAAGACCCAACATACCACTAGATTCGTTCTCAAAAGTCGCTAGAATGCCTATAGTAGTAAATACATGCCGAACATTACTTGAAATACCCCAGAGGCGCCGGGTCCCTTCGTTCTTGGGGATGGGGATTTCGCTCCCAGGAATTTCGTTTCTGGGGTATTTCATTACTATTATCACTGTATTTTACTGTTTATTTGAAAATACTGTAACTTAATTATTGTTCAATAATGAATTCGCATATTACAATATAAAATAGTATTTCATCAATTCATATCAATTCCAATTCAATTCATAATTGACCCCAGCCCTGATATATATATATATATATATATATATATACTGTATAATGAACTGCCTATCTTCTATCTATCCTGCATGTACCCACCATATATACAATGTCTCTATTTTGTTTTTCTTTTCTTTTTTTGTTCAAGACTAGGTATGCTTTAGAAGCTAATAAAAACAGCCTTCCTCTATATTTCATCAAGACACGAACCCAAGAGGCACCACAAAAAGAAAATAATAACCACCCGGAAAGATCAAAGGAAGTAAAGGCTCATTTAACATGTACATTGAGTTGTCTTTCTTCACCAGTCTTCATTTCAGAGCTTGTGAAATTGCTAAGGATGTTTTCTTCTTTTTTAATATTAGGGGTTAAAGTCATATTTAACATGCTATATTTCTGTCATCATCACTCGAATACCTTTTTTTCATAGCTAAACTACACTGGCACACACACACCCACACCCACCCACACCCACACCCACACACACACACACACACTCCTTCCTTCCCCAACTATCTCCCTAAAATGGTTGTACTATCTCCCTAAAATGGTTGTACTATCTCCCTAAAATGGTTGTACTATCTCCCTAAAATGGTTGTACTATCTCCCTAAAATGGTTGTACTATCTCCCTAAAATGGTTGTACTATCTCCCTAAAATGGTTGTACTATCTCCCTAAAATGGTTGTACTATCTCCCTAAAATGGTTGTACTATCTCCCTAAAATGGTTGTACTATCTCCCTAAAATGGTTGTACTATCTCCCTAAAATGGTTGTACTATCTCCCTAAAATGGTTGTACTATCTCCCTAAAATGGTTGTACTATCTCCCTAAAATGGTTGTACTATCTCCCTAAAATGGTTGTACTATCTCCCTAAAATGGTTGTACTATCTCCCTAAAATGGTTGTACTATCTCCCTAAAATGGTTGTACTATCTCCCTAAAATGGTTGTACTATCTCCCTAAAATGGTTGTACTATCTCCCTAAAATGGTTGTACTATCTCCCTAAAATGGTTGTGAAGATAGTTTTCTAAAGCAAAATATCCATAGGATGGTCCACGAAAGGCAGCTTTTCCAGTTTCTTCCAGACAAACCTGTGGTAACTTTAAAACTCCTATTGGTTAAAATGACACGAAAAGTCCTAATATTGCCAAATTAATGGAACGAAAGGTCTTAAAATCGCCAAACTAATGGGCCGAACGTCTTAAAATCGCCAAACTAATGGGCCCAACGTCTTAAAATCTGAAAACTACTGACGTTAAACATGAGGGAGAAGGGGGTCCAGAAAAACTACTCTTCTCCCCTTCATCGTTAAAATTACTTGTAACTGCACACTGTAAATGAAATATATATATACAAAGAAGATATCTAATATATTCCAACACACACACACACACACACACACACACACACACACACACACACACACACACACACACAACTGATTGGCTGGGGGACATCAGGTAAAGGTATTGAGGGATAAGCCTTAAAACGGCACCTCATAGCTACTTTCTACTTTTCCCATTTCCTGAAGAGTGTAGAGAGGGGAGAAGGGGTGTTGGAGAGAGAGAGAGGAAGCTGTTGGAGTGGCTTTGTTAGAGTGTCGAGAGGGGAAAAGGGGTGTTGGAGAGAGGAAGCTGTTGGAGTGGCTTTGGTATGTATGTTATTAGTATGTAGGCCTATACGTTAGGTGAAGGTATTGAGGAATAAGCCTTCACAACAGCACCTCGTAGCTACTTTCTACTTTCTGAAGAGTGTAGAGAGGGGAGAAGGGGTAGTGGAGAGAGAGGAATCTGTTGGAGTGGCTTTGTTATGTGTGTTATTAGCTTCTGAAGTCTGGTGTGATTTTAAAGCCGATATCACACAAGCATTTTTTCACTCAACATTTATCCTCAACACTGATCTGGCAGCTTATGAGGTCCACATTTATAATATTTCGGTCACTTAAATTCGTCTACCATCAGTCTAGTTTCCGATACCAGTGCAAAATATTCCAGAAATGTTGCCAGGAAAATGTAGATCATCGAATGTCGACTATAGAAGCTCTCGTGTGATATCGGCTTTAGTATATTTTAGAAGCTCATAAACTCGGCCTCCCCTTATATTTCATCAAGACACGAAGACAGGAAGTGCTACAAAAACAAGTATAATAACCAACATAAAAGATCAAAGGAACTATGCATTCATTTGCTATGTAAATAGAGTTTTTTTTTTCACCCGACTTCATTTTATGGGGGGTCACCGGCTTTTTGTTATCTATCTCTCCTTTTCTCTCTTTCCCTGGCTTGTATCCATTCGGCCCCATTCATTCAACTGTTTTAAGACTTTTATCCCCATCCAGGTGTCTATTTCTTCCTGGCTAGCGATAGCGAGCCAGCATTGTATGGAGAAATTCGGCTTCGCCGGAGAAATTTTTCTATCGAAAAAAGTACAAATTTAGCTTTCTGTCAAAACAAAAATATATAATTATATGCTGGGTCGCTACCGCTCTCCAGGAAAATATTGACACCTGGATGGGGGTAAACGTCTTAAAACAATAGACTGAATGGGGCCAAATGTATACAAGCCAAAGAGAGAGGGAGAGAAAGAGAAAAAAAAATGGTGACCCCCCCTTAAAGGAACTATGCATTCATTTGGTATGTAAATTGAGCTGTTTTTCACTCTACTTCATTTCAAGAGTTTGTGAAATCTGGAGATTATTAATTTATTCCTTATTATTAGAGGGTTAGGGTCGTATTTGACCGGATTTATTACTTTTTGTGTTGTCATGTTTCTGATTTCGTATGTCTAGCTATACTACTGTACACTCGCACGCACACTCACTGACGCACACACACCAAGACCAATACTACTATTGATCTTCACACTCACAAGTTCACACTCGATAACGTACACACAAACACACACTCACTCTCCCTACCTCACCACCACATACACACTCTCTCTCTCTCGTTTTTTTTTAAGCCATTATATATGTAACTATATATACCGGTACTGTATATCTAAATATATATAAATACATACCGGTATATACTGTATATATATTTAAATATATATAAAATTAATATATACATTAAATATATATATATATATATAGAGAGAGAGAGTGAGATAGGAGTACAAAGGAGTATAAATAGATGAATAAATTAATGGTTGAATGAGTAAATGGACAAATAGATGAATAAATGAACAGATGAATGAATAAATGGACAAATATATTAATAAATGAATGGTTAGATGAATGAACGGACAAGTATATAAATATATATATGGCTGGATTGATATATGGATAAAGAGATCAGTAGTATATAGCTAGATGGATGAATGGACGAACACATGAATGGCTGGATGAACACATGAATGGCTGGATGAATGAATGGATGAACACATGAATGGCTGGATGAATGAATGGACGAACACATGAATGGCTGGATGAATGAATGGATGAACACATGAATGGCTGGATGAATGAATGGGTAAACAAATTAATGGCTCGATGATTAAATGGGCAAACAGATGAATAAATAAATGAATGGGCAAACAGATGAATAAATTGAAGGATTAAATGAACTGATTACTCGAAAAAATAATACAAATATTAACCCCTTCTGTACCAGCGACGTCTTTTTCATTTTATTGTAGCTATATTTAGACGATTTTATGAAGCTTTTTTTTTTCTTTCTCTCCCTCTCTCTTTGGCCTGTATCCATTCGGCCCCATTCAGCTTACTGTTTTAAGACGTTTACCCCCATCCAGGTGTCAATATTTTCCTTGCGAGCAGTAGTGAGCCAACATATATATTTTTTTTATTTTGACAGCAAGCTAAATTTGTACATTTTTCGATAGAAAAATCTCTCCGGCGAAGCCGAATTTCTCCATACAATGCTGGCTTGCTATCGCTCGCCAGGAAGAAATCGACACCTGGATGCGGATAAACGTCTTAAAATAGTTGGTTGAATGGGGCCGAATGGATACAAGCCAGGAAAAGAGAGAAAAGGAGAGAAAGATGAAAAAAGCCGGTGACCCCCCTTAAGAATATATGGTAGCCAAATGAATGAAATGAGATAGTCTGCTATAGCCTTTAAATGAATTAAATGAGATAGTCTGTTATAGCCTTTAAATGAATTAAATGAGATAGTCTGTTATAGCCTTTAAATGAATTAAATGAGATAGTCTGTTATAGCCTTTAAATGAATTAAATGAGATAGTCTGTTATAGCCTTTAAATGAATTAAATGAGATAGTCTGTTATAGCCTTTAAATGAATTAAATGAGATAGTCTGTTATAGCCTTTAAATGAATTAAATGAGATAGTCTGTTATAGCCTTTAAATGAATTAAATGAGATAGTCTGTTATAGCCTTTAAATGAATTAAATGAGATAGTCTGTTATAGCCTTTAAATGAATTAAATGAGATAGTCTGTTATAGCCTTTAAATGAATTAAATGAGATAGTCTGTTATAGCCTTTAAATGAATTAAATGAGATAGTCTGTTATAGCCTTTAAATGAATTAAATGAGATAGTCTGGTATAGCCTTTAAATGAATTAAATGAGATAGTCTGTTATAGCCTTTAAATGAATTAAATGAGATAGTCTGTTATAGCCTTTAAATGAATTAAATGAGATAGTCTGCTCTAGCCTTTAAATGAATTAAATGAGATAGTCTGCTCTAGCCTTTAAATGAATTAAATGAGATAGTCTGCTCTAGCCTTTAAATGAATTAAATGAGATAGTCTGTTATAGCCTTTAAATGAATTAAATGAGATAGTCTGCTATAGCCTTTAAATCAGATGTTCTTCCATCTATCTATCTATTGCCTGACACCGTGATCCCCGAAGGGGTGGCCACGAACGAACCGCCCGTGATGCCTGAGTATAAATATTGTCTAATAATTGCTCGCATATGATGAAAAGAACGTCACCGGTACTGCATGGGTTAAAAAATATATATATTTCGAACCTTGACCAGCGGAGTGAAGACAGAATCAATGCCCGAGGGAGCCACAGTGTACCAGCCATCCTTTGCGAAGCCTGCTTTTTGAACGTCCTCACAGTCTCGAACCCACTTCATGTTCGGTTTGGCTGGTTGAAGAAAAGGGGATTATTTTTATTATTATTATTAGTTCAGGCCCATTCCCCCCTTTTTTTTTTTTTTTTAACTGGGGGTGGCCGACTCGAGACAGAGCCCGAATAGGGAAAACAACAACAATGAGCACACACATACAAAAACGTAAACGCACACACATACAAAAACGTAAACGCACACACATCTATTATTTTTATTATTTGAGTTCTAGGAATGTTCTTAGATGAATGTGGTGTCCCAGGTTCGAATCCCGGGAGGATCACATGCTTTCATTAATTTCATTGGGAGGTGTTTGGTGTTGGGAGTGAAATTAATTAGTTAAATTATATAATGAAATCCTACCTCGCCGGACCATAATTTTATCCTTACATATACTGGTACAATACTAAAGATTAAGGGGAGATGGGTCATTTTTCTGGTCCCTCTTCTGCCTCATGTTTAGCCCCATTAGTTTTCAGATTTTATGACGTTCGGCCTATTAGTTTGGGGATTTTAAGACCTGTCAATATTTAGGTGTCGATTTTTTCCTGGCGAGCGATAGCGAGCCTGTAGGCTACTTTAAGAGGAACCAATTTTTCTGTCAAAAAATGTAAAAATTTATCTTGAAGGAGGGTCTTGGGGGAGGTGATTTTTAAAGCTTAATGGAGGTCTACGAAAGAAAAGAAACCCATACCGGTAATAAAAAAATACATAAATGAGCAAACAAAAAAGCCCATCACCCCTTATATAGAATGGACTGGCTTTTGGTTTGCAACATAAAGTTCTATATGGTCTCCTACCTTGACAGACCATCTCCACAGGGGTCAAGGTATTGCCCAGACAGCGAGAGATACGGTAGGGGTCGGTAGGGGTGGCCACGACGGTGGGATCCTCCTCTACAGACCAAACGTAACCCGCCTTACACTGATACAAGGCGGCCATGTACGCCTGATCTGTACCAGGGGATTGATATATAGGCTTAAATATACAGCCATACATATAATACACACACACATATAGTAAGGGTGGGGACGAGGCCACCGAGAGTACCGTAGTCTAGGTGGCCTTGGTGGGGAAGACGATGGGGTCTTCATCTACAGACCAAACGTAGCCCGCCTCACACCGATAGAAGGCAGCCAGGTACTTCTTTGATGAGCCTACATGTACCAGGGCAATTGATACTAAGACTTAAATAAACATACATACATATAATTGTAATGCCCTCGCAAAAATCCCGCAACCCAAATACTCTGCTACCCGAGTTGACGTTTGGGATAGTGTAAAATAGTCATGATGGCGAAGTCTAAGAAACCCATCACGTGATGATATCCACGAGACTATCAACCTTGTTCTTTAAAGGAGAACTAAGGTTACTATCCTGAAAATTAAATGATCATGATGTAACTCTTGTTGAGATAGTACAACCCCAAATATAGGAATTTGGAAGACTAGGATGAAACAAAAAACATTACATATATTTACATAGAACCACTGACCACACAGGCCTTACGATCCAAACGTGGTGGTCAGGACTATATTCTTGTTGATATAGTAGAATCCCAAATACTGCATAGGAAAGTGAAAGACAAGGATGGCACAGAAGAAGGCTGGAGGATACAAAGCACTAGTAATACCCCCTTAACCCCTTCATTACCGGTGCCCTCCTTTTAACTTTTTTGTGGTTACTATTAGACAAATTAATTCAGTTTAAAAAGGGCCTCCCGCAATTTTCAGGCTTCAAACAATCTCGCTTAACCCTTTTTAATACCACAGATACTTTTCATACTGCACAAAATCGTCTAAACATAGCCAGAATAAAGTTTAAAAGACGTCGACGTTATAAAAAAGCATTATCAACCATTGACAAAAATGCGCATTTCAGACTTTGTAAGGAAGTTGGAGAAGTGTATATAGATATTTAGCACAACAACAAGAAACATTTAGACTGTGAATTATACCATGCTCGCTGAAGTTGATGGCAGCCTATATTATTAACCCGGGAAAGGTGAACTACCTCGTAAGAGGTTTGGTGGGCAAAGGCGAAGGTCCTCTTAACCTAAGACGTCCGCATGGGGGGTATAAGACACCACACGCCTGTGCGCACGTATTTGAGCTGTTCCCATCACTAACATCGTTATTTTACCATAAATAGCATTAATACTTATCCATATGCACCTATTTTAGGTTGATTATAAAGGTATTAACCTGTTACAGCAATAAAACAAGTGGAAACAGCGTTTGGATGGTCAAAATCGGCGATACAGGCCGGGAGTTACATAATGTATGGCTGAGGCAACCTCCCTCCCCTCCCCTTGTCTGGAGAGAGACTGTTACGCAATAGTCTCTCTCTTGCTCTTGCCCACGCTTGGTAACAGTGATGACAACGCCCTGCTACCAACTCGCTAATGTTAGCACGAAAATAGACCACAGAATAAGGGAATAACAGGGAAAATAGGTGATAACTGAAGGAGGGGAGGAAAGTGGGGAAGGAGGGGATGTAGAGGAGTGATATTTGGCATGGCCCAGGGGAAAACAAAATGTTTGTGGGGTGTTTTAAATGGATTTTTTTAGGCCCAGGATCTTAAGAGTCTTCCCGCAGTCGCCCGGGGAAACTCTTAAGTCTTCCTGCACTTGCCGGGTTAAGAGCCAAGGCTCTCGCCTCATGATACGACCGGGCGGCAATAACACGTCTTTTTCATCCCCCAAATGCTATTCCCACTTATTGTATTGCTCTTCAATGTTAATATCTATATATAAAATGTAAAATAGGCGCAAATGGATAAGTAATAATAATATTTATGGTATATGACGATTTTCGTCGGGAATGAACCAAGATACCTTCGCCTGGCGGAACGTTTCAAATACCATATCTCTGCGCTTCCCGGGTTAAAGGGGAGGTACGGTAGTTGTTTTTTCTGGACTCCCTTCTCCCTCATGCTGCGAGCCTGTAATTTAGGAGGAACCGGCCTTTGGCCGGAACCTTTCTACCGAAAAATGTACAAATTTATCTCGAAGGAGGATCTTGAGGATAATTTATTTATTTAGCTTGATGGAGGTCTAGGGAGGAAACTAAAAAAAATAATATATATAGAAATAAATAGACTAATAAATAAACCTTACCTCCTTAAATATATACAGTAATATCTATTTTCTACAGCTCCAACTTCCTTATCGCCTGTAAATTGCTAACTGAATAAATTATTATTATTATTATTATTATTATTATTGATAAGCCTTACCTTTATCTCGAACCACGACTGCCTTCATCACAGCGTTAGTCAGGGTTGTTATATCTGGTACGTTCTTACAGAAACTCTGACAAGGGGATGAACCTAAGAAAAGAACAACAGGAGGCGAGTTAGCGTTCACTATAAAAACAATAACAGATTAAGGGAAGGTATTTGATATTTCTGGATCTCCTTCTCCTTCATGATTAGCCCCATTAGTTATGGGATTTTAAGACGTTCGCCTCTTTAGTTTGGCGATTTAAAGACCTTTTGTGCCACTTTTTCCAGGCGCGCGATAGGAAGCCTGTAATTTAGGAGGAGCAGGCTTTCGGCCAAGACATTTTTCTATCGAAAAATATACAAATTTATCTCGAAGGGGGATCTTGGAGGTATCTTTTAAAGTTTGATGGAGGTCTAGTGAGGAAACTAAAAAAATAAATAATAATAATAATAATAATAATAATATTAATAATAATGAATAAATACATACATATCTGCTCCTTAACCCTTTCACTACCGGGGATGTTTGTGGTTATATTTCAGTTCCCAAAAGGGTTAAGTGAGATTGTTCGAAGCCTGTTAATTGCTGGATGCCCTTTTGAAGCTGAATAAAATAGTCTAATAATAACCATGATAAAGTAAACAGACGTCGCCGGTAAAGAAGGGGTTACCCTTTTCTGTACCGGCGACGTTTTTTTAATTTTATGCTAGCTATATTTAGACGAGTTTATGTTTATGCAGTTTAACTCAATGACTGCGGACTGTTATATAAAAATACGGACATCACTGCGGCACTTGTCATATGACAATTTCCGAATATCGGCTTAGTACAAGGCATGGGAGGGAAGCGAGTGAGAAAGTAGCGTGGGTCCGCCCTATCCACCACCAGACGTGTCTGATCTAAGACTCGTACCTGGGAAACATGTAGACTTGGGAATAGCAAAAACGCTGAAAATAGTTTTTTTTTACCGATTTAGTGCCTCCTTGGCCATATTGTTGCACGGCAACCAGTGGTCGTACAGACATAATTCTGGTGTTTTTGGAAAGATCTATTCCTCTACTTTAAGGGTTATATCATTGATATGCATTCTAGCTCTTGTTTATACATGAAAATGTGCAGGGAATGAAGGTAACTTTTACTCCAAAACCCCCATATGTTACAGTGGTGACCAAGCAACTGTCATATGACAAGTGCCGCAGTGATTGCGTTAAGAAGGATCTGTGGTAGTAAAGAGGATTAAAAGAGTTAATTCGGAGCATGTTCATTGCTGGAGGTCCTTTTTTAACATAATGAAATTGTCTATTACTAGCCAGAACAGAGATAATAGGACGGTCTGGTACAGAAGGGGTTAAAGATTGAGTTTACTTTAGATTATACTATATTTTGTTCCGAATAATAGGCCAAAGGGGTTAAGAAGGCAGTGATAATAGCCCAACCCAAACTCACGATAACACTGCATGTCCTCCTGAAGATGGTAGCCTTCTTTGTCACACCTCAGCGTAACCACCACCATGGCCTCTGCCGCCTCCTCCAGCGCCGCCCCGAACAACGGCTCCAACATAGTCTCCACCACCGCCTCCTGGCCCTGGTCGTCTATAATGGTTGTAGGTACGGTGGGGACTTCATCGTCGTCGTAAATCAGGCGCGTCGTGTCTTTAGGAGTGAAGAGAGATTATCTGTAGTTTAGTTATAGTACGGTAATAATATAATAATAATTCAATAAAAATATTTATAATAATAATAATACAAGTAATAAAAATAATAAAAATAATAATAAAATAATAATAATAATAGAAATAATACTAATAAAAATAATAAATAAAATAAATATATTATCATACAAATCAAATAATAATATGTATAACAATAATACACATAATAAAAGTAATAATAACAAAATAATAACAATGATAATAATAACAATAATAATAATAAAAGAAAATTAAAATAATAATAATCATACAAAAATAATAATAAAAATACTGTAATATAAAACTAATATTTACATCAACCACACAATCACTTAATTTAAGCCAACAACATAATCTACACTCCTTGACAGCCCTGTGGGAAAGCCCGATCTCGACCATGGCCTTCCTTGGGGACTCGGGGCTGTTCGGCCAGGTAGCCTAGGGAACGACAACCACCACACATTAAGGGGAGATGGTTCACTTTTTGGGCGATTTTTGCATGTATTCATTGTTTTTCTAGTTTTCTCCATTAAATTAAAACAAAATATCCATTAGATCCCCCTTCTAGATTTATTTGTACATTTTTCGGTAGAAAAATTTCCCGGCCGAAGGCCGGTTCTTCCAACAAACATTACAGGCTCACTATCGTTCGCCAGGGGAAAAAATTGACACCTAAATAGCACGAAAGGTCTAAATATTGACGAAGAAATGGGGCGAAAGGTCTTTAAATCGACTAACTAATGGGGCAAACATCTTAACATCTGAAAACTAATGGGGCTAAACATGAGGGAGAAAAGTGACCAGAAAAACGACCCATGTCCCGTTAAGGGGAGATTTTGTCTTAAGAGTTTTTTTCCGGACCCCCATCTCCCACATGCTTAGCCCCATTAGTTTTGAGATTTTAATATGTTCGCCCGATTACTTTGGCAATTTTAAGACCTTTTGCCCCATTTCTTCAGGTACGGTAGCAACACCAACGACGGTCCGGTGGAACAGGTACAGTCATCTGAATAAGTTCTTTACCACCCCATCATTTTCATTACGTAAATAAAACTGGTATAATCAAATTTCAAACAATCTTTCCTTTGCATGTTTTTGCGAACAGTTAACCACTTCTGTATCGGTGACGTTTGTTTATTTTATTCTAGCTATATTTAAACGATTTTGTGCAGCTTACGAAAGATCTGAGGTAGCATAAAGGTTTAAGTGAGATAGAAGCCTGTTGATTGCTGGAAACCCTTAATAAGCTGAATAAAATCGTCTAATAGTAGCCAGAAGAAAAAGTAAACAAAAAGACGTCGCTGGTAAAGAAGGGGTTAAATGGATTACTTTTGAACTATTAATTCTTAACTATTCTCAGCAATACATAATACTTGCATTATCAAAATCAGAGGGTGGTAAAGAACTTATTCCGACGACTTGACTCGAGTCCGGTAATTCTAGGTTGGGCAGAAATCGTAACCCCTAAAATAGGACTAGAGTAATCGAGCTAATATTTCTACCAGACAGGAAGACTTGGCTAGGGAATATGTGTAGCCTATAAATTGACAGCTCATTTGCTCTAGTCCTTTTTGAGTTACAGAGGTTAGAGGTTACGATTTCTGCCCAACCTAGAATGAACGGACGATAGGTGGTGGCTATATGGAGTGAAGAGAGATGATTCCTAGTTAAGAAATAATAATAATAATTAAAAAATAATTAAATAATAAAATACAATAATAATGCCTCAAGTTTATTAAGTTTTGACATTATTAGACGCTTGCCCGATTACTCCCAGTATTTTAAGATCTTTCGCCTCTTTTTTTTTTTATTGTTTTTATTTTTATTTTTTTTCATTATATGACCTTACGTGTCATTTAGGTGCTGATTTTATCCTGGCTAGCGATAGTGAGCATGCAGTTTAGGAGAAAGGATATATATTTGGAATTAATGGAAGAAGGAAAAAAAAAAAAAAAAAAAAAACACGTTACAAAGAGAAAGAATATATGAACTTAACCCGTTCAGTACCAGGGACGTCCTTTTCATTATCTGCCAAAAATTAGACGATATTATTCAGCTTAGGAAGGACGTCTAGCAATAATAAGACTTCAAACTATCTCAATGAACCCTTGCAACTACCACAGATCCTTCCTAAGCTGCATACTATCGTCTAAATACAGCTAGACAAAAATATCACACACGTTGCTGGTACTCAAAAGGTTCAGGAGGCACCGTTGGCGAGGCACTTTAATACCTGAACCTCAACCGAACTGAGCTAATAACACACAAAGCCACTCCAACAGCTTCCTCTCTCTCCAACACTCCTTCTCCCCTCTCTACTATCTATCTATTCTATATGCTCAGGCCCAATCCCCATTTTGGGGGTAGCCGACTCAAGACAGAGCAAGAACAGGGAAAACACAAAAACAACATAAAACAAAAAAATAAACACAGATAAAAAACACAAACTCTCACACATCCAGGTCACCCAAGAGAAGACCCAGAGACCAGGGTTACCAAGGTCGCTCCAGCACTCCCCCGGCCCCTGACCACCCGGAGAGGTTCCGATCTCGGCAGGCAGACATGCAGCGGAGCCAAAGCCACAAGCCCTCCCACCACACTTCCAGGCACACCCTTCATATTAATCGTCTCCCCGGGCCAGGCGCCTGATGGACTATTATCTAGTCCAACTTGCGCCCGACCCCTTACTCCAAATGACCACGTGTTCACTCAACTATTCACAAGCATTCTCCATTCACTCCTGTCCACCACCACTTCCCCTGCCTGATCTATAGTCATTCCTCTATCATCCAAAGCCTTTCTTACACAGTCTCTCCATCTCAATGGGGGTCTTCCTGCCCTTCTATCTCCCCTTGTACCTGACTTACATATTCTCTTTGTAAGCCTTTCATCTCCCATTCGTTCAACATGACCATACCAGCTCAGCACCCTTCTGTCCACTCTTCAGAAAATAGGAAAAGTAGCTACGAGGTGCCGTTGTAAAGGCTTATCCCTCAATACCTTCACCTGACCTGAGCTGTACTTACACGGATTGCCGATGTGAAGGGTATGCCACTCTCCAAGAACGTCGCAAAAGTCAATGTACCAAAAGTCGTCACTGTCGTACAAGAAGGCTAGCAGATTTCCCTCAGCGTCTATAATTTCAGAGTCGTCCACGTGTTCTGCTACGGTCGTCTCTGAACAGTTTTGAGGAGGCCACCCATCCACAGCTTCAAGGAAGAAATATGGAACAATGTAACCCTCTGAGGATCGATGACTCACTTCTTTCCTGTTTAAGGTAGCCCACCTTGCATTGTATGGAGAAATCTGTCTTATTTTTCTATCAAAAAATGTACAGATTTAGCTTGCTGTAAAAAAATATATATATATATATATATGCTGGCTCGCTGCCGCTCGCCAGGAAAATATTGACAACTGGACGGGGTAAACGTCTTAAAACAGTAGGCTGAATGGGGCCGAATGGATAATACCCAGAGTGAAAAAGCAGGTGGGTCCTCTTAAGCCAGTGTTACAAGTACTTTACCAGTGAATGTATCGGAGCCACAGTGTTTGAGTCATAAAGTACCTACAGGGGGGTCACAGGCTTTTTTTCTCTCTTTCTCTGGCTTGTATCTATTCGGCCCCATTCAGCCTAATTTTTTAAGACGTTTACTTCCATTCAGTTATCGATTTTTTCCTGGCGAGCGGTAGCGAGCCAGCATATTTTGTTTAATGATTTAGACAGCAGGTTAAATTTGTACATTTTTCGATAGCAATGCCTCCGGCGAAGTCGGATTCTCCATACAATGCTGGTTCGCTATCGCTCACCAGGAAGAAATTGACACCTGCATGGGGATAAAAGTCTTAAAACAGTAGGGCTGAATGGGGCCGAAGGGATACAAGCCAGAGAAAGAGAAGAGGAGATCAAAAAAGCCGGTGACCCCCCTAAAACCATGTCTATTATCTAACCATTTTCTCTTTCTTTAGAACTGTATTTTGTAACTTAGATCTGCTTAGTTAAAATAGGACTTCAGAGGCTATCAACCCTATTGGATTATTAAGCCAGCACACTGTAAGTCCAGAATATTTTCTAATCGTTTACAGTTGTTTTATTTACGAATGAATAGCAAAATCACTCAGCATAATATAATGGCATGCGGTGGGTTCAAGGCTTTGATACATGTAGCCGATAAACTTGCTAGACTGACGCGCTTTGTGTGGAATACTCGGACTTTAAATTTGTGTATGTATGACGCCAGCTTTAGAATCTCACCTCCAACGCAGTAAGAATCCTCCGGCGTCCACATACCATCCATCCAGTGCAGCAGTCTAGCCCGCTTCAGGTCGGGGAAGTACGGGTGTGATGGTTCCGTACACACCCCTAAGGCCACTTCCGAATTCACCACCACCCGCACCTTCAGGCCCTGCGTCAGGTGGAGGAGGTCGCGGCTCACGGGGCCCAGCAGGAGGTTCAGGAGCCACGGGGACGTCAGGGGTTGGACTGGTGGAGGGAAGCGGAGGGAATGTTTTTATAGGTAGCGCCAGTGAACTTGACAATAATCTTGACCCCTTAACTTCTTATAACTCGAAATTAAGGAAAGCAATCGGGCTGACGTTTCTATCATTTGGGAAGAGTCCACCAGGAAATAGGTGTGGATATTTACAGCCAGTTTGCTCCAGGCCCTTTTTAGTTACAGAGAGGGTAGGGATCAAGATTATTGTCAAGTTCGTTGACATTACCTATAGTAAGATTGCAGGGTTATTGTGTGGTTGTATTACAGGATACTAAAAAAAGTTTATGAACGTTATATACTGTGTATATATATATATCTATATCTATCTATATATATATATATATATATATATATATATATATATATATATATATATATATATATATATTATAATGTAAAACTTGCAAAATAATCATATCAAAATTGGACGAACACAGTAAAAAGACAAAACCACTTATCAAAATCGCTATGTGGAAACAACGCTTAAGCAAAATAATAATTTATAAATAAAAGAACACAATCCACCACATATAGGGCCTACATAAAACAATCAAAATCATACGAAACTCACATATGCACTCATCGTCAATCTGCTCCCACACGCCCGCCCTGCACACGGAAGTACGGTGATCCTGTTTGTCGTCACTAGTGGACTCCAGGTTGGTCTTCCAGGTGTAGTGCTCCTTACACAGGTAGCGAATGGCCACTAGGTCACCGGTGTTCTTCGGAGTAGGCCTATACGTAAAGCGCCTCCAGCTGTTGAGTGGGTCGTTTGAGATATCCTGGCAGGGTGTTGGCTCAATTTCCTCATCATCTGAATCAAGAGGGGTAAAACATTGAGTGTAGAAATGTGGATATGCTCGCAGATTATTTCCTGCACCAGTTTTCCGCTGTCTTGAGTGGCCCCCCCCCCCCCCCCCCAAAACAAAAATAAAATAAATAAATAAATAAATAAATAAATAAATAAATAAATAAAAACAAATAAAACAAGGAAAAGTGGGGATTGGGCTTGAGTATATAGATAGATAGATAGATAGTTTTCCTTAACCCTGATCTGGCAGCTACTGAATTAAAGCTAAAGAATGGACACTCGTCCGGGCTGTAGGAGGTTCAAGCCCGTTTGAGAGTAAAACACATTTAGTAGCTCACATGTTACGTGTAGGCCTACTTGTGAGTTAAACTTAATATTAATGACTCGTGCTCAGTTGGGTGAGAATATATCAAAATCAATTCAGCCCTAGTTGCGTGGGAATACTATAGTCTATTCGCTGTAAGTAGGCGAGAAATCATGAACTCTATCATCTGTAACTCAAAAAGGGCTAGAGCAATTTGGCTGTAAATCTCCACATCTATTCCTTGACCGACTCTTCCAAAATGGTTGTTGTTGTTGTTGTTGTTCCCTAAGCTGCCTGGCCGAACAGCCCAGAGTACCTGAGAAAGGCCATGGCCACGATCGGGCTTTCCCACAGAGCTCTCATTGAGTGTAGATTGTGTTGTTGGCATAAGTGGTTGTGCGAAATGCAGTCTTCTATGATGTGTTTAATGGTATGGGGTGCTGTGTTACATCCCGGGCAGGCGTCGACAACGGAGTCATCCAGTCTCTTCTGATAGCTCAGGAGAGCTGGATGGTGTCTGCATCTCAGCCTGGCCAGGTGGACTCTGTCCTCGCGAGGAAGGGAGGATTCGGAAGGATGGATTTCGGGAGGTCGTGCATGCAGCTGCGTGTTGTCTGTGAGTGAGTGGATGGATCGGTGAGAGATATGAGTATGGATGTGCTTCTGGAAGTTGGTTCGGGGTGGGCAGGGAGGGAGAGAGGACAATAATTGTGTGTGATACCGTGTGCTGGGTGTTGTTTTGATATTTCTTGGTGTCTGTGGGTGTGTTGCCATGTAGTTTAGTGGGTGGTCTTGGTTCGTGGAGGCTGCTGCCAGGAATTGAGTGCCTCTCATGTCCAGATGGTCTTTGACTTTGAGGATTTTGGTTTCTTGATGTAGGTGATCTGTGGGTGCAGTAGCTGTGCAGCCTGTAATGATCTTCAGGGCTTTGTTTTGAATAGTCTGTAAGGTCTTATGATGTGTTTCAGCTAGGTTAGAAGCCCAGGCTGGGCTTGCGTATTCCATCACTGATCTTATGTATTGTTTATATACTGTGGTGGTAGTTTCTTTGTTGTGTCCAAATTTTGTGTGCGCAAGTGACCTGAGGGCGTTAAGTCTGGGTGTCAGTTTCTTTTTAATGTTTGTGGTGTGCTGTTTGAATGTCATTTGAGTATCATATGTTACTCCTAGGATTTTGGGTGTGTGTGTATGTGTTAGGGGTGTGTTGTTTTTGGTGAGTTGAGGGATGTATTCGTGTTCTCCTGTCCAGCTTGTGAGCAGGGTTGCGGTGGCTTTGGCTGGGGCTAGATTAAGTCTGTTTGTAGTGCACCAACCATGTAGTGTGTTGAGATAGGGTTGAAGGAGATCTGTTGCTCTTTTTGGGTCATGGTGTGTGCATGTGAGTGTTATGTGAAACAAAATGGTTGAAACATTAGCTCGATTACTATAGTCGTTTTGAGTTACAGTGGTTAGCGTTCATGATTTTTCGCCTAATTACAGCGAATAAAATATAGTAAAAATCCATGTAAGGTTACCCTGGAATATGGGTCCTACAACTTACGCATGAAATGGAATACATTCTCCAAGTAAGATTTCCCTTCTCTTTAATATAAATAGGAAACAGTTAAGTATTCTTTATCACTCCATAGTAGATTTGATTATAGCATGGACACTCGTCTCAACTGTCGGTGGTTCGAGCCGGCTAAGAGTAAAAACCTTTAGTAGCTCATGTGTAATTGTGATATATATATATATATATATATATAATATATATATATATATATATATATATATATATACACAGTACATATATAAAATCAAATAATACATACTCTCTCTCTGGCTTGTATCCATTCCGCCCCATTCAGCCTACTGTTTTAAGACGTTTACCCCCATCCAGGTGTTGATTTCTTCCTGGCGAGCGGTAGCGAGCCAGCATATTTGTTAATGTTTTTGACAGCAGGCTAGAATTGAAATTTTTTCGATAGAAAAAATTCTCCGGCGAAGCCGGATTTCTCCATACAATGCTGGCTCGCAATCGCTCGCCATGAAGAAATCGACATCTGGATGTGTATAAGTCTTAAAACAGTAGGCTAAATGGGGCCGAATGGATACAAGTCAGAGAATGAGAAAAAAAGCAGGTCACCCCCCTTAACCCCTTCTGTACCGGCGACGACCTTTTAACTTTATTCTGGCTACTATTCGACGATTTAATTCAGTTTAAAATGTGCCTCCAGCAATTAATAGGCTTCGAACTACTGTATCTCACTTAACCATCTTTACTACCACAGATCCTTCTTAAACTGCACAAAATTGTCTAAACAGCTAGAAAGTCAGTTAAAAACGTTGCCGGTAAAAAGTGGGTCAACCCACACTCACTGCGACACTGCCAGTCAACCCACACTCACTGCGACACTGCCAGTCAACCCACACTCACTGCGACACTGCCAGTCAGCCGTCCACAAATTAAGACTCTGTGGGCAAGATAACTTCACTAGTCTGGTTCCGTCGTCCCAATTTCCATTCATTTCCACCTTCGGCACTTTTGGTGAGTTGGCGTCCATAATGGCTGTGAGGAAGAGAGGTTTGGAGGATTAGGACGGGTTTTAACAGTTTATTATGGTTGTCAGTAGACGATTTTCTTTAGTTGGTGTCTATGAAAAAGGTTTGGAGGATTAGGACGTGTTTTGATAGTTTATTATGGTTGTCAGTAGACGATTTTCTTTAGTTGGTGTCCATGGTAGCTGTGTGGGGAAGAAATTAAGGTTTGTAGGCTTAGGACGTGTTTTGATAGTTTAATTCTGGTTATATTTTGGTTATCATTAAACGATTTTCTTTAGTTGGTGTTCATGGTAGCTGTGTGAAGGAGAGGTTTGGTGGATTAGGACGTGTTTTGATAGTATAATTCTGGTTATCATTAGAGGATATTCTTTAGTTGGTATATATGAAAAAAGTTTTGGAGGATTAGGACGCATTTTGACAGTTTATTCTGGTTATCATTAACGATGTTCTTTAGTTGGTGTCTATCATAGCTGTATGGAGGAGAGGTTTGTAGGATTAGGATGTGTTTTGATAGTTTAATTCTGGTTATCAGTAGACTATTTTCTTTAGTTAACCCTTATGCTGCAGGCTTTTTTGAGTTATTTATCGCATATTCAGGCACTCCTGAATGATTAATCAAGTATCTGCATTAAATGAACTGTATTCTGCCAAAAAACTAGGCGAAAATAGCTTCAAAATGACACCAGAACGAGCTTCGTAGGTGGCGGGGTTCACCCGCAGCGTTGCCATAGACATTCGGGAAAACTCGCTAATTATTAGCTCTCGTTCGCTCGGCAACACTGTCGAGACAGCCGTGCGAGACCACAGTCTAAGTCAGTGAGCTGGCTGCTCTGAGGGTCGGATGGAGGTCCCTCATGCTCCCGCCCACTGACACTCAATTTCTACGGATTTTATAGGCTTTTAAAGTGTGGAAATTGCTCTAAATTGCCTATGCGTTCAGGAACGTCACCCGCAGCCAATGGGTTAATGTCCATGGTAGCTGTATGGAGGAAAGGTTAGAAGATTATGACGCGTTTTGAGTTTATTATGGTTATCAGTAGACGATTTTCATTAGTTAGTATGCATTAATGTCTGTGTGGATGAAAAGTTTGGTATTAGCCTTTAGATGAGTAGGATGCTTTTAAGGGGAGATCTTTGTTAATCGGTACTTGTTTCTTCGTTTTTTGTATTTGTTATTTTCTTTAGTTTCCTTTCAAGACCTCTAATCTTTAAAAATACTCCCATATATGCGTGTGTGATGAAGTGTAAATGTGTGTATATACGTGTGTGTGTGTGTGTAGTATAAATGTGTGTGAGTAATGAAGTGTGAATGTGTGTATACAGTATACATGTGTGTGTGAAGTATGTATAGGAGTTGATAATACAGTATATACGTGTGTGTGTTATGAATAGTGAATGTGTGTGTATATACGTGTGTGTAGTATAAATGTGTGTGTGACACAGTGTGAGTGATGTAGTGTGTACAGTATATGTGTGTGTATAAGTTGATAATACAGTATATACGTGTGTGTGTGTGTGGTATATCCTACCCACTCCTATTCCTATGACTACCTTATTAGTACTATTCAAATAGATTTCCACTGATCATATGCATTTTTCTTTTTTTGGGCGAGATATAGCAAGCCTGATTTTCAAAAGAAATCGGCCTTCGCCAGGATATTATTCTATCGAAAATTGTTGTTGTTGTTGTTGTTGTTGTTCCCTAAGCTGCCTGGCCGAACAGCCCCAAGTCCCTGAGGAAGGCCATGGCCACGATCGGGCTTTCCCACAGAGCTCTCATTGAGTGTAGATTGTGTTGTTGGCGTAAGTGGTTGTGTGAAATGCAGTCTTCTATGATGTGTTTAATGGTATGGGGTGCTGTGTTACATCCCGGGCAGGCGTCGACAACGAAGTCATCCAGTCTCTTCTGATAGTTCAGGAGAGCTGGATGGTGTCCGCATCTCAGCCTGGCCAGGTGGACTCTGTCCTCGCGAGGAAGGGAGGATTCGGAAGGATGGATTTCGGGAGGTCGTGCATGCAGCTCCGTGTTGTCTGTGAGTGAGTGGATGGATCGGTGAGAGATATGAGTATGGATGTGCTTCTGGAAGTTGGTTCGGGGTGGACAGGGAGGGAGAGAGGACAATAATTGTGTGTGATACCGTGTGCTGGGTGTTGTTTTAATATTTCTTGGTGTCTGTGGGTGTGTTGCCATGTAGTTTAGTGGGTGGTCTTGGTTCGTGGAGGCTGCTGCCAGGAATTGAGTGCCTCTCATGTCCAGATGGTCTTTGACTTTGAGGATTTTGGTTTCTTGATGTAGGTGATCTGTGGGTGCAGTAGCTGTGCAGCCTGTAATGATCTTCAGGGCTTTGTTTTGAATAGTCTGTAAGGTCTTATGATGTGTTTCAGCTAGGTTAGAAGCCCAGGCTGGGTTTGCATATTCCATCACTGATCTTATGTATTGTTTATATACGGTGGTGGTAGTTTCTTTGTTGTGTCCGAATTTTGTGTGAGCAAGTGACCTGAGGGCGTTAAGTCTGGGTGTCAGTTTCTTTTTAATGTTTGTGGTATGCTGTTTGAATGTCATATGAGTATCATATGTTACTCCTAGGATTTTGGGTGTGTGTGTATGTGTTAGGGGTGTGTTGTTTATGGTGAGTTGAGGGATGTATTCGTGTTCTCCTGTCCAGCTTGTGAGCAGGGTTGCGGTGGATTTGGCTGGGGCTAGATTAAGTTTGTTTGTAGTGCACCAGCCATGTAGTGTGTTGAGATAGGGTTGAAGGAGATCTGTTGCTCTTTTTGGGTCATGGTGTGTGCATGTGAGTGTTATGTCATCTGCATAGGAGGCTAAGTTTATTTGGGGCGTATTGGGTGTAGTTATATCGTGCATGTACAGATTGAAGATTTATTATTTATTAATTATTATTAATTAATTATTTATAAACAATTTATTAAAATTGTTTATTAATATAGCTGGGATTTTTTTTTTTTTTTTTTTTTTCTTATTGAAGGAAGTTGGGAAGGCGTTTTTGTTTATCTAGGAAAAACTATGATACATTGCTCGAAAATGGCAAAAACAAGTGAGATCGTCAATGAAAATTAAACCAAACATCATACCAACCCACAAGACATCAGAGCAAATAGTGTTAAACATACACAGTAAAATAATGTGTTTATAATAACAAAAACAGTCTTGTTGAACATAATGTACTGTGCGTTTTGGCGCATTGTAATTACCAAAAAAAAAAAAAAATGCGTGTTTATGAAACTCTCTGAAGTTTCATGTATTTTTGTAAACACTTTCGAATAATGACTACATGTGTGCAGGACAAAATACATACTCTGTGCAGGACAAAATACATACTCTGTGCAGGACAAAATATATACGCTGTGCAGGACAAAATATATACGCTGTGCAGGACAAAATACATACTCTGTGCAGGACAAAATACATACTCTGTGCAGGACAAAATACATACTCTGTGCAGGACAAAATACATACTCTGTGCAGGACAAAATATATACTCTGTGCAGGACAAAATATATACTCTGTGCAGGACAAAATACATACTCTGTGCAGGACAAAATACATACTCTGTGCAGGACAAAATATATACTCTGTGCAGGACAAAATACATACTCTGTGCAGGACAAAATATATACTCTGTGCAGGACAAAATACATACTCTGTGCAGGACAAAATACATACTCTGTGCAGGACAAAATACATACTCTGTGCAACAAAATATATACTCTGTGCAGGACAAAATACATACTCTGTGCAGGACAAAATATATACTCTGTGCAGGACAAAATATATACTCTGTGCAGGACAAAATACATACTCTGTGCAACAAAATATATACTCTGTGCAGGACAAAATACATACTCTGTGCAGGGCAAAATACATAGGCCTACTTTGTGCAGGACAAAACACATACTCTGTGCAGGACAAAATACATACTCTGTGTTGACTAAATACATACTCTGTGCAGGACAAAATACATACTCTCTTCCCCAATGTCCAGGGTTTTCCAATTTCCCCGCACGTCGCAGAAGTCTAGGTGCTTCGAGTTGTCAATTTGGTAGATGAAGAACAACTTATTTGTCTCGCTATATCTCACCTTCCATTCGTCGTTAGTCATGTTATCCCAATGGTTGGAATTGGGGTTTGAGCAGCCAGAGGGATTCAACTTATTTATGGCTAAAAAAAAAAAAAAAAAAAGAGAAAAAGACGTGTTAGTTGCGTGAAAGTCATCCAAAAATATTATGTTTTAAAACAAATATATATGAATATATTGCTAACAAATATATATAATAAAATGTAAAAGTTTTAGTTGAGTGAAAGTTATCCAATAATAATAATAGTATTTTTTTAAACAAAAAGTATACCGGCACATGCAATTAAGGACATATATAATTTGCTGTTCAACTCCATGGGATAAACAAACAAATAAAAAGAAGTGTTAGTTGAGTGAAAGTTATCCAAAAATAGTAGTAATTTTCAAAATAAATATATATCTGAAAATAGGGATTTACAATGTTTTTGTTCAACTCTATGGCAAAAAATAAAAACAAAATTAAAATTAAGTGTTATAGTCTGATAGTCCAGTTGGAATGAATGTACATGCTAAGATTGGTATGCAGGATTCGAAACTGCATAATGAATCGTAGGCTTGTGCAGCATTCTTTTAACTGTCTTTGTGGCGCAATGCATAAGTGTGTTGATTTTCGGTGTGAGCCTCCTGGGTTTGAATCCCCAGACTGCCACATGTGGTGATGGGCTGGTCTATCAGAGTAAAAACTGAGTGATCTCTGCCATACCCATAGCTTCCTCTTACTGTTCCCTTTACTTATATATTTTCTAGATCTCAAGTGACTGTGTCTCTTCCATGGATTGACCGCCCAATCTACCAAGATTGGAAGCCAAAGCGTCACATTTTTCCCTTTGCCCCTCAGCTTTCTCTTCATAATTTCTGAGGGGCACAGGGCCCTGGGTGGGGCTTTTGTTTCCCGAGCATTTCCGCACCCTCCTCAGCTCCCCGCCAGGAGTGTCTTCGGTCACCCAGGCTTTATTGTGGTCGGCAGGGAGGGTTCTGTGGGGGCGCTCGGTTATGGCCTTGGCCTTGGTCGGGCCTTGGGGCTGTTCGGCCAGGCAGCTTGGGGAACAGCAACAACAACAACACGAGGGAGGAAGGGGACCAGAAAAACGACCCATCTTCACTTAACCTAAACATTCCATCACCCTAACCTTAAGAGAGATGGATGCATGAATAGATGAATGAAAGAAATGGATAAAACAATTAATTATTGTTTTTTATATCAACCAACTTCACATCTAAACTGGTATTAGTTTATGACCAACTAGTTACGGGCCCCATCGATGATTATCAGTGTTTTATCACTTTCATGAACGATACTTTGTTGGTGTACATGTAATTACCGTCGCAAAATCACTATAAGTGAAATACGAGAAACTGTTGGATTGTTCACCCATAACACAAGGAACGTGAGTTGGGTTTAGACCGTCGCGAACCCATAAACAGGGAACGTGAGCTGGGTTTAGACCGTCGCGCACCCATAAACAGGGAACGTGAGCTGGGTTTAGACCGTCGCGCACCCATAAACAGGGAACGTGAGCTGGGTTTAGACCGTCGCGCACCCATAAACATGGAACGTGAGCTGGGTTTAGACCGTCGCAAACCCATAAACAGGGAACGTGAGCTGGGTTTAAACCGTCGGCGAGACAGGTTAGTTTTCGGTTAGGTTAGGTTAAGTTAGGTTAGGCTAATGTTGAAAATACTAAATTGCGACGGTCCTCGGTATTAAACAACACTGTATATCAAATCAAAAATTAAAAACAACAAATTACCTGAAAAACTTGTAAATGGTTGGTGATAAACTTTTACCCTAAACTCCATTAATGAAATCAACAAATACATGTGCCACTCCGAGGACTCGAACCCGGCATACTCACATCGAAATTCCCCGCACTATGCATTACGCTATCAAGACAGTTTACATATTGAGTTGCTTACGTTTTACACAATTCCCACTTTTCGGATTCCACCCGGATTCTTTATCGTTCCATTCCAGCAGCCTCACCCTCGCCAGATCCGCGAAGTAGGGTTGGTCTTTGTGCGGGCAGTATTCCACGGCTGTTTGATTGGCCACCACAACCCGAGCGAAATGTTTGTCATGCAGGGTCAGTTCGCCAGCGCTATCCGGACCCAGAAGTATATCCTTGTGAATGTCCCAGATGGATGTTGATGCTAGAAATTATAAAATAAGGTTCTTAGGTAGCTATAGGATAAAAAAAAAAAAAAAAAATTTATATATATATATATATATATATATATATATATATATATATATATATATATATATATATATATATATATACTGTATATATATAATAAAAAATAATAATAAACATAATAATACAAATAATTAATCGTCTGGTTAGAAGAAGTGCAAGGGATATACAGTAGGTTGTAGTGGGAGCTAGACGTTCTCAGGTACAATCGGATGCCATAATTCTCTAGCGCACTCTTACAAATTAGTGGACCTCACCTATTTCTAATTATGGAAGCACATCTTGGGAAACAAATTTATGAATATAATTTTCTATACATCAACTACAAAACTATATATATATATTTTTTTTTAAAGAGACAATGCACGGAGGAAGGAAAAACACAGATATACCATTTATTGAAAAGCCAGTTCTATCCAAAAATCAATCCAGATCGGCTAGTTATATAATTGCATACAGAAAAACATATGGGGTCCACAAATTCTTATGAGTGGGCTAGAGACAATGGCATCCGAGTGTACAGTCGCGCTAATAAGTGATGTCTCGGCACCAAGTATGTTTTGATCAATAATTGGTATCAGCAATATCTAAGCTTCCTTTCTTCATATCGAGGGAAATATACAAACATGTCCCTACACTTACCCCCCCAATTCAACATCTGACAGACATTAATACAACATAGAGCAAGCCAAACGTAATGACAGCCGAGACATGACTTATTAGCGCGACCGTACATAGAAACATAAGGGATATAGGTTGTAGTGGGAGATGTTCCTAAGTAGCTATAGGATAGAAGATACATTTTTACATAAATAACCTGGCCAAAGGCCGGTTCCCCCTGAAATTACAGCCTCACTATCGCTCGCAAGGAAAACATCGACACCTAAATGGCAAGAAAGGTCTTAAAATCGCCAAAATAATGAAACGAACATCTTAAAATCTCAAAAGGGAATAAACATGCGGGAGATAAAGCAACTACCTCCCCTTTAACCCTTTGAGTACCAGCGACGTGTTATATTACATTCTAGATATATTCATGCGATATTATGCAGCTTAGGAAGGATCTATGGTAGTTAAAAGGGTTGGCTGAGATAGTTTGGTGTCATATTATTGCTAGAGATCCTTCCTAAGTGACTAAAATCGTCTAATAGTTGCCAGAATATGATGAAAGAGACGTCGCTGGTATAGAAGAGGTTAAAATCGCCAAAAATAATGTAACAAATGTCTTAAAATCTCAAAAGTAATGGGAACTGAACCCCGCACCGACTTACCCGCCATCCCCAACACCAGAACCCACACCACCCCCAGCAGAAGGACTGAAGGCAACCCTCCCATGGCGCCGCCTCTGCACCACCACAACCCTTCGTCAGCGTTTCAGGAGGCCAGGTAGAAGGTAACTAACTGGTGCACTCACAAACCTGTAAGGGGATACATTTTGATGTTAATTAACACTATCTGGTCCGATCTTTTGTGGCTTAGTATGATATCATAGGCAATATATATATATATATATATATATATATATATATATATATATATATATATATATATATATATACCGGTAGGTATAAACTGTATTTGTTATTGTATTTCAGATAATTTTTTTAAATTTGCTTATTTTTGTAATTTTCAAGGAATGTATTTTAGTCTGTCCCCTAAGCTTGCGAAAAATATAAAGTATGTTTTTTGGGTACGATTTTTATTTTTTAATACAGTTGATAATTATTTGGAATATTTGAAAATAGTGCCATTGTCGAAAGTAAGTCTTTGGATAGCCTCAGCCTATTTTATTATATGTTTATACAGTATATATGCTTGTTATAAACATTTGTTACGTATGACCGAACTACCGTAAGTAGGGCAATAGTCTTGAACATTAACCGGAAAATATCAAGGAAACTGGCCAACTTTTATTTCGTGATTTTTTGTTTTGGTTTTAGCTAGTTTTCATCATTTTACAGTGGTTGTCATTAATTAGAATCTCCGGAAAAAAAAAGTTTCCCCATTATCCAACAATCTTAAGATACGGCCCCCGATAGTGGGGAGGGCTATGAAGTAGGATACAGGGAAATTGAGGGGTAAAAGACGAAAATAAGGGGTAATATTAGCCTAACCTAACAACCTTACCTAACCTAACCTAGTATATTAGGTGGGGGCTGCCGCCCCCACACCCCCTTTGGTTTGGTATTTAATTAATAAAAGGTTGACGGTCGCAAAAAAAAAAAAAAAAACTACTGTATTTACTCCGCAATCTTCAGCTTTGGCTGTGGATATCAGGTAAATATTAACTTTTTCAAAGTAGGCTAATTGAAAACGGATTTTCCGGAGATTCTAATTAATGACAACCACTGTATAATGATGAAAACTAGCTAAAACAAAAAAAAAATAAAAAAAAAAAAAAAAATTGGCCAGTTTCCTTGATAAATACTCATTAACCTCCATAACTCACAACACGACTAGAGTAATCGAGCTAATAGGCTATTGCTACCATTTAGAAAGGGTTGGCCAGGGAATAGGTGTAGATATTTACAGCCCATTTGCCCTAGCTCTTTTTTTGTCATAGAGGTTAAGGTTAATTATTTCTGGCCTACCTCTTTGGAACAGGATGTAGTTAGGTTGTCTAATGCTCAAATCGCATCCTGAGTAAAGCAACGACAACAGAATAGGACGAAAATGAGTGAAAATGACCGAACGACTCAGGTAAACAAGCCGCGTCTATAGTTCGCACTCCCCGTTTGGGTAATAAATAGTTCTCACAATATATTTTTAACATCGTTCTTAACACCAATAACAACCCCAAATGAAATTAATGAAAACATGTGATTCTCCCAGGATTCGAACCAAGGATATCACATACAGAACTTACACGTTTTAACCATTACACCATCAAGACACTTTAAACAGACGAAAAAGACTGTCGAATCAACAAGAATTTGGCGTCGAAAAGGGGCTCCACTCCTGACGCTATTCTTGATTTAGCCTAGTGTGCTCGCTTCCAGAAGGGTTGATGCCTTCGAAGTCCTATTGTATCTAATTATTGAAACTCACTATCATGCTCCCGCATTATTGCAGGGGTTAACTCGTCTGATTAGTCAACTGAATAAATTTAATTAATTGATTTCACTCCTAACTTCCCAAGTAGGCTAAATCTAGTATCTAGAACGATAGGCCTAGTAACCCCCCAAAATCAAGAACGTGTTAAATATTCTGATCCTCCTCAAATGGTTGTTATGAATACTTTCTCTCAACTTTACGGAGTTGTATAGCAACATAATTATATAATAATGCTTACCAGAACGAGCCACTCACCGCCACGCTCCAAGACGTCCAGCTCCCTTCTGAGACGCTTGAAGAATGAAGACTGACCCAACCAGTTTCAACTATTGCAGGGTTACCAATGTCATGAATGCCGCTAGATTGGTTCTCAAAAGTCGCTAGCACATTGGTAGACAGCAAAGTATGCCGAATATGATCATGAGACAAATGGCACAATACACCTATAACATGGCTATATGCTTCATAGCACCCGAATATAGGCATTATATAGCTAGAATTTATGCCGCTAGATCAAAGTAATATCTAGAATTAGCGGGAAAGTATCTCTATTGGCAACACTTACCATAGCCTGGGGGTGCCTTGTGTTGCCAAGCAAACAATGGTGACCGGTAGATCAGCCCAAGTGGCAATCTTTTTGTTTGCATTTCAGTTGTATATAGACAATTGTATGAAGCTTAGGAAGGATATATGGTAGCTAAAAGGATATATTGAGGTAGTCTGTAATCCTTTACGAGTAGACTTCTTTCCTAAGCTGAATATAACCGTCTAATAGTTGCCAGAATATAATAAAAAGCGTTTCACCGGTACTGAGTGGGTTAATACTAGCTCATCCAACGTTTAATGACCAAGACTGTATAATATTTCTATCTATCTATCTATATGCTCAGGCCCAACCCCCACTTTTCCTATTTTTTATTTTTATTTTCCTCTATTTTATTTTTTTATTTTATTTTTTTTATTTTCTTGGGGGTGGCCGACTCAAGACAGCAAAAACAGGAAAACACAAAACAAAAGACAACAATATTTACAAGTGCATAATAACGTGGCCTAAATTTTCGAAGCTGTCCCGAACTTAATCGAATCCTCTCATTAACTTTTTAACGATTATGGCTATCCGTAGACGAGTGTATCCAGCTTAGGAAGGATCTGTGGTAATTATTATAGGGTCAACACTATCTTAAGTAACCCCCTGCCTTCCACATGCCCCTCCTAATCTGAATAAAATCGTCCAATAATAGGCAGAAAACAGCAACGAATGATGCAGTTGATGCAGTTTTTACCACCATACACTCCCTGCTGAATAGCAAGGCTAGGGTGGGTGCCCTGATGAATCAGGGACTTAGTGAATAGTTGCCACAGATTGATAGACTGCACCGTTCACCAACAGCACTGACGTCTGCCAATAACTCACTGGCTGGCCCGAGGCTCGAACCGTCAACCTCACGGTTAGCAGGCGAACGCTCTACCAATCGAGCTACGGCCTGTGGCCAATCTTGAAAGGGTTCATTTCGGGGGTTTGTTCGGCTGTTCCAGGGTTCATAATTATTGGGCCAGGATATAATTTATGTCTTAAGGGGAGATGGGCCATTTTTCTAGACCCCCTTCTCCCTCATGTTTAGCCTCATTTGTTTTGAGATAATAAGACATTCACCTTATTAATTTGGCGATTCTAAGACCTTTCACCCCATTTATTTGTCAATATTAGGACCTTTATTAGGTGTCATTTAGGTGTCAATTTTTTCTGGCGAGCGATAGCTCCCGGCCGAAGGCCGGGATATTTTTGTACTGAAAAATGTACAAATTTATCTTGAAGGGGGTCTAGGGGGTGTATTTTTAAGCTTGATGGAGATATAAGAGGAAACAAAAAAAATATGAATAACAATTAAAAAAAAAAAAAAAAAAAAAAGAGCAGCCACCACGCCCTGAACGAGATTGACTTTATATGATTTTGTTCAGACACTATACGTCGATTCAGAAGCTGGCAGATCAAAATTGCCAGAAAAATAAACCGCGCTCGTGTGATACCAGTGATTATACAGTATACTTAACTTAACCCGGGAGCTGCGGGAAGACTCTTAAGAGTTCCCCCGGCGGACTGCGGGAAGACTCTTAAGAGCAGAGCTTTTGAACACGTACCAAAACCGCACGTTTATAGTTAGGCGGCTAAAAATTGGTGTGGGTATAGTACTACATGTCAACTCTCGACACCACCCCGCCACACGCTTGCCCCGCACTCGTGCAAGCACCACCGCGCCAGTAACCAAGCATTAGTCATGGAGCCCACACGTCCCTCACGCTCGCTCCCTGATGACACAACCAGCCCTCCTTCTGGTGGTGTCAGCCGCCGTGGAAGGCAGAGGGTGGCTGCTAAGGACCCTAGCTACCAGTACGACATACCCTACAGCTCGGAGGACGAAACACCAGCACCCAAAGCACGAAAAACACGTGCAAGCACGGCAAAGGTACAGAGGTCATTGGTGTTTCGGGACACTGCCACCACGACCCAGGCCACTGCAACAACCACTACCACCACCACTGCCACCACTGCCACCCCTGCCACCAGTACCAGCAACGCAGGAGGCCGCTCTAGGGCTGCAGAACCTGCGGGGGCAGGCAAAATCAAAGGCACGGGCATAGGGAAGAGAACCCGTACGCCTGCCACAGTGACCCTACCACCACCACCACCACCAGCCGCCCCTGGCCCGGCTGCCCCTGCTGCCCCTGCCGCCCCTGCCCAAGGAAAAGGGAAGGGGAAGGGGAAGGGGAAAGGGAGAGGGAAAGCGACTGCTGGCCCTGCTGGCCCTGCCGGCCCTGCTGGGGCCCCTGCCGCCCCTGCCCAAGGAACAGGGAAAGAGAAAGGGAAAGGGACGACAGGCACCACCATCATCTTGCCTGCCTCCAGGGCCACAAGACCACGCACCACTGCCGCCCCTGCCGGCCCTTCTGTCCCTGTCCATAAGACTCCCGTACATGCTAGAGTGACCCGAAAAACTCTGACACCATCCAAGTATGCCGCCCTGCTGTTTGATGGTGATTCGCAGGGCATTGGCAGCCCGGGTTTCGACGACGACGCCCTAGCACGGGACCAAGGGTGGGGGGATTTGGGAGTGGACAGTGGCAGTGAGTCCGACGTCGGTGACAAGAATGAGGAAGGGCGTCTGTCAAGTGAAGAGGTGGGTGATGATGATGCTGTGTTGTATCGCGACCATGGTAGCGATATTTCAGACGCAGAAGCAGATGCAGACGACATTCCGATCCCTGGCATGCCGTCGTTCGAGTGGTCTGACGGGGTCAATTTTGTACCTGACGTGCCCCAGTTTAATCCTGGGACGTCAGGTACAACTGACGACTGGCCCTGTGACGAGCACGCAAACGCAAGCGACTTCTTCCTCGCTTTTTTCGATTTTGAGGTAATGACTTACATCGTTGCCCAAACAAATGCCTACTACAGGTGGGTGTTTGGCAGATTGGATGTCATTTCTCCAAAAGCGAGAATACGAGGCTGGGTGGATACGACTGTGGACGAATTCATGACGTTCTTTGCCTTGTTGTTCCTCATGCCTCTTTGCAAGAAGCATGTGTTGCAACACTACTGGAAGCACGACCCTCTCGCCACCCCAACTTTCAATAAGTTCATGACTCGTGACAGATTTTTGTTGCTGCTAAGATTTATGCACTTTGCAGACAACGAAAATCCTAACAGGATTGACAGGATATGGAAAGTTCGGGATGTGTTCACCATGTTGTTGGAGAGGTATAGGAAATACTTTTACCCCTTCCTCAATTTGGTGATTGATGAGTCGCTCGTGCTCTTCAAAGGACGTCTTGTTTTCAAGCAGTATATCCCCTTGGAAAGGCATAGGTTCGGAATCAAGCTCTTCGTTTTGTGTGACTGTGAAACTGGAATAGTGCTTGACATGATCGTGTATACAGGCACTGACATTGACGTACCGAAAGCCGCTGCCGGTGACCCCATGGGCATGTCAGGTGCCATCGTCAGGAAAATGTTGGCACCTTACCTGGGCAAAGGCCACATCATCTACACTGACAACTGGTATACTTCTCCTGCTCTCTGCCAGTTTCTTCATGACAACCAAACGGGGTCATGTGGGACTGTCAGAAAAACAAGAAAGTTTATGCCTAAGTTCACCGGTAGTGTCATTCCTCTTACAGATGCCTCCTCCAGTGACACACCTTCTGAAGACGACCTGGCCCAGGAACACCGCGAGAGGCATGTCCGAAGAAGGCGACGAAAGGGGCAGAAATACAAGTAGCTAGAAAAGTCCGGGAAAGTGATAGCCCTGAAGTGGAAGGACAAATGAGACGTCCACCTGCTTTCCACCGTCCACACAGGTGCCCAGATGGACTCTGGTAAAATCCACTACAAAACCAGGAAGACCATCTACAAGCCCGACATGGTAGTGGACTATACCAAGAGCATGCGCCTGGTGGACAAGTCTGACTGTCAGCTGTCAGGCGTTGAGTGTTTGAGGAAGACTGTGAAGTGGTATCACAAGCTCTTCCTCCACCTAGTTGACATCACGATGCTCAACGCCTACAACTTGTGGTTGGTGAAGAGGGAGATGTCCCCAAACCAGAAGCTGAAATTCCGGGAGTTCGTGTATAACGTGGCATACCAACTCCTGGAGAAGTATGGCACCACCACTCACAGACGTACGGCATGGCGTGGGGATCACGTTCCTGACAGAATCCAGCTGGGTGTCGAAAGACACTACCCAACCAACACCGAGCTGATTGGCACTCGTCACAGGCAGGTGCAGTGCCACGTCTGCAGCTCCAGTGTGAGAAAACCCCATGTCACCAAAAGAGTCACCTCAATGTGCGCGGAGTGCTAAGTTGCACTCTGCTTGGGTGACTGCTTCAGGGACTACCACACCTTCAAAAACTACTGAGTGTCGCCCCCTGCCCTGCCCTGCCCTGGACTCGCCCCGTGCCCTTCCCTGGACTCGCCCCCTGCCCTGCCCTGGACTCGCGCCCTACCTTACCTGACCTGACCTAATTGATCACGCTACCTCATAATGTAACATATATATTATATAATGTATAAGTTCCAAAGATGTCCCTGTGATATAGCTTTTACATTATATAATTATAAGTTTCATTATTTAGTTTATAAGTTTCAAAGATTTACATGTAATATGCCTTCTTTTTTTAGTATATCAATATATATGTTTGTTATAGCCTAAATAATGTGTAAATATTTTCTTACCTCAAATGAATTGTACAAAAATAAATATATTTCAATAAATCCTGTGAAACCTACTAAGATAATAAAAAAAACAATAAAAAAAACAAAAAAAACAAGGTCATGTCATTGTATTCTTACAATATGATATATTCTATGAATATTTCATATTATTTGAATACAATGGCATGATCTTGTAAAAAAAAAAAATTATAATTATCTAAACAGTATAAAACCTTCCCCATAACCCCCTCTTGGATTCGATCCCACTACCCTACAAAAATAGTTAATAGTTAAAATAGGGAGGAAATCCTCCGCAAAATTAAAAAAACAAAATGGGAACACGAAAAACGTCGTCACCGGGAGGTTCCGCTTACCCCAATGACGACGGGGGGGGGGGCACTTTGTCCACGACGCCGATTGAATCCCTGCCCAAAAGAGAGTGACACCAACGACCCCGCTTCAAGCCCCGCCATTACGACAAGGTGGCTCCCCATTGGCGGGGACAGTATATATACTGTATATACAGTCGGCCCTCGGGTAACGCGGCTTTGGGTTCCGCGTTTTTGCTCTAACACGGGTACCCCAAATGTGCCGAGTCAGCATCTAACACGAGTTTGTTTATGTACCGCGCGTGGAGCTGTGGCGGTTGGCTGGCAGCTCTCGGCATCTCTCGGCCCGTGACGTCAGACTCGGGTGTGCTCGGTGCGTCTCGTGTCCCGCCAGTCAGTGTGCTGCCGCGTCTACCCGTGATTACCAGTGTCCGTTGAAAACGTCTCTGTTTTCGCTAGTTTCGCCACAACCATGCCTCCCCCCAACAAGCGTCGGAAGTTTAAATATGCTGAGAAGCTGGAGATAGTGAAGAATGTTGAAGGAACAAAGAAGGCTCATGTTGCTCATACATATGGGGTGAACGAGTCTACTATTAGAACAATCTATAAGGACAGAGAGAAGATCTGCAAAGTTTTGAAGGGACACCCTGGCCAAGCTAGCCTACATGCCTTCAAAATTGCTAACCCTCTGCTTAACCTAAGAAGTGCGCATGGGGGGGTATGAGACACCACACTCCTGTGCTGACGTATTTGAGCTGTTTCCATCACTAACATCGTTATTTTACCATAAATAGCATTAATACTTATCCATATGCGCCTATTATAGGTTGATTATAAAGGTATTAACCTGTTACAACAATAAAACAAGTGGAAACAGTGTTTGGATGGTCAAAATCGGCGATACAGGCCGGGAGTTACATAATGTATGGCTGAGGCAACCTCCCTGCCCTCCACCCCTCCCCTTGTCTGGAGAGACACTGTTCCGCAATAGTCTCTCTCTCGCTCTTTCCCACGCTTGGTAACAGTGATGACAACGCCCTGCTACCAACTCGCTAATGTTAGCACGAAAATAAACCATAGAATAAGGGAATAATAGGGAAAATAGGTGATAACTGAAGGAGGGGAGGAAAGTGGGGAAGGAGGGGAGGTGGAGGAGTGATATTTGGCATGGCCCAGGGGCAAAAAAACAAAAAAAAACAAAAAAAAAACATTTGGGTGTTTTAAATGGATTTTTTTTTCCCTTACTCTTAAGAGTCTTCCCGCAGTCCGCCGGGGGAACTCTTAAGAGTCTCCCGGCAGTTCCCGGGTTAAGACTACAGAGAAACTTGTGGGCAGCTATATTGATAGGCAAAGTAGGAATGCGATACCGCTCGATGGCAAGGTTATTCGTCAGAAGGCTAAGCTTTTATATCAACAAGTGGCATCAAGTTAAACGAGCGTCACCCTCCACCATTCCAAGCTTCGCACGGCTGGCTTTGGTCATTCATTAAGCGTCAAAAAATGAAGAATGTGAGAATAACAGGAGAGGCAGCCAGTGCAGATACAGCAGCAGCAAATCAATTCCCTGCCTATCTACGCCAAATTATAGAAGAAGGGGGATATACGGCAGACCAGATATTCAACGCTGATGAGACTGGCTTTTTTTGGAAGTCTATGCCTAAGCGTACCTATATCCATAAGAAACAGAAGAGTGCCAAGGGCTTTAAGGGAGCAAAGGACAGAGTGACATTGCTATTAACATGCAATGCATCAGGGTCATGTAAATTAAAAACCCTAGTAATCCACCGTGCAAAGAAGCCTCGCCCCTACAGGAACCATATGTCCCGTCTGAATGTCCACTGGATGTCTAACAAGAAAGCTTGGATGTCGGCTGCCCTAAGTCTTGAGTGGTTCGACAAGTGCCTAGTACCTGACCTAGAACAGTTCTGTCGCCGAAAAAACCTAGCCTTTAAGATCCTGTTTCTGCTCGACAATGCACCTGGCCATTCTCCCCTGCTTATCGACCGACACTCTGCAATAAAAATCATGTTCATGCCGCCCAATACGACGTCTCTTCTGCAACCCCTAGACCAAGAGATCATCGCCAACCTAAAAGCCAGCTATGCTACCAAGACCTTTACGATGTTGGACTCTGCAACAGACACCCACGAAGAGATTGACCAGTTGTCCGACCTCGACTCAGATTCAAATGACCCTGAACCTGCCCCTGCCCCTGCCCCTGGACCTGCCCCTTCCCTGTCCCTGGACCTGCCCGTGAGGATCCTGCAATAATCAGTCTTCCAATTTTGGAAAAAGTTCCACATTAAGAATGGCATTGACTTTATTGTGGAAAGTTGGAATGAAATAAACCAGCCCACTATCCACCACGCCTGGCGGAACATTTTGGAGGGGTTACCTGGCCACAAGTTAGACCTGCCAGGTGAGCGACAGACGGTAGAAGCGGCGGTTGGCCAGGCAGTAGCAGCAGCTCGTAACATAGCCGGTTTGGAAGAAATTAACGAGGAAGACGTGCGAGAAATGATCGTACCACCTGACCTAGATCCCGAGGAGTTACTGCAAGAATTGGATGATGAGCTAGCAGAAGAACCTGTCGAAGAAGACGGGCCTGCAGGAGAACCTATCACCAAAGATTTACGGGAGATCATCGAATTGGCTGACCGCTTGGCAGATCACATACATAACAAAGATCCTAATAGGGATAGGGCTATTGCTACATCAACACAACTTTCAACTCTTCTAAGAGCCTACTCAGAGATGTTCACCGATCGTGTCAATGCTCGTCAACAGTTGCGCATCACAGAATTCTTTCGTGTCCGCCAGCAGCAAAAGGTACAGGAGCAAGAACGGCAGCAGGGCGACGATTCGGACGACTCCCTCACTTCAGACATCGATGTGGACGATGCTATGTCCCTCTTCTCGGGGTTTGGCGACGACGACCAGCATCGTCGTCAGGATCTGGAGAGGCATTCAACATCCTCTCAGTGACGCCAATCGTGGTGTCGTGGGGGAGGGGAGGGGAGGGGGAGGGAGGGAGCGGGCGAGAGAGAGAAGCGCTACGCACTACATCACCACCAAACAAGGTTGTACGGGATTCATATTGTTACCATTAATTTATTAATATGCAAGATTTCATACATATGTTCTGTAAAATATTGTTAGGTTGTGTGTGACTGATGTTTGATCCATATTTTGTTAGGTTATCGGGTGGTAAATGGGTCAAAAAGGGGACGTTGGGGGAAGTGGCCAGAACGAAGAGAATTTTTCCCATATAACCTTTGCTTTATGTAACGCGTATTTGCCTAACACGGCAATACACGGTACGATATACATCCTCTATCCTCGATATATATATATATATATATATATATATATATATATATACAGTATAATTATATAGGCCTACTTATATAGACCAAAAACCAAGCACTACCCCCTTAACAAGGTGAATACTTGGGAAGGCATTGTGATATATTATTCTCTATGTTGTTGCTGCAGGAGCTGTATTTAAGGAGGAGGTATACGGGTAGTTGATTTTGCTGGACCCCCTTTTCCCTCATGTTTAGCATGTTGGCTTTGAGATTATCTGGCGTTCTTTCCGTTAGTTTGGCGATTTTGAGACCTTTCACCCAATTTCTTTGTCAATATTAAGACTTTTTGTGACATTTAGGTGTCGATATTTTTCTGGCAAGCGATAGCGAGCCTGTAATTTAAGAGAAACCGGCCTTTGGCCGGGAAATTTTTCTATTGAAAAATGTAGGCTACAAATTTACCTTGAAAGGGGGGGGGGGATAATTTTTCTTAGCTTGATGGAGGTCTAATGAGAAAACTATATATATATATATATATATATATATATACTGTAAATGAGGAAATAGATACGCCCATCCCCCCTTAATTCATGGCTAATAAATAAACACACACACTAAATCACACATACAAATGCACATACACACACACACTAAGTCTCACAAACAAAGGCACTTACACACAGAACCCTACACACACCAAGTCACACACACATTTTTTTTATCAACAGGCCAGCCAAACTTTATAAAAAAAAAAAAAACAAAAAAAAAAAATCCCACCCCTTTCCCATTCTTAAGTATGCCATTTTAGATTTACAGAAGAGTGATCATTACTTGCATTACTGCATGTCCACAACCATTTCAGTAATGTAAGCATGTTTCCTTTTTTTTTTTATTAGGTGACCGTTACAAAGTGGTGTACAATCTATCTTATTCTTATTCTAGTTACATTCTAGATTATCTTATTGTACCAGTACCTCCCTACAATCAACCTAGTTGTTCCCCAATTCGGCCCTCCGCCACGACCATTTCAAAGTCCAAGTCTCTCACTCTTGTCCTCTGTAGCAGGGAGGACCTTGTACCCCTGAGACATAGGAGTGCAAACCTGAGAAGAGAGAAAGAGAGCCGGCATCTCATCCAAGTTATGACTTGGCTTCTATGCTGGCGCTTTTTCTCCGATATTTGTTCAGCTAATCTGGCATAGAAGACACTTGCAGAAGGTCCCATTCCTCCCAACGATGAGAAGACCAGAGGAGTAAAGCTTCCTTGATCCCTGTTAAAAATTCTTTCTTCATAAGCGCGTTTTTTCTCACTTTCGTTTCTCAAGTATGCCGCCTTGACTCCTCGCTCGCGATATGTTTGTGCTCTTGGGTTGAAGATTCTGATGTCGAAAAAAGACCGTTGTCCCCTTGTCCAAAAACCTCGAGCACTTACGTCCACTCTTGCTTCATTTGAAGTATTTGCAGTATTGTGAGCCAAGCGCTGTCCGTCCATAGGCAGAAGTTCCGGTTCGATTCTGACATCATGGCACACCTCGTCCAGCATTTGTGCAGTGATGTCTCGTACTTCATCATGCCGGATACAGATGAATCCTCCTTTCTTACAAGTCATACAGTGGTCCGAGTTGTTTATTTCACCACATGCACATTTCAGCGGCAGGTTCGAAACTGGCCAACCATACCTCAAGGCTTACAGCATCATTGAATCCTTGTTTATTTAAGCTGAAGCCTTTTTCCTTTATTGGTAATGAAGTGAGCCAATTTGAAGCCCCCGTGTCTTGTGCCATCTCAACTCCCATTTTCAGTTCTTCCCTACAGTCGGTCTTAATTTGTTCTAGGCTATGTTTCTGTCTCTCTTCTCTGCTCTTTGTAATTTCCTGTCTTGCATTTCGTTGTTCCTCTTCGTCCACCTCATCATTTTCATTTTGCTCCCGTATTTTTGCTGTCAGAGACGTAGTAAGCTTAAGGGAATTTTGGTACTCATGTGGTGCCGCCTCAACTGGGTTTATGATCCCCATAGCTCATAGCTCCGAGCCTTGGCGGAAGAGCTAATAGATCTCTTAGCTCTTGCGTGACGCCTTCCATCTCTGTTAAAGCAGGTATAAATGCTCCTCCGATTGCTTCTTCCAGCGGTTGGAGCATCTGTCCAATGTCGGGCACTGTTCTCATAAGAAAGGTCCATCTGTGCTTAACACCATATGTGAAGGCAGTATAATTATGCAGCATGTGGTTCAGATTTCGCAATGTCTGCCAGGGTTTTAACTTCCTTTACCCACTCCGCTACCTTTTTTCGCACATAAACTCTCTTGAATTCCTCTGTGCCTATTACTGCTCCCAAATGGCGTTGACCCTCCTTTGTAATCTTCACTCCTGTCCCATCAAAAGCCCGCACCACTTCTTCATACTTTTCTTCTTTCACTATTAGTACAGATTTACTAGCATTAGGATGGTACCCAATGACTTCGCCAACCGATTGTACTCTCCGCCACCATTCTTTGAGATCCGTTATTCTTCCTGCACCTGCGAGGTCATCTGCATACGCCACTTGTTTCACTCGGGTTGCCTCATGTTTTATTTTCTGCTGCAGAATAGATAGTGCCAGTGCGTACATTGCCATTGCCACTGGATCTCCTTGCGTTATTCCTTCATTTGATTTGAGAATTCTAATTTCTTCCTTCTTTGTGCTTCCAACTATATACAGGTTAGCTGGCTCCTTATAAGTGTTTCTATGTACTTTGCGATGCTCGGGCATTTGATCTTGATGTTGTGAATAGCTGCCTCCCTATTAATGGTGTTAAAGGCATTTGATGCATCCACTATCAATACCGCTTCACAATCTTCCTTATCATATACCTTCCCCATTGCATGTATGGCTGCTTCACAAAGGTCACCCACGGCTGAACCAAACTTGTTTTGACTTAGGAAGATCCTCCAAGTCTTGGCATCTACACCTGATGGACCTGCTCCTCCCTGTGTTTTCAGCGCCTTTCTCCATACGAGGTCTCCAATTATATTCTCATATATCACCGGGTCTGGAGGAACATATTCCCCGTCTAGTTTGGCCTCATCACTTGCTGGTTTTGCTTCTGGGTGTTTCTCCTTTAGCTGGTTCAAGATTTGTCGATTCACATCGTGCACCCCACTTGAGGCTTCTCCAGTGACCATTCTGACTGCTTGTGCCACTTTGCCAATCCTCATGCTATTTCCCACTGATCGTGCCATATCATCTGGTTTCCTCTTTCTTCGTTGTTTTGTTTTCAGTCTTTGCTGGATTGCTCGTACTTGGCTAAGAATTTTGTCTAACTCCCCATTTTTCCACCACTTCATTCTCTGTTTCAGCGCTTTAATGTTCTCATTCAGTTTTCCCTTTGGTCTTTTTCTTTGAAGGAACAACTGAGGAATGAAAGAAGCTATCTTGATTGCCACATGCGCCAAAGGGGCATCCTGAACATACCTTAGGATCATATGTCTGAGTTCCCCCAGCATGTCTTTTGCGGCTTCACAAATCGGTAGTTCAAACTTATTATGTTGCCATTGTATCACTTCTGTATAAATTTCATTCACTAATGCTATGAGACTGTCACCAGAATGTCCCATCCATTCGCCACCATTCATGTTTACATTACGAGGTCGTTCGTTCTGTTCATGATTTTCGATCATCTCCCTTTCATTATCTTCGTTTACACCGTTTTCATTATTTTGTTCCGCACCTCTGTTGTCTTGCGAATTATTGATTCCTGCATTTTCCTCTGCAGGCTGCAGTTGTTGATTGTTATTACCTGCATTTTCTCTAACAGGGTTTGCCTGTACATCCCCATTAACCCGCTGAGCCCCAGCTAGTTCGTAATAAAAGTCCCACCCAGGCCCAGAGGGTTGAAAAATAAAAAAAAATCCAGAAACAATAGCGAATGGGTTAGGAATGAAGGAAAAACCACGAAAAACCGATCAAAAAGCTCAAAAAATGGTCCTACAGAGCCCCCGAAAACGGATTTTACAAGAGTAAAAAATTTAAGGCAATTTCCCCCAAAAAGAGGTTTTTGCGTGCTCACGCGCACGCGGTTGGACTTTGATAGTTTTCAACCATCGGCATGGTTGCGTGGGATACTTACACAGTTCCCATACAAATCTAAGCCCTCTAGGTGCCATAGGACCGAAGTAATTAACCTGGACGCAACCATTGCGTCGCTGGGTTCTGGTGATCAAACATTGCAGACGCAACACGTGCGACGCTGGGTCTCAGCGGGTTAACTACATTGTCTATTTCACGGTTCATTTGTACTGCATCACTCACTGTATACACACATACACACACACACACACTAAGTCACACATACAAAGACAACCAACACACAGAACCCATCACACACACACACACACACACACCAAGCCATACACACACACTAAGTCACACATACAACATACATACATACATACATACATAAAATTTTAAGACCGAGTGTTCCACACATAAGTGCATTTTCAGTCTCTTGTCCTAATGGCGGCGTTCCAGGCAACCCTGTTAAGGGCTGCTTCACTTGTCAAGTTCTTGGATTTGAGATCGGCACGTATAGTCCGATCCCAGGTCTTCCTCGGTCCACCCCTTGGTGCAGCTCCCTCCACAATCACAGACCTGCATTTTTTCACCCAATTTTGTTCATCCATTCTCTCCACATGTCCATACCATCCCAGTCTACTTGTACGCATCACCTCGCTAATACTCTTTATACCTAAACGTCTCCTCAGCTCAACATTTGTTATTCTATCCTGTAGCCTGGCCCCACACATCCATCTCACCATTCTCATCTCATTACGCTCCACTGTTGACATCCTCTACTTTAACGGCCCATGTTTCTGAGGCATACGTCATTGCACTTCTAACACATGAGGCATACACCTTTCCCTTCAGGGGGAGAGGCATTCTTTTCATGGTCAGGATTGGCATCAATTCTCTGAACTTCCCCCAGCCACACCTAATTCTAGCAACAGTGGCAGCCTCGGCCCCACCACCGGCAGAGATGGTATCTCCTAGGTAACAAAACTTGTTCACCAGCTCCAAAGACTCATTTCCAAAATTCACAGCCACAGGATCATCACTTAACACAAGCTCGCCTTTGCACACTACGCACTCAAATTTCTCTATTTCTGACTTATCCTTCGGCAGGGGCCCCTTTATTCTACTACAGCGCTTACTCCCATGGTGCACCCAACATCGACAGATGCTACATTGAATTGAGTTAACGCCCACTCCCTTTCCACACACTGCACATGGGTATGCACCGCTCTTTTCCACATTGCCTCGTCTCAAACTACAATGCATAACCTTGGTTTTGTTAATATTAACTCTTAAACCCTTGCTCGCCATGCCCTCTCTCCACTCTCTGAATTTGGCCTCAGCATCCTGCATACTGTCAGCTATTAGGACTAAATCGTCTGCATAAAACAGTTCCAACGGGAGTCCGCCTCTAAAAACTCTAGACAGCGCCTCCAAGACCATAATAAAGAGGAGGGGGCTTAACACTGAACCCTGATCACTCAGTACACCCTTCACCCTCACCGAACTTCGCGAATCCTCATACATCTTCATTATCACACGCACCAGCCACTCTTCCACACCAAGTTTCCTCATAGCCCACTGTACAACATCTCTAGGTACCCTATCAAAGGCCTTCTCCAGGTCCACAAACACAAAGTAAAGATCCCTGCCTTTTAGTAAGTATCTTTCCTGTATCTGCCTGACTATGAAGATAGCATCGGTTGTACCACGTCCTGGCATAAAACCAAACTGCATATCATCAATAGAGATGCTTTGCCTGATCAAACCCTCGACTCTCTCACAGACCTTCATGATTTGGTCAAGCATTTTCAGGCCCCTATAATTTCCTCTATCTAGCGCATCCCCTTTTCCTTTGTATATATATTTACTATTACACTTTTGAGCCAATCCTCTGGGATTTTCTCATCTTTAATAATGGTATTGTTGTTGTTGTTCCCCAGGCTGTCTGGCCGAACAGCCCCAAGGTCTCAAGCAAGGCCAAGGCCATAAACGAGCGCCCCCACAAAATCCTCCCTGCTTACCACTAACAAAGCCCGGGTGACCGAAGCCACTCCAAGGCAGGGAGCTGAGGAGAGTGCGGAAACGCCCGGGAACCCAAAGCCCAACCCAAGGCCCTGTGCCCCTCAGCAATTATAAAGGGAAAATTGAGGGGTAAGGGAAAAATGTGACGCTTTGGCTCCCAATCTGCCAACTTCTAGGTTGGCAGTAGGGAGGTCAATCCACGGAAAAGGCGCCGCCACTTGAGATCTAGAAGATATATAAGTAAAAGGAACAGTCAGAGTATGGCAGAGATCGCTCAGTTCTCACTCGGATAGACCAGCCCATCACCACATGACTAGAACCCAATCCTCTCAGCATCAGCTAGGAAAGGCCCTAAAAAGCCGCCTTTGGCGGGGGGATAGCTCCCCTATTTCAACTCCTTTCGGGGTTGGGCACCCGCCCTAATAATGGTGTTTATCAACTCAGTGACTAAGTTTACACCAATCTCCCCTGAGGCTTTTATCATCTCAGCGACAATGTCGGAGCAACCTGGAGCTTTACCGTCCTTCATTTTATTGATTGCGTCGCTCACTACAGCTGGTGCTATCAAAGGAGGGGGCCCAGATATTGGTTTTTCGATACTAAGCTGTTCCTTATCCCATTCAAACTCTACATTTAGCAATCGTTCATAGTGTACCTTCCATGCTTCTCTGATTTCATTTTCTGCATACACAATCTTCCCATTATCATCTCTAACACACTGTTCACCTATAATATCCCTACTGTCATTTTTAACTTGCCTAGCTAGGTTGAAGATCCCATTGGGATTGTCAGTGTTACACACTTGTTCGAGGACCAGGTCCTTAATGCGATTTTTAGCATTGTAAATAACTCTTTTGGCAGTTCGTTTAGCTGCCTCCTTTCTTCCATGCTTTGAAGCATCTTCTTTTCTCTTTCACAGCATGTTCTACCTCATCGTTCCACCACCAAGAGGTCTTATTCCTGGGGTGACCCTTTGTTTTCCCACAGACTTTGTCAGTGGCAGCGATAAGGCTATGCTTAAGACAACTAACACAAAGACAACTAACACACATACACACACTAAGTCACATATACACACAGAACCCTACACACACACACAAACAAACACACTAAGTCGCACTAAGTCATACATACAAAGGCACATACACACAGAACCCTACACACACACACACACACAGCACATATGTCGAGTATATATAATGGCTAATACATTAAGGAGGAGGTAGTATTCTTTTCTAGACCCGCCTATTAGTTTGTAGATTTTAAGACCTTTCGACCCAATTCTTTATCAATATCAAGACCTTTCGTGCCATTTAGTTGTCGATTTTCTCCTGTAATTTTACATTGTTCTACCGAAAAATGTACAAGTATATCTAGAAGGAGGATGTTGGAGATGTATTTTGAAGCTTGGAAGTTTAGGGAGAAAACTAAAAAAAAGTATGATAACAAGTCCAAGCTAACTATGAAATAAACATTAAAAAAGGCTCCGTTATGGCCTAGAGGATAGATTAGTGTATACATGTGGAAGATCATTAACCCTTTGAGTACCAGCGACGTGTTACATTATATTCTAGCTATATTTAAACAATATTATGAAGCTTGTAGTTAAAAAGGTTGGTTGAGATAGTTAGAAGTTTAATATTGCTAGAGCCCCTTCCTAAGCTGAATAAAAGTCTAATAGTTGCCCAAAGTTTGATTAGAAGGACGTCCCCGGTACTGAACGGGTTAAATTTTGTTCAATAGTAACCACCAACTTTCGAGAAAATCGGTTCATAACTTTGAGAGCCGGCTACGTTGGCGGAGGTACAGGTCTCCCTCGATTTACGATTGGGTTACGTTCCTGAAAACCCGATCTTAAATTGAAAAATCATATAGCGAACCCAAAAATTAATGGGGTAAATGGGGAAGTGTTCTCGGACCAGCCAAAACCCAAACCCGAACGCCTAAAAACCTATAATAATATCGTAAATCGAGGTATCAGATAGTGAGGGAGATATGTATGCGCTCTATTGATCGCTTCCAACATATAATCACTTCTTACTTGGAGCATTCCATAGCTGTGGTTGTGGACGGCCACCGTTCACTTCCTCAACCTATCAACTCCGGTGTTCCTCAGGGTTCTGTCCTATCTCCAATGATCTTATTATTATTCATTAACCCCTACTGTACCAGAAGGTATTACCATAAATGTACCCTCCAGTACCAAGCAATGTGGCCAAAATGGCTTCAGAATCGAGAGAGAACACACTTCCACTTCAAAAGATGGAGGAATACTGACCCTCCAAGCTTGTGGGAGCTTGGATATAAGCTGAAAAGTGTTGCTAAGGTCTCACAGCAGTGCGTACAAGTCATGGTACCAGGTACCGATCGATAAGGGCTGTTACAAGGACCGCATATTATAGACGTACGTCGTCCGTCGCTGGGACTGACGAGTGACTTTTTTACTGTCAGCCAACGTACGTCGGACGTAGGTGTCAACGACCTTCTCAACTGCACTTCCAGCCGCATTCACTCATAGGCTCACAACTCTACATTACACTATTCAACTAGCCTTCCACAACACCATTCACAGCAGGAACTCCAAAATTCACGTAAGGAGGCCACCCCTCCTGCTACTTCAAACCAAGTGAGCTGGCCCTTTAATTTCTCCTGCTATATTTATTTTCGTTTTTCCCTCTTCTTCTGTCATGGAGGGGAAAGTTCTACTTCTCCCCTCAAGGATAAATACTCGCTAACGATTGAGCGTCTCAGAGCCTGACAGGATTCCACACGCTCTGCACTAAGTAGACGGCATGTCGTCAGAGGCAATATTACGGGAGATCGAAAGATCGCCCAGGAGGAATCGCTGTCCTATGATCGCCAAGGAAGAACAGCCAGTCCTTTCATGTGCGCACGAAATGTGATTCCCGAAGTGTGTGGTTGATTTGATGGCAATGTGGTGGATAGGTGGTTCCTTATCGCCCTTTTGACAGGGAGTTAGAATAACCCCTACTATCTGGGCCTAACTATATTGTTATAGTCGGGGGTGGTATAGCGGTTCTTCACCAAGTCCTACATATGCAATTTGGGCGTAGGTTGCATGTGCACGGTGACATCGTGAGTAACGGCAACTACCTACTGTATATGAGCCTACTAACTTTATGCCTGGCAGCATGGTTTTGTAGGTAGCGTGAGTCTGGCCTTGCCCTAACTTCCTTGTTGCTTAAAGTGGTCCTCCTTCAAATCCCACCATGATGACAACAATCGATGACCAACAGTTGTTGGTTGACCCCCCCTCACCTTTGCCTGGTGTAGACAGTACTGTTCCTGAGCCCATCATCTCCTTCAAGAACATGGAACTTTACTCTGGTAACGACCCCGGCTTGACATCTACCAATAAAATTTTGACAGTGAGAGCTTGATCCGCCAACCCTTTGATCAGCAGCCGACGCTCTATTGACTATGACACAATGTTAATAATAATAATAATTATAATAATAATAATAATAATGATAATAATAATGTATGTATGTATGTACAGTATGTATATACTCAAGCACATACCCCATAGCTGGGGGTGGCCAACTCGAGACAGAGCCCGAACAGAAACAACAAAATATAATAAAACTGGAATAATCCCACACATCTAGGTTGCCCAGAAGACCGAGTGACCAAGGACCATGAGAGGTCCCCAGCAAATTACAAAAGATTCCCAGGGCTCAGATACAGTAGAAATACATAATAAAGAACATCATCAGGTATACAGTATATAAATATATCTACACTCAGTATTGTCATAAACTGTATTGAAATTTATTGAATAATATTCATACATAATTTGTATACCGGTACAGCATACAGTACAGTATATAAGTTTTCTTTGTCAACACTTAGTCTCGGGATAGTTCAGCCAAGCAGCTAATACTCCGTCTACTTTATTAAGTCTGTTTGGGCGTGATCCGCCTTGGTCACGAGATACCGTATAGGCAGAGTTGTCATGTTTAGGGGTAAACAGACCGTTTTCTATAATCATATGAATGGGACACTTTCTCGGGTACACTCGTACCCTAGGTCAGGTCAATCCAGTTGGCAACATCACGAAGACAACGTTGCCATTTTGTATACAAATTATTTGCATTTATCCTTAAAAAAACAAAGTGTCGCATTCTTAAAACCATACCGCTTTTTTCAATCAAATCTATACAAAGTATTTATAACTCAATTTTAAAGTTGTTAATAGCTTAAAATGTGAGATTGGGTATTAAGAATTTAAGATTTGGCAAGTCTGCCTTTATCAGATTCCTGACCTGACATTGCCCAAACGGCCTATATAAAATAGAATGACTATAGGGAATGACCACTACTAAACTAAAGACTCAACACAAACAATAGCAAAACAGAAATGCAATACATGAATAATTACAATTTGTTAAGCACAAAAATATATAAAAAAAAATAAAAAATAAAAAAACATTATTTATGATAACCAGAATAAAACTTACGCCAACAACACAATCTACACTCAATGAGAGCTCTGTGGGAAAGCCCGATCATGGCCATGGCCTTCCTCAGGGACTCGGGGCTGTTCGGCCAGGCAGCTTAGGGAACAACAACAACAGCAACAACCAGAATAAAACTAAATAATAATATACAGTACTGTACTGTACATTAATACAGTATGGCTATGCATCAACTGTGTGGCGAAGTGCATGCTCCTTCAAGGTGTTTTACCCTTTAAATTTAATTCCACATTCTTCACACTCAAAAGCCCTGACTCCCGTGTGTGTTAGTTTGTGGGACGTGAGGGAGTTCCGACACCTAAATTTCATCCCATATTCTTGACACTCAAAACTTTTTTCCACGGTATGGGAGAGCATGTGGGAGGTTAGCCCACTTTTCAGGGTACATTTATTGCTACATTTGGCACCTTCGAAGTCTTTTTTAATTAGTGTCTCAAGGTGTTCCTTTTCATACTTTCCAGCACATCTACATCCACATCACACCTCTCTCATACTTCATCATTCGTCTGTCTATCCCTCCATGTAACTCCGTTACACACTTCTCAAGTAACTCATTTCCACCCCTCTCACTCTTGGTTTGAGTTCCTCCATCAACGTCCATGCTTCGCTCCCGTAAGTCAAGGTCGGGATTACCACACTGTCATGCAAGGACTTCTTTATTTCTATGCTGACCACCCTATTTTTTATTACTGCTTTCAGCATTCCTACAACCCTCTCCTGCACTTCTTCATCCATACTCCCATCTTTACTCACCACACTGCCCAAATACTTAAATGAGCTGACATTCTCCATAGCCTGACCGTTCAACCTCACCTAACACTCTGTGGCTGCACCCCTCTCAAATATTTTCGCTTGAACCTTTTTCAACATCAGTCACACGAGTACTCACTGGCCTGCGTGTGGGAAAGCATGTGGGTTTGGAGAGTATTTTCCCTTGAAAATTTCTGATCGCATATTTCACAGTCGAATTCCTTAACGTCCGTGTGGGTTTGCGCATGACGTTGAAGCGAACACTTCCTGGTATATTTGGCACCACATAAATTGCATTCAAAATTTTTCTCACCTCTGTGAATAACAATATGTTCTTTGAGACTCTTTTTCAAGACAAACTTCTTATGACAGATATCACACTCGTATTTTCGTAGATCTGAATGCCTGAGCAAGTGGGCGGTGAGATTGCTCTTACAAGTGAATTTGCTCTCGCACTGGTCACAGGCAAACTCCTTAAGGCCCGCATGGAGGCGTTTGTGGTCCGTCAAGCTGGCCTTTGAGGTGAATCTTTTGGCACATATTTCGCACTCATATTTCTTTATTCCCGCGTGTTGGAGCATATGCCTATCGAGATAGGACTTCCTCTTGAACGTACTCCCGCAGTCGGAGCACTCGAAAGCCCGGACCTGGCTGTGGGAGGCCATGTGGGAGGTAAGGGTGCTTTTCCGGGTGAAACTTTTCCCACAGGCCCCACAGTGAAAGTCTCTGGTTGCGCTGTGGATCTGCAGGTGTTGATTAAAGATATTTTTCTTGGCAAATTTCTTGAAGCATACGTCACATTCGAAATCCCGTGTTTCCTTTTTTTCATTATTATGATTTTGTTCATTCTCGACTTCAACGCTATCATAAATGACCGCATTATCGTTAATCTGTTGTTGTTCATTTTTAAGCTGCCTAGTATCAATAAGGTGACAATCTTCAGATAACTTTTCTTCAACATTCTGTGTCTCAACTTTTGTGGGTTCCATGAGGTGATTATCTTCAGTAAATATGTTTTCATTGCTGGTACTCTGATTTTGTTCATGATCTATGAGTCGATACTCTTCAGTTAACTTATTTTCATTATTCTGATTCAGTTCGGAGGTATTCACAAGATTAATATTGTCGGGTAAAATTTCTTCAAAACTTGTACACTTCCCTTGCTTAAATTTGGGGTAACAAGGATTAGTTGCAGCTAGTTCTTCTTCATCATTCTGACTCACTTCATTCTTAACTTTAGGACAAACAATAAAAATAGTGTCTTTGTTTATCGCATCGCAATTCTGATAATCAACATGGCTACCTTGCATGTGAAGGGATGTGCGAGTATCGTGATCTCTTATTGGAGAAGACATAGTGGCATACAGTATGTTGGAGTGAAGGTGGTACAGTATAACACCAGTGATGTTTGTCCTTAACTTTATCGGCAACTTTGGCCCGGCAGCTTATGAGTTGAGCTTTAACCCTTTCAGGTCCAGGGGTTGCCGTTTAATATTCAAAATAGAATTATCTTACTCTCATAATTACCACTCCAAAATTAGTTTTCCGCCCACAACTCACTCAAAGATAACTGCAGAGGTACAGTAATTAAACTAAAGGACGCGATCGCGTCCACATGTGCGTGAAAGGGTTAATAAGAGTTCTGTCACCTAAAATTATCCCTCTTCAGTCTGGTTGTTAGTTATGTAGAGGCAGCTTACAAGTTGAACCTTAATAAGAGTTCTGTCACCTAAATGAATCCCTCTTCAGTCTAGATTCCGATACCAATGCAAAAAAAAAAAAAAAAAAAAAAAAAATTGCCATGAATAATTTGGCTATCGAACATGGACAGTAAAAGCCCTCACGTAATACCCCCTTTAACCCCTTCAGGACGACGATGACCTTTCCAGTTTATTCTAGTTAACAATAGCAAAAAAATTCAGTTTAGGAAAGGGGTTTAAGACTACCACAAGTAATGGAAAAATAAGAAAATACTACAGTATGTCTATGGATCATAATATAGTAAAGTTATCAAAATTAACAATATATTGTGCTATAAAATCTTTGCACTAGCTGGTCAATAAAATGGATACATATCAATTTCCCTCCAGCTAAATAAACAATGAGATAGATAGATACAATAGATAGATAGTATTGTGATATATATTAGGGTTAGGTGAGTAGATCCGATGAGACGAATGGCCCTTCACGTCGAGCTGTTCGCATGGAGCCTCTCAATACGTATAAGCAGTACAGTACTCCACATAAGCACGCACCAAACCCCTGTAAAGACCGAAAGGCTAGTGCATGGAGGTCATAATAATCTTAATAAAAGTTAATAATGAACAACTGAAACAACATATATATATTAAGAAACACCCCATTCTTAACATTAATCCTCCATTACAAACCCCAATGTACTTGAATAAAGTACAGTAATCAAAGCATATGGTCCTCCCAGGATGCGAACTCGGGACACCACACCCAGAACATAAACATCTAAACCATTACACCACCAACAAAACACAGGCCTCCCTCACTATCCGATGCCCCGATTTACGATATTATTATAGGTTTTTAGGTGTTTAGGTTTGGGTTTTGGCAAGTCTGAGAACGCATCCCCATTTACCTCATTAATTTTAGGGTTTGCTATATGATTTTTCTCTTTAAGATCGGGTTTTCATGATTGGGTTACGTTCCTAAAAACCTGATCTGAAATATGAAAATCGTACAGCGAATCCTAAGATTAATGGGGTTGTTGTTGTTGTTGTTGTTTCTCCCCAAGCTGCCTGGCCGAACAGCCCCAAGGCCCCGAGCAAGGCCAAGGCCACAACCGAGCGCCCCCACAGAACCCTCCCATCCGACCACAATAAAGCCTGGGTGACCGAAGCCACTCCATTGGCGGGGAGCTGAGGAGGGTGCGGAAACGCCCGGGAAACCAAAGCCCCACCCAGGGCCCTGTGCCCCTCAGCAATTATGAAGAGAAAGTAGATTAATGGGGTAAATAGGGATGCGTTCTCGGACCAGCCAAAACCCAAACAAAAATGCCTAAAAACCTATAATAATATCGTAAATTGAGGCATCAAATAATGAGGGAGACCTGTACTGTAGATAATAATTAAATATGTTATGTAGGCGATAGGTGGGGACGCTCACCATCCACATTCTGCGGCCAATGATTAGGTCAGAGAATGAGTCATTGCTGGAAAGTGTATCAGGTCAGTTGAACATTTACACTTTTCAGTATCACATCAAGTCGGGGGCATCATTAAGGAGGTAGTGGTTATATTTGTATCTACTTATTCATTATTTAGTATTTTATAATAACCTCCCTAGACCTCCATTAAGCCTATTCTGTACTCTGTTTCTTCTCAGCTGACAATAAATTGAATTCCTTAGGAGCTAGCTTCTCGATACTTAGTGGAACAATATGAAACTGTACAGTACTATGTCTCTGCATCATAGAAAGACAAAGTTGATATAATTAACACCAGATTGCACTACAAAATCTTCAAAACAACTGGGAAATCTTGACGGGAACTTTGCATTTTAGTTACCGGTACCTTCGAAGATATAGTCTGTTTTTTGTCCAGTTGATGGTAAATTGAATTCTTTAGCATCTGATTGTTTTATTCTTACTGGAAAAAATATTAAATTTTATTAAGCATTATTTCCACATAGTGATTTTGATTAGTTCTTTTGCGTTTATCTTATGTCGTCCCAGTTTTGGTTTGTTTATTTTTCAAGTTTTGCATTATAACTGCTATGTCTGTGTGTCATATTATTGCCAAGTTTTCATAATTAGCAACATATTTCACTACAAAATATTCGTAATAGCTAAGTAATTAAGATGCAGCTATGACAATTTACCATCAGCTGGACTGGTGATGGGCTGGTCTATCAGAGTGAGAACTGAGCGATCTCTGCCATACCCATAACTTACTCTGACTGTTCCTTTAACTAATGTATTTTCTAGATCTCAAGTGACGGCGTCTCTTCCGTGGATTGACCTCCCAATCTACCAAGATTGGAAGTCAAAGCGTCACATTTTTCCCTTGCCCCTCAACTTTCTCTTCATAATTGCTGAGGGGCACAGGGCCCTGGGTGGGGCTTTGGTGTCCTGGGCGTTTCCGCACCCTCCTCAGCTCCCCGCCATGGAGTGGCTTCGGTCACCCAGGCTTTATTGTGGTCGGCAAGGAGGGTTCTGTTGGGGCGCTCGGTTATGGCCTTGGAATTGCTCGGGGCCTTTGGGCTGTTCGGCCAGGCAGCTTGGGGAGGAGGAACAACAACAACAACAACAACAACCATCAGCTGGAAAAAGAGACTATAGTATCGTGCCTTGTAAACATTACAATAATAATATACATATCAAGTTAGCATAATTGAAGAAGTATAATTACAAAGTCTTTAGGTGAAACAAATGATAAAATGTCATAATGGAAGGAACATATTGGATAAAATGTATAACCAGATAGCAGCAAATACAGTATGTATGTACTAGGAATAAAGTACAAGATTAACCCCTTCTTTACTGATGACGCTCTTTTCCTTAGATTCTGGTAACTATTAGATGGTTGTATTCAGCTGAGGAAGGATGTCTACCTATAAAAAGGCTACAGACTATCTCAGTTAGTCCTCTTAGCTACCATATATTCTTCCTATGCTTCATCCATCCATCCATCCATTGCCGGATGCCTTACTCCCCTTAATGAGGGTGGCCATACACAGAAGGCCCCCAAGCGGACCTATCCCCAGTAAGAGGGACAACCCCTGCCAGTTTACTGAAGGACTTACAGGATTGACCACTCGATTTAGAGTCCGTCCGACCCCGAGGCCCTCTATGTATCTTTTCAGCACTATTTTTCTACAGTGGTGCGCGGCTAGTCCATCCACTAACCTGCCTTACCCTTAGGTAAGCAGTACGGATTTGTATCAGGTTTACTCCCCTAGACAGGTTGCCGACCAAGGCTGACGAGTCCCATCCACCCAGATTTTTTATAAGGTTGTCTCCCCTAGATGGGTTGCCGACCAAGGCTAACGAGTCCCATCCACCCGGACTTACTCTCCATTTCAAATTATTCTCCCAACACTTCTACAAAAAAGTGCTAACAGCGATGTAAATGTATTCTTTTAACAGTGGAAAAAATATATATATCCAGAAAATAAACACCAAGGTAATTAGTTTTTCGTATAAAATATATGTTATTATAAAGTCATAATGACAAAATCCACTTATTCAAAGGCTGTATTATGTATATTTTTCTGATAGGAATTTCAGCATAAGTATCCTAGGTTTCACACTACAGTACACTACATGGCAGCACACCCACAGACACCTAGGAATATCAAAACAACACCCAGCACACGATATCACACATATACTGTATATTGTCATCTCTCCCTCCCTGCCCACCCCAAACCAGCTTCCAGAAGCATATCCATACTCGTATCTCTCGCCGTTCCAGCCTATCACTCAACGACAACACGCAGCTGCAGGCACGACCTCCCGAAATACATCCTTCCGAATCCTCCCTTCCTAGCAAGGACAGAGTCCACCTGGCCAGGTTGAGATGTGGGTACCATCCAGCTCTTCTGAGCTATCAGAAGAGACTGGATGGCTCCGTCTACGACACTTGCCCAGAATGTAACACAGCACCCCATAGCATTAAACACATTATAGAACATTGCATTCCACACAATCACTTGTATGTATGTATTAGTTTAACGTCATTTTTCCATTACATGCATTGTAACGGCTCAGACGGGGTTGCCTTTCAGTAGTTGGAGTCTACTGTAGTACAATAAAGTCCTGCCACAGCACTGCCCTACCAAGTCATCACTGTGGCTGATGTTGGTATAGTGCTAACCGTGCCTCAGCAAGACTCAGCAGTCCCCCTGCAGCACTTGCACCTGCAGTATTTGCAACCACACCAGCCTTAACAGTGTTACAAAAAGACAGCACCATAACAAGAATCTACTGTATATTAGGCAATTGGACTATAGAACAATAAAGTCCTGCCCCAACACTGCTCCAATATGCAAACACTGTTGCCCACACAGGTGGTGCCAAACAGCGCCCAGGTAAGAATCAGTCCCCTGTGGCACCTATCCGCATCCCACCAGCCTCGGCAGTGCCACACCAAGACAGTGCTAAGATAAAGACTTTATTGTCTAGTAATGGCTGTTGGTACACAAGTCTATCGCCATCCCCCCTATTAGTCGCCTTGTACGACACGCAGTAGGATGCGTGAGGCATATTCTTTTTTTCCTCCACCATTAGATGAAGGCCCCCTTACCCCCTTACGCTAACAACATAACCTACACTCCTTGAGAGCCCTGTGGGAAAGCCCGAGCATGGCCATGGCCTTCCGTAGGGACTCGGGTTGTTCTGCCAGGCAGCCTAGGGTACGACAACAACAACAGTCAGAATGCTGTATTCTATATAATATAAAACTTGCAAAATAAACAACAAAAACTGGGATGACAATATAAACTCTCCAAATATCCTACTTATACTTAATCTGGCATGACATGGACTAGGTATAGGAAAAATAAGACAACAGGGTGTCAAACCGTAACAATATTATTTGAAGACTTGAATGAAAGAGAGAAATGCAGGAAAATGAACAAATATCAAAGTTTTAGGCTATTATCTCACTTCCAAAGACATAATTTGAACCATAATCCATAATTTTGACCTTACATATACATACATACATACATACATACATACAATGGTTTAGCGTCATTTTTCCATTACATGCATTGTAACGGCTCAGACGACTAAGAAATAAGAATAAATAAATAAAAATAATAGACTTGGATCTGGTTTGACACTCTGCAAAACAAGCAATTATTATAACCAATATATAATGTTTCAAAGCAAGGAAGGGGATACTAAAGTACAGTACAGTACTGTACATTTCAATCCATCACATATTTTGAAGTAAGTGCTTCTGCATTCATTAAAATTACCCAGCAATCCAATTTAATACTTGTTAATTCTAAATATGTTTATGTATAAACCCTGGCACTTACCAGTTTTTTTTTTTTCTTCTTTTTTCTATGGGGGTGGCCGACTCGAGACAGAGCCCGAATAGGAACATCACATCACATCAGAAAAACAAAACAAAATACAAAATACCACCGACTCCCCGGGCCAGGCGCCTGACAGACTATTATGGAGTCCAACTGGCGCATGATCCTCTCTCCCAAACGACAGCGTTTACACTCGTCTAATCACTAGCATTCTCCATTCATTCCTATTTATTACCGCTTCCCTTGCCTGATCTATAGTCATTCCTCCATCTTCCAACGCTTGTCCTACACAGTCTCTCCCTCTCAATAGAGGTCTTCCTACCCCTGTATCTCCCCTTGTATCTGACTCACATACTCTCTTTGTAGGCCTTTCATCTTCCATTCGTTCAACATGACCATACCAGCTCAGCACCCTTCTGTCCACTCTGGCTGACAAATGTTCCTGCTTCCCCACTCTCCTACGTATCTCTTCATTCCTCAATCTGTCTCTACGGGTCACTCCACACATACTCTTCAAGCAGCTTATCTCAATCACATCTAGCTTTCTTCTCTCCTTTGCCTTCAGAGCCCATGTCTCAGCCACATACATCACTGTTGGTACAACAATCCCTGGATACATTGCACTTTTAACTTTCATTCCAAGATTTCTCGCCTTCCACATACTTCCCATTGCTCCGAAAACTTTCCTTCCTTCATAAACTCTCTGTTTTACCTCCATTCTTTCTTATCGTTCCTCCTAGATATTTAAAACACTCTACTTGTTCCAATATTTCCCCATCCAGCCTCACATCTAAATTCACCCTACAAACACCTCTATTACACACCATTACTTTACTTTTATTGACATTCACCTTCAGCTTCCTCCTCCCACAAATCACACCAAACTCTTTGACTACCCGCTGCAGTTTCTCCTCAGAATCCGATATTGTAATAGGAAATTAAAATACTGTACTGTATAACAAAGCTTATGATTACCAAACAAAATACTGTACTGTATATAAATCTATAACAGCTCGGTGAATTAACAGGTATTTTTTGTAAAAACTATTGATATGCGAATATAAAATTGATCATACTAATACATACAACATACTGTACATACATACAGTAAAACCCCTCCCAACCGGACTAACCCTGTCCGGAAGTACCAAAATTCCGGATCTGGCGGGATCCGGATAGGTCCCACACAAACCCATACGAACCGGACAATTCCGGATGTCAGAGATAATTATGTACGGTTCTCTAATTCGGACTACTCCGGATGTCAGAGATAATGTGGTCCGGATTGCTAACTTTGTACTGTCCAGTACCTTCCTAATCTAAATAAACTGGATCTGAAAAAAGAAATTAGTGTAATGTACAGTATATAAGAACCTATCTCTTTCTTACTGACCTGTATTGTAAGTGGAGTGGGCAGTGAAGGTGGAGTAGAGTGTAGGGTGGAGTGGGTGGTGTGGAGTGTGGTGTGATTGCAACTGTAGCACATTTTTCATGTACCGGTACTGAACACATTAGAACACTGAACACTTTTTTGTGTAGAATCAGATTTTTACCCTGAATTGTGTTGTGGAGAAATATCTGGAGCAGAAACAAAAGGTGTATGTTGCCTTTATGGGCTTGGAGAACGCCTATGACAGAGTGGATAGAGAAGGTTTGTGGAAGTACTTAGAATATACAGAGTAGATGGCAAGTTGCTGAAAGCAGTGAAGAGCATGTATGAGGGTGCAAAGGCGGCAGTACGTGTGGAGAGTGAGCAGAGCGAGTTCTTTGACCTGAATGTTGGTTTGAAACAGGGGTGTGTGATGTTCCTGTGGTTGTTTACTGTATATATGGATGGAGTCATGAAAGAAATACTATCAAGAGCAGTGGATGTTGGTGTATCGCTGAAAAGGGATGGAATTGAGTGGAAGCTACCTATACTGCTGTTTGCGGATGATACAGTTCTGATGAGTGATAATGAATGGGAGTTGTAAGGTCTGGTAAATGAGTTTGGAACAGTGTGCAAAAAACGGAGTTTGAAGGTAAATGCGGGGAAGAGCAAGGTTATGGCCTTCGAAAGGGGTGAAGTCAGAGAGTGTGAGGTGAAGCTGAACGGTCAGGCTATGGAGATCGTCAACTCTTTTAAGTATCTGGGCAGTGTGTTGAGTAAAGATGGGACTATGGATGAAGTGCGGGAGAGGGTACAACAGGGGAAGAGGGTTGTAGGAATGCTGAAAGCAGTAACAAGAAATAGGGTGGTCAGTATGAAAGTGAAGAAGTCCTTGCATGACAGTGTGGTAATCCCGACACTGACTTACGGAAGCGAAGCATGGACATTGGTTGAGAGACTCAGACCAAGAGTGAGAGCAGTGGAAATGAATTACTTAAGAAGTGCGTGCGGAGTTACATGGAGGGATAGACAGACTAATGAGGAAGTAAGAAGGATGTGTGGTGTGGAGGTAGATGTGCTGGAAAGTGTGAAAAGGAACAACTTGAGATGGTTCGGCCATATGGAACGTATGGAAAGCGAGAGAATGACTAAGAGGGTGTACGAGAGCGAGGTGGAGGGACAGAGAGGGAGGTAGACCGAATGAGAGGTGGAAGGATGGAGTGAGGAAGTACATGAACGAAGGCGGTGCTGGTTGGGGGGAGGGGCGTCGACTGACTGGGGACAGAGGTGCATGGGGGCGTTTCGTTCGTGGCCACCCCTTTAGGGGATCACGGCGTCAGGCAATAGATAGATAGATAGAACACTTTTTGCCACTTAAAAACAGAACTGAACTTTTTATTTTCTTACCATAGTAAATCAACTTTTACCTTCTTATTTTTGCAACACTGTACTATACTGAGGCATAACTTAGCCTAATCAACTTTTAGCCCCTTCAGCACCATGAGGTAATTTTACCTTTATTCAGGGTAAAGTTAGACGATATTATGCAGTTTCAGGAGGACCTATGTTATTCAGTGGGTTTATTGAGATCGTATTTACCCATTTCAGTCATAGAGGTAGATTATAAGCTAAAGAAAATTGTCTAATGTTAACCAGAATACTCTATGTTGAAAATTACGTATTGGTGGTGAAGGGGTGCCCAACCCCGAAAGGAGTTGAAATAGGGGAGCTATCCCCCGCCAAAGGCGGCTTTCTAGGGCCTTTCCTAGCTGATGCTGAGAGGATTGGGTTCTAGTCATGTGGTGATGGGCTGATCTATCAGAGTGAGAGGTGAGCGATCTCTGCCATACCCATAGCTTACTCTGACTGTTCCATTTACTTATATATCTTCTAGATCTCAAGTGACGGGGTCTTTTCCGTGGATTGACCTTCTTACTGCCAAGATTGGGAGCCAAATCGTCACTTTTTCCCTTGCCCCTCAACTTTCCCTTCATAATTGCTGAGAGGCACAGGACCTTGGATGGGGCTTTGGTTTCCCGGGCGTTTCCGCACCCTCCTCAGCTCCCTGCCTTGGAGTGGCTTCGGTCACCCGGGCTTTATTAGTGGTAAGCAGGGAGGGTTTTGGGGGGGGCGCTCATTTATGGCCTTGGCCTTGCTCGAGACCTTGGGGCTGTTTGGCCAGACAGCCTGGGGAACAACAACAAGAACACAAGCCTCACCAGCCTTCTCTCCACTCTCCGCTTCCTTGGAAGTCATCACAACATCACTATCCATCTTGGTGGGGCAGGCGTATAGAAATAATAGCACAAACACGGGGATAATATCCACATGACGCACGACGCTTGGGGCGGACCACTAGACGTAAACAATACTTTTGGCGTGAATGGAAACTTACCCACAATGCTGTTCGGTCTTCGGTCCGTTTTTTTTTTTCTCTGCCATCCGACCTTGTCCGGATGGCTGGGACATATGGCCGAATATAAAGGTTGTTGTTGACCGAATAAAGCCTAATAAACTCCCCTGACATCCGGACTTGTCCGGATGTCTGAGACATGTGTCCGAACCCGAACGCCTGTCCGGAAGTCTTGGGATTCCGGATTAGAGGGGTCCGGATGGGCGGGGTTTTACTGTACAAGTTTAAAGACCACTTCATCCACAGAGAGCGTGGTTCTAGTCCAGTGGTCAGCAACCCTTAAAGCTAGAAGAGCCATTTTTTAAAAGTTTCATAAACATTTTGTAGCCTACTGTATTGTCGGAGCCGCAATACAAAAACAAAAAAATTGTCTCATCAACCGGAATCTACAGTACTTCACACTTTACCCTACTTCTGAACTAAACAAATTATAATGATATTGTTCAATATCCTGGTTTTCACAAGCTTAGGAAAGACATGTGACGCATTTCTAGAAATCAAAACGATTGATACCTATACAGTACATCTTTTCTAAGTTGAATAAACAAATCTAATGTTGCCTTGAATGTGCTATATGATGCCTTCATTTTGAAGGAAGAATTATTATTTCTGAAGCTTCTGGAGTTACACAAGTGTCCTGAAAGAGCCGCATGCGGCTCCTGAGCCGCATGTTGCCGACCCCTGTTCTAGTCTCTTCACTGTAGTACAGTACAATAAAGACTTGCCACAACTAATATTCAACTGAAATTGTATCTTGCAATATAGCCTAAATGAATTCCATTACAGGTGTCTTCTTTGTAAGAATTGGTGAATGGTGATATGCATATATTTAATAGAAAAAAGTAATACTGAACTAAATAGGCCTATTGTATTTGCATCTCACAATACAGTAGTACTTCTACTCCAGTCACGTTAAGATGTCGGGAATTTTACTCTTTTTAACTACTGTATTCATTTTTATATAACTAACTATAGTCCGTTCATTCTAGGTTGGGCAGAAATTGTAACCCCTAACCTCTCATAACTAATGGAAACAGATTAACTTGCTCATGTAGTAATGTACACCCTATGTGGTGGATTGTGTTCTTTTATTTAATAATTTTCATTTTAGTAAGCGTTGTTTCCACATAGCGATTTTGATAATTTAATTTGACTTTATATTGTCCTTGTCCCAATTTTGGTTTGTTTAGTTTGCAAGTTTTACATCTTAATTTTAACTCAAAAAGGTCTAGAGTAATTGAGCTAATATTTCTACCAAGCTGCAAACCTCACACACAAAGTCTCTTGGCCTATTATCAGCATTAGTGAACATGTGATTCCTCAGTGTTCTTCGTTATAAACTTTTTACAGCAGACTTGGTATTCAAAGTTTCTGATATCTGAGTGCACTGTTTTTTGTGGCGGTCGAGGTTGGTCTTCCAGTTATACGACAGCCCGCAATCTTCGCATTCAAAGTTCCGTCGCCCGAAGTGTGGATTACCATGTGTTTTTTGAGGTAAGTCTTCATCGTGAATTTCCGTCCACATTCCTGACATTCATACTTCCCACTAACAGTGTGGATGCGCATGTGGAATTTCAGGCGGTGTTTTCCTTTCACTATTTTCCCACAAACCTCACATTCACATTCCTCATTGTCTGTGTGCATTAACATGTGATTGACCAGAATGGCCCTCTTGGCAAATTTTTTGTGGCAGATTTCGCACTCGAAGTTTCGAATGCCCGTATGGTTCAGCACATGCATGTTGAGGTTACTTCTTCGCATGAACTTTTTCTGGCACACGCTACATTCGTATTTCTTGACCTGGGAGTGGGTAATTAAGTGCTGGATCAGACCGTCCCTCGTGGTAAAGCATTTTTCGCATTGTTCGCAATTATAATTTTTCATCCCCGAGTGAATGCGCAGATGGGCTTTGAGGATGCTGTTCTTCGTAAATCTCTTGAAACACACTAAGCACTCAAAGTTCCTGGTGGCCTTGTGGGTCTTGGTGTGGGCCTGGAGACAGTATTTGGTCTTGAATGATTTGCCGCAGTACTGGCATTGGAAGCTACGATCAGTCTTGTGGAACTCCTGGTGTCTTCGTAGCACGGACACCCTGGAGAAAGTCCTGTTGCATTCCTCACACACTAGTAGTTTCAAGTCTTGAGCATGTAGGAGTATGTGCTTTTCAAAATTCTTCGCCAGTTTGAATTTCTTACCGCAATCGGTACACACAAACTCCTTAGCTTTGCCGTGAGTTATTTTGTGCGCCAGGAGGGTACTTTTCCTCTTGAAAGCTTTGCCGCAGTAGCACTCAAACTCGCGGATATCCGTGTGTACCAACTTGTGCCTCGTTAGGTCTTTTTGCGTCTTGCACTTCTTGGAACACATGTCGCAATCATAATATTGGTCGCAGGTATGTACAAGCATGTGGGATCGCAGATTGCATTTGTTCTTGAATTTTTTACCGCAATCTTGACACTCAAAATCACGAATATCCGAATGCACCAGCTCATGCCTAAAGAAAAGACTCCGCTTTGAAAATGTCTTGCCACATTCACTGCATTCATAATTACCTACTTTTGAAGCCAAATCTTTACTTATGAACTGCTCGTCATATTCTACTCCTGGTAGTTTATTTATATTTCTGTGTATCTGTTTCTGTTCTGCGAGACTATCTTCCAAAAAGTCCTCATTGGAATGCAAGTTTTCAACACCATTGGCAACCATGCTATTCTCTGGATTATTATTGTCCATACAAATTTCCTCACACATATCCTGACATTCAACCTTTAAGTCCTCTGCTGTGAGAATGGGTGCAAGGGCACTGCTACAGTTTGCCAGAGAGGACATATTCATATGTCTATCACTCTCACACTATTTTCAGGCTACAGTAATATTTTTGTTTTCTCCAGTAAGTAATTTTGCAAACACTAATTCCTCACTTAAAGTAGCAGATACCTTTTGAAACAGAAACTTAAAGTGAAGCTACATCCTCCATAAATTATCTAGTTAGTTTTAAGTACAGCAGTGTTCTCTTTCACATTTACAACATTATGATGACGCATAGCAATATATAAATATTTTAGTTCCCCAATAAACAAACAATGAAATAATGAAACAACTTAAACTGTGGAGACTATAAATGAGGAATTACTATATCCAAGATTAAGAGTTATGCAGAATACCTTTACTTGTGAGTCCAAGGTTACAATATTATCAGATTATATTTTCCAACTGGACAGCTACTTCAGTCACATAAGCATTGTTACCAGTGAATTTACATAGAGTTTAATTATATTTATCTCAAGATAAAGTATATCACAGGTGTAACTTGTAATTGTTCCTCATAGCCTTCAATAGCGAAAAGTAAACACACATTATAAGGATAACACAAAGTTTTTTTTAATAATTACAGTATCTGATCATAGAAGGCTTCTGAGTTGGACGGTCCTTAAGATGAGTGTTCAGTCCTGTAAGTCCTTCATTGGCACAGATTGTCCTCATGGGGAATAGGTCCACTTGGGGTGTTTTGTGTATGGCCACCCTTATTAACGGGGTTTAGGCATCATGCAATAGATAGATATATAGTATCTGATAATTCTTAGCAGCTATCAGACTCTGCTACTGGAACTGGCTGGTAAACTGGCTTGTGTGACACCAGCGTTAACTTCCCCGTATCCAAGAGCAGCCAGCTGGACTTCTGAGCAGCCTAATCTCAAACCCTAGTGGCACCCGGGCAGATGTTCACAACTTGAAGGCGGGAGCTCTTACCCATGGCCACTGAAACAATATTGTGGATATGTAGTCAAAACAAGTTTATCCAAAATCCACAGAATTATAAATGTTTGAAAAGTGAAAATTTTGGATAAGTGGGATTTAATTTGGCAAGGATGTAGTATTCGAGCGTACCGCCCGCCTTGTTTACACTGCACGGACGCTCGCAATCATGTTCCTGTCTATTTTGACTGCCACCCCCCATGACTTATTGTCATCATCATATGTATTGCCAGCAAGGGGCAAATAACAGAAAAAATAGCCGTCAAAATAGACGGGAACTTAACCGCGAGCAATCGACCTACGTAAACATGACGACCATATGCCCGGATACTACATCCTTCCCTTTATTTTTATAGCATTAATTAGACATGAATAAAATACTGTACAGTACTTGAATACTGTATATACATTGTGATACAGTATTTTATAAATTTACTGTAGCATGTTTTACCCTCAATATCACAGGGTGCTATACTACTACAATCAATCACTTTTAAATAGTGAAAGCAGTAAAACTATTTCAATTATAAGATATATTAAATTATGATAATATGGATAAACAAGTTTTTAGTACACAATACAATAGTTTTCATAGGATCAGACAAACACAAGACATTTTCAGCATATCGTTCATTTACAAGTCCAATCTTGGTTACTATAAGATCTCTAACGCAAATATATCTGAGAAAGACTCATCCCAAGCTTAGAGACAGTAGACAATACCCTACTGAACTAGTTGTCAAATACTTTTCTTGAGTAATCTCGAGTCGGCCACCCTAAAAAAATAAATAAAAAGGGGTATGTGCCAGAGTAGGCTACTGTAAATAGATAGATAAAACTTTAGAGATACTGTAGTCTCTTGCCTTGGAATTTAGCCATGTGAGGAATACATTTATGGCTGGGATTGTATCAAGGCTGTTAAAGGAATAATGCCTAATATTATTTAATAATATCTACTCGCACAAGGGTGGGATGAAAAGTTTTGAACCTAACTACTGTACTGTATGCTGCACTTTGGAATGAGTTTCTTTGCTAGATATTTCGCAACATACTGTAGTCCAATTTACGGTCCACATATTTCAGCCAGCGGTGCTGCAGTGCCTAGATCCCTGCTTTGTAGAAAATTTCCTCTTGCTCCTCAAAAAAGTCTTCAACAGTGGTTTTGATCTCATCGTCAACATGAAAATGCCTGACAGCTAACTGTTTCTTCATGTTTGGGATGAGATTGAAATCTGAGGGTGCAGGATCAGGAGAATCTGGCGGATGCTGAATGAGGCCGAAGCCACAATCATGGACAGTAGTCATTGCAATTTAAATGATGGACTTGTGAGTATGAAGGATGTCCTGGTGGAAATAGACACCTTTTGTCAACTTCCCCAATAGTTTTTTCTTGATAGCTTCACACAGCTGCCTTAGCAAGTTGGCACAGTACAGTACTCCCCATTGATGGTCTAGCCCTTTGGAAGATAGTCCACAAACACAACCCCCTTGGCATCCCAAATAATTGAGGCCATCATCTTTCCAACAGATGAAACAACCTTTCCCTTCTTCGGAGGAGGTGACAACATGTGTTTCCACTTCATCGACTGTTTCTTGGTCTCTGATTTAAAGTAATGGACACACCACTCATCCTCAGCCAAATAACATTCAATAAAACCAGCCGGATCTCCTATAAAAATGGCATGGTACCAATTGAGCAGAAACCTTTGACATTCCTAGTTCTTTGGTTAGAATGTGCTCGGTTCTCTCATGGGAGATGCCAATGGCAGTAGCTATGGAGCAAAGAATCAATTGTCTATCATCGATCACCTTTCGGTGCACATGACCATGTTTTCCTGTACGAAAGCAGTTGATGGGCTGCCAGTCCATGATCTTGGTTAATCTTCAAAACCTTTTCTACACCTCTTTATTTCCGCTGCTCACCTTCTCACAGTTGCACATGGAGGAGCACTATCTCCTAAAGTAACAACCATATCGGCATGGATTTGCAGGAGGGTTAAAATTTTCAAATTCACATACCCAGTACTGTACAGTACAGTACTTGAAATAATGAAGATGGGCCACGACTTTTGACCGTGACTGGTGGATAGAACTCGGATTAGGCAGCATACCTAGGATAAGATATCTCAACATAAATGTCCATCCCGATGGCGGGTTGGTACAAGGAAGGGCAAACTTACTATAAAAATGCCCAAATTCTCACCTTTTTGTGGCCTGACAACACCAGAGTTACACTACTATCTGCTGATAACCTAAAGCTGTCCATGATGGGGCCAGCAAGATGATTGCGTCTTTCCAGACTGGTGCTTCCTAGCCTTCCTCCCACTAATATAGGGGCTGAAGTTCCTGAACATAGGAATAGTGCCCTAGTAGGCTGCCCTATCAGTGTACAGAGTCAGTCGTATTAGCGTGTGCGCGCACAGGGTGTGTCCCTGCAACTGGTTTCGGTCAGGTGCCTCAAGGCCCCTGAGTCTGTCTCTGACTCTGGTTCAGGGGATGGACTACAGAAGGAGGAGGTGTCAGGGTTAGGCTACTCTCTGGTGTTGTCTCACTTATCATATAAACATGAACAAAATAACTATACAGTACAATAGCATCATACAAGTAGTGTTATTAAAAAATATTATTGGAGTCTGAAATTCGGTACTAGGCCTATACACTTATCCCTCCGTTATCGCGTTTGACCGTTATCGCATAATGTACACCCCAAAAAAAAATGCTTTGTTACCGCGGGTCTGTTTTTTCCGGCTGACAGTAAATTACCTTGTCCCATCTTGATTACTCAGCTATTACAAAGACTTGGTAGCGATAAATGTTGTTAGTAACTTAACTTGGCATTAATATGACACAGAGACATACAGTAGTACTGGTACAGTACTTAAATAATCTCCATTAAATATCGAGAAATCAGCTGGTAAGGGTTTCAATTTTGAATCGCCAGAAATAAAACCGACTATAGGCCTACTGTAGTTATGTTTATCAAGTTATTTTAGGGGAATTTGAGCTATTTATTCTTGTAGTTACTGTGACTATTCCCTGAATGCTGTTTTGTGCTTGTGTGGTGCCGATACACTGGTTGCTAAAATACTGGCTCTAGTCTACTTCAAACTTCACTTTAACCAACCTGAAGGAGAGATAAAGGGATCCGTGCAGGTTTTCCAAGTTAGGCCGTGTTGCTGGTTGTTAGGGTATCTGTACTGGGATAGTCTTCTAGTTCTTGCCAACTGCAAAGAGAGACAGGAACACTTGAGGTGGGTTGGTCAGGTAAAGTGTATGATGAGTGGGAGAATTATTAAATAAGACTATGAGCATAAAAGTGAGGTGGGAGGGCAGGAAGGGATAAATAGACCAAAAATTAGATGGAGGGATGGAGTTGAGAGGAAATATGAGTGAAAGTGGTGTAAGGTGGGAGGAGGCACACCGGCTGACAGGTGTCAAAACGGAGCAATTTTCTTTGAAGACTTGAATGAAAATGAGAAGGAATACAAGGAAATTACCATGAGATAGCATTGTTTTGGCCATTTTATAACTTCCAAACATAATTTGAACTATAAACCCTAATCTTATCTTAACATAGCCTATATAATATTAGGTGATTTATTCACAACTATCCCCTCAGAGATGAGACTGAGGCGTCTGGCAACAGCTAGCGTTTGGGTAAATTGTTTTGTTACCAGCGTAAAAAAAAAAAAAAACCCAGCAAAGTCCTCCTCAACCCCAAATGACTCATTGTCATTATCATATACTGTACAATACCAGAAGGGTCAAATAACAGCTAGCCGTGGGATAGGCTAATTTCGTAAAAAAAATAAAATAAAAAAAAAAATAATAAAAAAAAAAATAATAATAATAATAGAATCACGCCTAGCCGCCTAGATGCAAATGTAGGTCTATCCAGTAACTGCAAGCATCCAACCAACATAATAAGACTAGGCTACGCGTACACCCGCCAACACCTTCCTTAGCCTACTAAAAAAAAATATGGGCCTAGGCCCAATACAAAATAGGGTAAAAATATATGGGCCTAGGCCCAATACAAAATAGGGTAAAAATTTAAGAGACCCCGGACAGCCTTTTTACTAGTTAATTCATTTTTTTTTTTTTTTTCTGATATACAGTGTTGTTTAAATACCGAGGACCGTCGCATTTTAGTATTTTCAACATTAGCCTAACCTAACCTAACAACATCATCATCATCTCCGACGCCTTGTTTCCCCCTGGGAAACCCCCGCTAGAGGATGGCCATGACAGAAACGTCTCCAAGCTACTTTGTCAAGACATGCCTCCCTTGCTCGTACCACAATGCCCCTTCCACTACGTGGAAGTTTTTCTTCAATATATTTTTCCACTTTCTTTTCCCATACCATAGGTGGTCTTCCACTACTAGCGGTTCCACTCACCTGACTCCCATATATCTTTCTTGGCATTCTGTCTTCATCCATTCTCTGAACATGACCATACCACCTCAAAGTACTTCTCTTTATCCACTCAACCACACCACAATCAATGCCCAAAGCCTGCTCTTCCATTCCAAAGGACTCGTACACTTCCCTATTACTTGGCCCATCTAGCCTATTCATGCCAGCTGCCATTCTGAAAAAGCTCATCTCCACAGCTCTCAGTTTGGAGAGGTCCTCGTCACTTGCCGTCCATGTCTCGCTTCCATACGAGTGTGTTGGGAGCAGCACACTGTTTCTCAGTGACTTTTTGACTTCCTGGCTAACCATTCTTCCTTTGAGAATACTGTACTATCAAGTTCTCCAATCACCATTCTCCCTTGCATTTTTCTCTCTTTTATCTCACTCTCCATTTTACCATACTGTATTTGCATAGTACAGCTCCCAAATACTTGAAACTTTCAACCTCTTCCAGTACTTCATTTTTCATTTTTATTTTACAACTTTTCTCATGTTCTTTCTTGATTCTATATTTTTCCTTAAAATCTATGGTTTCATGCATTCTTCTCTCAAACACCATTACCTTACATTTCCCTACATTGACCTTTAACTTTCTCTTTTCACATACCCTGTCAAAGTCAGTGACCACTCTCTGAAGTTCTTCAGCATTTTCCGCCAACAGGACTGCATCGTCCGCATATAGGCATGTTAAAATCTTCCATGTTCTTCCCTCTGATTCCAGTCTAGCTCCCACACCCATTGATACAGCCCTACATTCTCTAATCACTCCATCCATGTATACCGGTATATTGAACAACCAAGCTGACATGACACATCCCTGTCTTACACCTACATTGACCTCAAAACTTTCACTTAACTTATCCCCTACCTTCACATTTGCCATTGCATTCCTATAAAAAGATTTTACTGCCATTAGCAACTTTCCTCCCACACCATATACTGTTAACACATCCCACAGACCCTCCCAGTCTACTTTGTCGTAGGCTTTTTCCAAATCCATGAATGCTGCATAGAGTTTTCTGTTCTTGGCCAGATACTTCTCTACCAACAATCACATTGAAGCTATCTGGTCAACGCAGCCCCTGCCCTTTCTGAAACCTCCCTGTTCCTCGCCTATTTTGTCATCCGTTATCGGTAAGATTAGGAGTAGTGGGTGTACCACTACCAACATACAGCATAACTCATCTATAAAACATTAACCTAACCAAACAACCTAACCTAACCTAATCCGTGGATTGACCTCCCTACTGCCAACCTAGAAGTTGGCAGATTGGGAGCCAAAGCGTCACATTTTTCCCTTGCCCCTCAACTTTCCCTTCATAATTGCTGAGGGGCACAGGGTGGCCTTGGGTGGGGCTTTGGTTTCCCGGGCATATCCGCACCCTCCTCAGCTCCCTGCTTTGGAGTGGCTTCGGTCACCCAGGCTTTGTTAGTGGTACGCAGGGAGGGTTTTGTGGGGGTGCTCGTTTATGGCCTTGGCCTTGCTCAAAACCTTGGGGCTGTTCGGCCAGACAGCCTGGGGAACAACAACAACCTAACCTAACCTAGTATTCATGTAGTACTAGGTTAGGTTAGGTTAATGTTTTATAGATGATTTATGCTGTATGTCGGTAGTGGTACGCCCACTACTCCTAATCTTACCAACTAAATTGGACAAACTGGATTTTAGGTCACGTATGGGATATAATGTTCTAAATGTATACTATAGCTTTGTCATAGAGTATTAGTCACCACAATATATATCTTTACCGCTGCATATTAAATTATTTTTCCTTAGACTTTGTGGGTTAAATAAGGGTGATGGTGGCCATCTTGGATCAGCTGAGAACTAATATTTTTCATTTTGTTACCGTAGTTTTAGTATTTTGTCATTCTAGATCAAAACTAACCCTGTGGGGGTCTGGGGGCAGCAGCCCCCAGGTTAGGTTAGGGTAATGACAAAATATGGTTTTAGGGGGCATGTTTTAATATTGCAAATTAATGGGTAGGGTAGGCTAGGCTAAGTATGAATTTCCAGAAGGAAAAACACCTTAAAACACACCAATCAATGAAGAAACTGATGAGAAAGAGGATTAGGCTATACTGTAATACAAAAAACACAAGTACAGAATAACTAAATAAGTTGGTCACCAATTATTTTGCAATATTTGAAAACAAATATGAATTTTATATGCTCTAAACTTCATATGAAAATGTGTTTTAAGTCTCGGCAAAACCTAATAAAAATATATGGTACTAAAATGGATTTTTTTCGTAACATGGTTGTCAATACCTTCCTATAGACGGCACCGATTCGTACACAACTACACATGCAAGGGCTAGTTTAGTATTCCACTTACTGGGTACTATGAATCCGCTGTTGCTGGCATGCAAGGGCTAGTTTAGTATTCCACTTACTGGGTACTATGAATCCGCTGTTGCTGGCATGCAAGGGCTAGTTTAGTATTCCACATACTGGGTACTATGAATCCGCTGTTGCTGGCATGCAAGGGCTAGTTTAGTATTCCACATACTGGGCACTATGAATCCGCTGTTGCTGGCATGCAAGGGCTAGTTTAGTATTCCACATACTGAGTACTATGAATCCGCTGTTGCTGGCATGCAAGGGCTAGTTTAGTATTCCACGTACTGGGCACTATGAATCCGCTGTTGCTGGCATGCAAGGGCTAGTTTAGTATTCCACATACTGAGTACTATGAATCCGCTGTTGCTGGCATGCAAGGGCTAGTTTAGTATCCCACGTACTGGGTCTAGGTTAGGTTAGGTTAATATACTAGGTCTCAGAAACAAGATTCGTAGTTGCGGTAGTATTTACAGATACGCCCGAATACTAAATGGGCGGCGGCCCAACCGCCATGGCACCGGTAAGGGTTCGTGTTGTATCCCACATAGGCCTACTAGGTACTACGGACACCTTGTAGGCGTTAGGTGTGGATTAGGCTATTATCCAATGTACTAGGTCAATGTTACTGGATATTTATGATTTAAATAATTTAGGGAAACATGAGCCAAAATTCTAAATTAGGTTTGGCTACTGTAATTTTTTATTCTTAAAACTCTCAAAATCCGAGCCAAGTTTTGCCAAAACTTGGCTCGGGTTTTCCAAAATTCGGGTTTTATGGCTTTGCAATTTCGGGAAACCTGAGCTAAATTTCTAAATGAGGTTACTGTAATTTTTTTGTCTACAAACTCTCAAAATCCGAGCCAGCTTTGGCCAAAACTTGGCTCGGGTTTTCGAAATATTGGGTTTTAGGCCTTTGAAATACCTTAAAACCCGAGCCAAATTTTGCTAAAAATACGTTTTAATCGCCGTTTTACGCATTCAACCCCTCATTTTCCCTGTACTTCATAGCCCTCCCCACTATCGGGCGGCGTGTCTTAAGATCGTTGTATAATGGGGAAAACGGTTTCACCGAGGTATGTAATTATTTCCAAACACTAGCCTATAGGCCTATTGATGAAAACTAACAGGGAAAATAAAAAAATCCATGGGAAAATTATTGACCATCTTATTTAGGCTAGTTTTTCTAAAACACATACGTGACCTAAAATCCAATTTGACCACTAAAATTAGCCTAACTAGGCTAGTAAAAAGGCTGTCCGGGGTCTCTTAAATTCTTATCCAAAATAGGCCTAGGCCAAGCCTAGGCTAGGCTACTTCTAAAAATCGTCCCCGCCTCCCCAGTGTTAGCCAGGGTAGCCTATTTACCGAAAGTGGGGGTAGCTAGCCAGACTACGAGCCTAGGCGGCTAGGCGGCTAGGCCTACTGTAGTACTGTCTACATTAGCCTTAGCCTTGCCTAGGAATGGTGTAGGCTAACAGTAGCCTAATAGCCGCTAACTGGATAATTATTGCGAATAGGCCTAGACTCGCAGCGTTATTATACATAATTTATTAGGGAAAGTGAAGCTCTATGGAATCCTTATAATATACTCAGTTACTCACATAGATTCTGTTGTGGTAGAATAGTTTTGATAAGTTTTGTAACTCGATTTTGTCGATATAAATAGTCCCGCGCATAAACAAACTCAGTCCCGCAATCTTGAAAGCTCTGCTATGGACGTGTTCAATGTTTATAAAAAGTGTTCGGAATGGAGTAGCCTAGCCTACACTCGCTACGGTAAAGTGTTATGTTCTACAAAGATGTTACTGTATGTCATAATGTCTAATATATGAACCCACAATTGGCCACAATAGCTGGCATGTGTGGCTAGTGGTGTATCCCACGTACTGGGTCTAGGTTAGGTTAGGTTAGGTTAATAGGCTATACTAGGTCTCGGAAACAAGATTCGTAGTTGCGATAGTATTTAGCCTACATCAAAACTATAGTTAACTATCAAAACTATTCTCCCACAGTGGAATCGATAATATTCAAGGACACTAGCCTAGGCCCTAGTGCGACATTACGAGAAACAATTTATTAGGGAAAATAGGCACCAATAGATTCGCCATATTTTTCTCTATATAGGCCTAGGGCCTAGTCCGCATGGAGGATTTTCGTTATCAACAAATTGAAAAGTACCCACTTCACAGACAAATACACCAAAAATCTAAGTCAAAGCGGGGGTGTGGGGGCAGCAGCCCCACCTATAATACTAGGTTAGGTTATGTAAGGTTGTTAGGTTAGGCTAATGTCCTTTCAAAGGGGTATAGGGTAGTAAACACTAGGATAGCCTATACCCGGTCAGAGGTAAGAAGAAGAACTGAAGAAGAGTCCTGCAGTAGTCTCCTTGAATGCTACCGTGGAATCTATGTGAGTAGCCTATATTATAAGGATTCCATAGAGCTTCACTTTCCCTAATAAATTATGTATAGCCTAGGCTAGGGCCTAATAACGCTGCGAGTCTTTTAAAAAAAATAACGCGGTCAATATACAGGAGGCGCTACAATATAGGTAGCAAAATTCTAATGGTAGTTTTGGGTTCCTATCATCATATGCTTCATTTCTATATACTTTTTATCCCCGGGAAAAAAAAAAAATCTTGGGTTTTTTAGGCCTATGTTTTTCTTGGATTTTTATATATTTTTTTATTAACCTAACCAAAAAACCTAACCTAACCTAAATGTATTTGGGGGGCTATTAGGTTAGGTTAGGTTTTTTGGGTTATACTGATGTTTTGGACCGACAGTTAGCCCATCAATCTGTTTAGGCCTAATAGGTCCGGTAGAGCATATACATCATTGCTATATATGGCATTAAGAGCTGAAATGTATTATAAGGGAGAAAAAAACAAAAACTCTAAAATACATGTATAGGCCTAGGCTACTGTAAAACAATAAGTTTTTCAGCCAGTACCCAACCAGCGGGGGTGTGGGGGCGGCAGCCCCCACCCATATACTAGGTTAGGTTAGGTTAGGTTGTTAAGTTAGGCTAATAGCCTAGGCTAGCACATAGGATAAAAAAAAAGTAACCCAACCAGCGGGGGTGTGGGGGCAGCAGTCCCCACCCATATACTAGGTTAGGTTAGGTAAGGTTGTTAGGTTAGGCTAATAGCCTAGAACATTAAAAAAAAAAAAAAAAAAATCTAACCCAACCAGCGGGGATGTGGGGGCAGCAGCCCCCACCCATAATACTAGGATAGGTTAGGTAAGGTTGTTAGGTTAGGCTAATGTCTTCCCAAAGTTGACTATTTTTATAACATGAAATATTAGGCTACCCACTCCACCCCGTGAAATCCGAGCCAGCTTTCGTCAAAAGTTGGCTCGGGTATTCACAAAATTGGGTTGTATGGGTTTGCAATTTGGGAAAACCCGAGCCAAGTTTTAATACAAAATGCTATATTATTGTATTTTTACGCTTTTAACCCCTCATTTTCCCTGAACTTCATAGCCCTCCTCACTAGTGGGGGGCGTGTTTTTAGATTGTTGGATAATGGGTAAATACTCATTTCCGCTCCTTTTCAGTATAAAACAACACTATATCTGAAGAAAAAATTACAAAAAACAAAATAAAACTTAGCCTACTGAAATCGCTGTCGGTCCAAAAAGTCAGGTTTACCGTATTTTGGTTAGGTTAATGACCAAAACAAAAAATCCCAAGAAAATAAATGAAAAATCCCAAGATTTTTTTTTTTTTTCCCGGGGATAAAAAGTATATAGGCTAGAACTGAAGCATATGATGATAGGAACCCAAAACTACCATTAGAATTTTGCTACCTATATTGTAGCGCCTCCTGTATATTGACCAATACCGCTAACTGTTTTGACAGGTTGAATTGACAAGACAACTGTCACCATTGCCAGAATTTTTATTTTTGGCTAGCCTAGGCTAATTGGCTAAGTTCACGAAGATACCGTACATTCGCTATGAATGACTTACCCTTTCCCCTTTCCGGGGCCTTCTGTCAAGATGGTCAATGACGCTCAGCGGCTCTAGCCTACTAGGCCTATAGGCTAGTAACCAAAGTAGGGATTTTTTTTATTTTAATACCACGAATTTTCCGAGTGTTTTTTAGCCTATAAAAAAAATTGTTCATTTGCATCAATATAGCCTAGGCCTAGCCTATAGAGTTTGTAATTAATTAGAAATCTCGGGAAAACCTGTTTTCCCCATAAGGCCTATTGATCGATGTTGTTCCCCGATAGTGATTTGAAGACATTAGCCTAACCTAACCTAGTATTATGGGTGGGGGCTGCCGCCCCCACACCCCCACTGGTTGAGTACTAATCCCTTAGTAAATAAAAAAATAAAAAAATAAATTGGCTGTCGATTATACGAAGGTGAAATAAAAGTCGATGAAGTCTACGCTGTTTACTCTGCAATGTTCAGCTTTGATTGTACATTAATAACGGGAAAGTACCGTATTGACAACCTTGTTACGAAAAATAAATTTTAGTAGCATAGCCTACTTTTATATTAGGTTTTCCGAGGGTTTAACACATTTTCATAATTATGATCTTTAGAGCTGTCGATAACTGATAACTGGAAGTACCGTATTGACAACCTTGTTACGAAAAATAAAGGTTAGCCTAGTACCATAATTTTTTATTAGGTTTTGCCGAGGGTTAAACAAATTGTCTTATGATCTTTAGAGCATATTGATTCAATATTTATCTTCAAATATATCAATAAAATTCGTGGTATTAAAATAACATTGAACCCAAAGGAGCCTAGGCCCTATATAGTAACCTAGGCCTATAGCCTAGCCTACATAGGCGATCAATCAATGGGCTCTAGCCTACCACCAAAGGCTAAGATGGTGGAATTCTTCGTTAGGCCTATTTGACGCTCATTGGGGAGGTCAATAGGTGATTTATTATTATTCTTGGTATTAAATGTGCAGCTGGATCGGAGCGCTTGTTCTTCTTGGTCTTGGTGCGAGAGTCACGCTTGACTGGTCGAGGTGTGGCCTTAGAATCGGCTCTCTCTCCTACTTACTTGTTACTTGGTGTGGAGTTTCTCAGCCGCGCTCCGTCACTAGATGTGACGCTCGCCGCAGCTGCCCTTTAAACCATATAGTCTTGTCTCACAGTGCCATCTTCTAAGTCATAACACTCCCTGAACAAATGTGTTTTAAGTGACTTTTTAAAGGCCTTTATGTTCGCACACCTTTTCACATTAACTGGTAGATTATTATAAAGTCTCGGTGCACTCTTTTCGAAGGCCCTAAAACCAAATTCATGATTGCACCGTGGCTCATTCAATTGATGCAGCACGTTGCCATGTCTCGGCATCATATCAGTGCCAACATTGAAGTCTTCCAATAAGTCTCGCACATATTCCGGCTTTCCAAAGTTCAAAGCTTGATACACTATAACACACAGTTTGAATATGATCCTCGCTTTCACCGGCAGCCAATGCAGGTCAATTAATGCCGGCGTTATACTCGCACGGAATGGTAAACTCTTTATTAATCTTGCTGCTCTATTCATTATAAGTTGTAGTTTTCGTAGCAAGTAATTTGGTAGTCGATAATATAGAGAATTACAATAGTCTAATTTACTAATTACATGATTGTGGATCAACATTTTGGTTGTATTAATATCCAGATATTTTCTCACAAAAGCAATATTCCTCAGATGATAGGCAGAGATTCGCACTGTTTGATTAATCTGGTTTTTAAATGACAGTTCACTATCAACCAAGACTCCCAAATCCTTCACCACACTACTCACAATCATCACACTATCATTGATATTGAGGCTTTGCACGCCCAGTCTCTCAAGGTCCACCCGTCTGCCTACTAATAGGCATTCAGTTTTATTTTCATTTAATTTCAGTTGCTTTGACTCCATCCACTTCCCAATGTCTTTTAGTAAACCACTAATCTTCTCCTCAACATTCACCACGTCACTTAGTGCCAGATAGAATTGGGTGTCATCCGCAAACAGCTTGAATTTTACTCCATGTTTCATTAATATGCTAGATAGTGCAATTGTATATATACAGAATAGAATTGGTCCAAGAACACTCCCTTGAGGGACGCCCCTCTCTAGATGCTTCATCTCTGAGCATTTATTACCTATTTGCACACAATAAGTTCTGTTAGTAAGGTAACTTTGAAGGTATTCCAGCGCATTACCATCAATACTGTAATGCCCTCGAAAACCAGGACCAGATCTACAAATACTATTCAAGATTCATGTTGCTAGTACTAAGTGTTATAGTACTAGCTTGATACTCACTTATTAACTTTCTATAAAATGGCTAAAACCTTGCCCAGTGTAATTCATATTTAACCATTCCATTCGGGACGTACTAAGCGATCAGTGCTCTTTAATTAACAGGCGACCTTGACTCTCGTAATTACCTTATTCAGATATTAAAACTCTAGTGATATCCAACGTTCGCCCACTGATTTGTGTTCTACGTATTTCTGCCATAAGAATATAAAACTTAGATCAGTACCCCCATGAGGTTACTAGAGATTCCGTGTTCTACAATATACGCGTGTCTAATCCTAACTGTGAGCTGCTACTTGGGCACGCGACCAGCCAGCAAGAGGTCAAATCAGTGACATTGAATTATACGAATATATTGAGGTCTTCCAGTAAAATAAAAACTTGCTAATTAAACCCGTGATCAGAAGAATATACCTGAACGTTGGAAGTGGGAGACTAGGCTCCATCCAGATCCGCTAATGCTAGCAGTTCCCTTCTATTATTTGTTTTGTGCGAGAATTACTATCTTTCTATACTCTTTATTTAGTTACGTCAATAAACGTGAACTTGTGTCGTGTTACCGTGTGTTTATTTTGTGTTCTCTATTCCTCATACCTTGTATTGTGCATGCAGCCTTATATACCCAGTCATTCAGAACTCACATTACCCAAGTTAAACCTGTAGAAAAACAGGGCATAACAATAATAATAATAATAACAATATTTTTCTTTGTCTAACTGAGACACAATTTAAAATACGAAACATTTTGGTGGATGGATTTGAAGTAATTGAAAGTATGAGGAATATTAATGATAGGAAGGGTGGTGGTTTAATGTTACTCTTTGAAACAACAGATAAAGTAAGTTTAAGCAAGGTAGAGTGTAAAAATAAAGATTTACTTTATGTAAAAGGATCTATACATGGGAAATTTGTACACTTGTTCTTGTTATACCTTTCTGTAAATGATAAGGTAAGGAATGATGAAATGAAGAAGGAGATAGAGAGACATTTAGACCAAATGGAAGATGAAAAGAGTTATACTATTAGGTGACATGAATGCCCATGTAGGGTTCAAAGGTAAACAAAAACTAAATTATAATGGACACATTATACTAGATTTGATGGATAAATTTAAATTAAATATGTTAAATGATGACCAGGAGTGTAATGGGGAGATAACATGGCGAAGAAACGAACAATCTAGCGTAATAGATTATGTTTTAATTTCAGATAAAATGTATGAAGATTTTAAAAGTATGAAAATAGATGAAAAGCAAGACGTTTATGATCTGTCAGACCATAACCTTATTGAGGTATATTTTGAGTGGAATAATTCAAATAGTAAATCCTTTAAAGGGAAGAAATGGGAAACAAAATAATACTATAAAACAAACGAGGAGACCATAGTCGAATTTATTAGGGAACTAGAAAATAGAATAACTAGAGAAGAGAGTAACGATATAAGAGTCTTCAATAGAGTAATGAAGGAGACAGCTGATGATATACTTAAAACTACCTATAGGAGGAGATTAGGAAGAGACAAAATAAAACAAGAGGCACCATGGATGCATGACAGTATTAGAAAAGGTATAAAAAAGAGGAGATATTATAATAGATTAAGAAGAAATGCTAAAAATAGAGAGGAAGAGGAGAGAAGTAACATACTTTTCTTGGAACAAAAAAGTAAAGTACAGAAAGAGATCAGGGAAGCCATTTATATACATGAGAGGAAAAAGACTAGAGATAATATAGGGAGGAGATGCGAGTAAAAAGATGTGGAAATATATAAATAAACTAAGAAACAAAAGTCAAAACGAAATAAAAGAATTAAAACTGTATAACGATAAAGGCGAAGTATTGTCAGATAAAAGGGTTGTAGAGGAATTAAATATGTTTTGGAGTGGTATATATAAAATGCATGACAATAACATCGAGGAAGTTTGGAATGAGGATATAAATAGGGAATATAGAGAATTAAAAGAGAAAGAAATGGAGGACAGGCAAGAAGGTAAATTATTTAAAATAGGGATGAATGTAAATGATGAACACAATTATAACATACAATCAGTCACAGTTACAGAGGAGTTACGGGAACACATGGAAATGGCTTTAAGAGTTAATAAAAACATAAACTACATGGAGAAACCAAACATTACAGTGGGAGAATTAAAGGAAAATATAAAGAAATTAAAGAATAGAAAAGCAGCAGGCCTTGATGCAATGAAACCTGAGTTATATAAAGCATTGTCACAAAGTGATAAGTGCTTAGAAAAACTTGCAATGTGCTTTAATAATATTATGGACACAAATGTAATTCCAGAAGAGTGGAAGAAGTCAAAAACTGTTATGTTACCAAAAGTAAATAAACCAAAGGTAAATGAATTGAGGCCAATCGCTCTAACAGACATATCATATAAACTTTTCATGACGACAGCAATTACAAATAAAATAGAAGAACACATTAGGGAGAATGGCGAGGTAAGGGAGACACAGAGTGGGTTTAGAAATAAGGGTAGAATCGAAAATAATCGTTTTATATTGAAATACTGTATAGATAAAATATTTAAACAAAAGAAATCACTCATAGTAATCTCAATAGACTTTAAAAAGGCCTATGACTCCATCAGAAGGGAGAAACTGATAAAAGTATTAAAAGATTACAATATAAATTCAATGTTATAGACATAGTAAGTAACATATATAAAGAAGATAGTACAATTATAAATAAGGTCACGTAAATGAGACGGAGATTAAGGTAACAAGCGGCATCAGACAAGGCTGTACGGGGTCCACAACATTATTTAAATTAATAACTTATGAGATAATTAAGCAGTTAGAAAATAAAAGAGGGTTTGTAGATGAGTGTTTCAAAATAAATTCATTGTTTTATGCCGATGACGGGCTACTCTTGGCTCATACAATCCAGGAAGCAGAAAGAGTAATAGATAAATTAATAGAGATAGGGGGAGAGTGTGGCTTAAGTATAAATAAAGACAAAAGTAAAATCCTAATATTTAATATGAAAAACAAACCAAACAATATACGAGAAATAGAAGTGGTAAAACAAATTAAATATCTAGGAATACAAATTAATGACAATAAAAAATGTTTTAAAACACAGAAAATAGAAGCTTTGGATAAAGCAAATAGAATGGCTAACCTTACATACCCGGTAATATCACAAAGTTGTAATAAGATACTTATTGGAAAAACATATTGGAAAAGTATTGATACCAGCAGTCCTGTATGGCTCGAATGTTATAGGTTTTTCAAAAACAGAAATAAATAAATTACAAAATATAGAGAATAGGGTTTTTAGACACATATTAGGGGCACCCAGATATGCCCAAAAGGTAACCTTAACCTGACAAGCGCTAAATAGACCTAGGGGCTAGGGTAGTTATTTGTGCATTTCTAGCCTTGGATTCTGACAGAATTCGTTATATTTACAATATAGAGCATTATTTGTTTTCGGTATGCTTTTATTTTACATATATGATGTATATATGAACCTTCAAGAGTGCTAAAATAAATGGGAAAAGCATTTGGGTGGTGAAAAACGAAGATATTGGCCACCCGGTCATAATCTCAGGCGAGAGAGAGCCACAGGCAACCCTCCTCTCTCGCTGTCTGTGAGGTAACTGAGACGAGCGGGGCGGTGTGGGCCGGTGTCTGGGTGTTGCATAACGATCTTTTCTGCAACCCACTTGTGCTACATTATCGCAGGAGAGAAAAATAACCGATAAATGATAATAAGAGGAAAAATAGGTGATAATTGAGGAGGGGAGGGAGGGGGGAATAAGGTGGGGAAGGAGGGGAGGGGGGTGGGTGAGATTTACATGGATGAGTACTGGAGGGGAATTATCTCACCTAGAGACAAATTCCTTTGTTTTGATAGGCCCTTTTTTTTATGGAAGGCTTTTTTTATGGTCTTGCTTCCGTGAGGCCTATCGCGTTCCCTATAGGAAGCCTTCCGTGAGGCCTATAGCGCTTGCCGGGTTAAGGGGTGAAATAGGAGCCTCATCAATGGAGGCAAGAATTATGGAAGGTAACATAAAATATCTTAAATATTTAGTCTAGTAGGAGAGGAAAGTAATGACTTGCTAAGAAGAATCACAGAGGAAAAACTTAGAAATAGTAAAGATCCCTGGACTGCAGAAATTCGAAAGTATGTAGGGAATTTGAAGTTAGGAGAAACAAATTTAGCAAATATTAAGAAAGACGACATTAGAAAAAGAGTTCTGGACTGGGATTCGGGAAGATGGCGAGAGGAGTTGGCAGAGAAGAGTAGCCTATAGAAGTGTATAGGAGTTATAAAAAGGAGATTAAGAGCGAGGAAGATATTTATGACAACACACAGGCATCTATAATATTTTACAGATGTAGCACAAATAACTTAAATCTAAAAGATAGAAATAGGCATGTGGGAGGAGACACAATGCGATATGTGTAAGGAAGGAACAGAAGACCTAAAACATTTTCTACTACACTGTTCATTTTATAAAGCATGCAGAATAAAAGATCCAGGGTTCCAACAGCCTTATATTGAAAATGAAAACCAAGTAATCGGACATCTTTTATTTAGCCTAACAAAGAAATAAGCGATAGAGTGAAACAGACAATCTATCAAATGTGGAGAGTACGAGAAAAAATTTAAAGAACTGAAATAAGAAGACTGAAGAGAGAAGAAACAAGAATGAAGGAAGAAGAGAGAAGAAAGAAAATTTCAGAAAAAGGGATGAAAAATGAGATATATTTATTTTTAGACAAATGAGCACGTCACAAAAAGAAAAATAACAAAACCTCTTAGGGAAGTGCCGACGTTAAGGCTAAACTTCCCGAATTCCAACTGAACTGAGCTGAACTGACGTTGGCAACTCCCGAATCTCACATCAACAATGGCGGGTGTTGGAGTTTTGCTTGTGTACCTCCTCATCAGGGTTGCCACTCCTGAAAACCATAAAAGCCAAGATGACCCATCAAAAAGAGCCAAGATTGACCCAAAAATTACTAGATCTAATGTAACTTTAGGAACACCTATTTCTTGATTATCCAACACCCCAATTCCTGTAAGAATGGCCATAAAAGAATCTCCTCCATGCATTACCTGTCCCATATAAGCCTGCATAACATTCTTATTCAGGTGTCTTTGATAACTTATATACCACTAAACATTCTCAAAATTTATTCAACCTGACTAAAACACATCTCACGGTTTCTCACCTATAGTTATGATTTATGAATTCACAGAAGGTAGAAGTTTAGGAGTTCATCTGGATCATCATCCGGCTCCCAGGATTCATGCAGTGTTACTTGCTCACCCTCTGTTCTGTAACTGCGTGACGGTGAACCGTGAGAGTCAACACTCAAACTGCCAACAGACTGTTGGGGCCGGGCGGCTGGGCCAAGCAAGCTCACAGGAACACGACGTGTGAGAGTGAGACGGAAGGAATGAGGGGGGGGGGGGGGGGAGACTGCTACTGCTGTGCCGTGAGATGAGAAAAGAGTGGCTACATAGTCTATATTATATTTATTAATTAGCTATGCCATATATTTGCTCCAATTTGCATAGTTTGATATTTTACTCAATACATCACTGAATATAATATAGGTGCCCAAGAAAAGCCCAGATTTGTATGATTTCAGGAAAAATCGCCAAGACTCCAAGGTCTTGACCAAAAAGCCAAGATTTAGTACAAAAAGCCAAGGAGTGGCAACCATGCTCCTCATAATGACGACAATTACACGATGACTGGCGCCTTTACAGTAGCCTCTACTTATGTCTATTTAACTATGTCATGTCTGCAGAGCCTCTGGATAATGTTCAATTGCTTATTAATAGCGTTATTAGTACAAGGTAGGGATTATTACGAATTAATGAGGACCAAGGACAAGGATAGTCAATATAATGTCTGTGTGGGGACCCTCCCCTCCCATTGTCCTTTGCGATCGTGCTGCCATCTCTCGAACGCGCGGCTCACTATTTACAGATTCGTGGCGTCTTCTTTGGTATCTAGGTTATATGTAGTCTATGGCCTATCCTAGCCTCCTAGGTTCGAGTCCTTGGCGTGCCACATGTAGGATAATTGTTGATTTCATTAATTGAGTTTAGAAGTAGGCCCTAAAGTTGTTTGGTTAAAAAATATGAATTATAGGCCTACTGCTGACTTTAAAATGTGCACCGGTACCGGTAAGCAGGCTTTTTAGTTCACCATCCAAAATACGATTATGCATTCAGTGCTTCCACAGCTTTAATTTATTCTGAATTCCTTCGATTTCTAAAAATCCTTATTTTTAACTTTCTTAGTACGGTATATATAGGCTATTTATATTTTGTATTCCAATACAAAGGATACTTAGCGATATTTGTTTATGGTGTAATTATGCAGGTTATTACCGTACTACCTATGATACATTCTAGTGCATTCCTAATGTCAGTCTAGCGTATATTTGTCGCAATTACCATAATTTTTCTCTATCTCCATAAGATGTCCTAGTTGGTGTTTTTAAAACAACCAGGACAAACAATGATTGTGAAAGTTGGCACGGTGCATTAAATCGTCGAGCAGGAAAATCTAAACTTCCACTTTATCTGCGGGTCGATCTGCTTGAAGAAGAAGCTAAACACTTAATTAGTGTGGAGGTAGCCTACAATTCGTTAGTAAAGGCACATTGTCCAGGTACCAACGAGCAACCAATAAACACATCCAAGGACAATTATTCAAGGCGGGGGAACTTGGGGAAGAATATATGAGAAGCACACTCAAAAGCATGCAAGAGGCCAAGCTCTTACGCAAGTGTGCTGGTGTATATCGTCCCTATTAACCTAACAAGTGCGCATGGGGGTAATTGGAAACGTCCCCCTGTGCTGACGTATTTGAGGTGTTTCCGTCACTAAAATATTCATTGTATTAATAGCATTAATACTTATCCATATGCGCCTATTATGGGTTGATTATAAAGGTATTAACCTGAAACAACAATAAAACGAGTGAAAACAGCGTTTGGATGGTCAAAATCGGAGATATAGCCCGCGAGTTGTATAATGTATGGGTGAGGCAAGCTGCTTTCCCGCCAATTTCCCCCAAGGCCACTGAGACACAGTCGATCGATACTCTCTCTCTCTCTCTTGCACTCGCTTGCCATTAGTGATGACAACACCCTGCTTGCAACTCGCTAATGTTAGCACGAAAATATACCTCAGAATAAGGGAATAACAGGGAAAATAGGTGATAACTGAAGGAGAGGAGGGGAGGTAGAGGACTGAGATTTTGCATGGCCCAGGGGCCAAAACAAAATAAAAAAATAAAAAAATAAAAATAATTTTTTTTTTTTTTTTCGATGTCAAAAGTTGATTTTTTTTTTTCACTCACTCTTAACCCGTACAGCCCCAGCGACGCGCCTGACGCGTCGGCGATGTATGTAACGCACAGCCCCAGAGACGCGCCTGGCGCGTCGCCCCAATTGCGCCGACCGTGACCTCAGGTGTAGCCACTCAAGAGGGCTCAGATTTGTATGGGAACTGTGTACGTATCCCACGCACCCGTGCCGATGGTTGAAAACTCTCAAAGTCCACGTGCGTGCGCGCGAGCACGCAATAACCTGGTTTTTTGGGATAATTGCCTTCAATTTTTTACTCTTATAAAATCCGTTTTCGGGGGCTCTGTAGGACCATTTTTTAAGCTTTTTGAGCGGTTTTTCGTGGTTTTTCCTTCATTCCTAACCCATTCGCTATTGTTTCTGGAATAAAACCATTTTTTGAAAACCGGCCGGGTTCTGGTGCGCAAACATTACAAAACTAGCCGGGGCTCCACGGGTTAAGAGTCTCCCCGCAGTCCGCCGGGGGAATTCTTAAGAGTCTCCCTGCAGTTCCCGGGTTAATGTGTAAACTTCTTAAATTAAGACACGATGACGCATATTATGTATAGCCTACTGTCTGGCTGATATTAGACTGTTTTCTTCATATTAGGAAATATATAGCCTATGTAATGAATTGAGATATTGTTTATCATTTGAAAAGTAGTATCAGATGGCATTCAAAATGTAAGGGATCCTTCCTTAGTTGCATGACATCGTCCAGTGATGTCAGTATCAATTTAGCTACTTTCCCACGACTCTAGCAGCATTAAGCATCTTGATTTGTTGGCCCTGGTGTGGGTCGGGATCGCCGCAGTTCCAATTAGCGAAAAATTGCGATTTTGTCACCACTGCGAGTGCAGTGGTCTCATTCCACATGTTTAGATCGTTCAGGCCAAGCAGGTAGATCACTATTCCGTCGAGCCCCCATTCATACCTTCCTACCACTGCATTCCATTCCTCTGCACCAATTTCTTGCACTATGGATCTTAGCATTACCCGCCTTTCTCCTTCATATTTTCTGCACTTTAGGAGGATATGCTCCACAGTCTCATCCTCCCCGCTCTCACACATCTTGCATGCCTTGTTGCCTTCATTTGACCATCTATATATTCTGCTGTTCAGCTCAAGCGACTTAGTTCGGGTCTTGAAGAGGAGTTCACCTCCGATGCTCCCATCGTAGAATGGCTCCCTTCTTGGCTGATGCTTACACATGTACCATTCTAGTGAACTCTTGTTTCTCATATTCCCTACCCATTCATCCCTTGCTACGCTTTGTACCCGTTTGTCGATCTCTTTCTTCCATCTCTCATGGCTCCATATTTCCATACTTTCCCCCATCATGATACCACGCATTCCGTACTTCTCTATCTTTTTGTCGCACATCTTGTTCCATGTACTGCTCTCCTTAGCCCATTCAAACACCTTTCGTGCCCATCTATCACCATTAATGTTTTCCAGTATGACTCGGTACCGTAGGGCTCCCTTATCTATTCTTTCTTCAAAGGAGCTCCACCCTGCGTCACCTCTCAAGGCTTCTACTGCAGTGTACTTGTTCGCTCCCAGTGCGAGCCTTCCGACCCTATTCTGGGCAACTTCCAGCTTTGCCATGTCATTCGCCGTCCACGGGATGGTTTCCAGACCATACATCAGGCCCGGCACAGCCATACCTTTCCATACTCCTCGCACTACTTCATACTTGTTCGCTTTACACCTTGCAGCACTACTAAGTCTTCCCACCCACTGGCTCGCTCTTGTTAGTCTCTCATCTTTTGTTTTCTCGCATCCTCTTGCATCCACTGTCATCCCCAGGTACGTGTATTCATTTGTTTGGGTAATAATATTATTCCCAAGTAGCCACGTCGCACCCACATCTGTTTCATCCCCATTCACTACTAGCACTTTACTTTTCTCCCTGCTAAAACTCACATTCAGATCATTCCCATATTCGGACACCACATCTAGCATCCTCTGCAGATCCTCTCGGTTGTCGCTCATGATCACCACATCATCTGCATATAGCAAGATACCCAGACGTTCGTTCCCAATTAGTGTTCCCCTGCCAGCTTCTTTCATTCTTGCAGCTAGTTCCTCTGTGTACATCCCAAACAGGAGGGGGGATAGCCCACAGCCCTGTCTAACTCCCCAGCTTGTTTTCGACCCAGTCTGTCTCTATATCCCCCATACTGTATCTAGCTCTGGTATTCTCATACATACTTCTTATGATGTTTATTATCTTTTCACTCACACCTACTGTTTCAAGCAGCCTACACAACTTGTACCTGTTCACTCTGTCATATGCTTTCTCTATGTCTAGGAAGGCGAAGTATCCCTTCCGTCCGGACTTTTTCGTATTTTCTATCACTTCTCTCACTACGAACATGTTATCTTCCCCTCTTCTGTCCACTCGAAACCCATACTGTTCTTCACCCATCACTCTGTTCCTTTCAAAGATCCCTTTCAGCCTTTCATTCAGCACCCCACAGAACACCTTGGAAAGGTGTTCATCATGTGAGGTGCCCATCATTTGGTGATGGGCTGGTCTATCAGAGTGAGAGCTGAGCAATCTCTGCCATACCCATAGCTTACTCTGACTGTTCTTTTAACTTATATATTTTCTAGATCTCAAGTGACGGCGTCTCTTCCGTGGATTGACCTCCCAATCTACCAAGATTGGAAGCCAAAGCGTCACATTTTTCCCTTGCCCCTCAACTTTCTCTTCATAATTGCTGAGGGGCACAGGGCCCTGGGTGGGGCTTTGGTTTCCCGGGCGTTTCCCTCCTTAGCTCCCCGCCATGGAGTGGCTTCGGTCACCCAGGCTTTATTGTGGTCGGCGGGGAGGGTTCTGTGGGGGCACTCGGTTATGGCCTTGGAATTGCTCGGGGCCTTGGGGCTGTTCGGCCAGGCAGCTTGGGGAACAACAACACCTTGGAAATTGTGTCCGTTAGCGTTATTGGTCGGTAGTTTTTCCAGCTCTTTCTTACTCTTGTGACCCCCTTTGTGCAGGAGGGTCACCCGGCTCTCGTTCCATTTATACGGTACTCTCTCTCCTGACCACACTTTCTTAAAAAGCCCATACATGCCTTCAATTACTCCATTCCCACCCTCTTTGTAGAATTCATATGGGATCTCATCGTTTCCTGCGGCTTTACCAGTCTTCAGTTTCTTGACACATTTCATTATCTCTTCCCTACTGATCTCGTAATCCATATTTTCATCTACTGGTATCTTTCTTCCTATTATCAGGTTGGGTTCGCCCCTATCCTCCACCTCATTCGCACCCCCTATGTTTTCCCAGAATTCTTTTACTGCCCTAGCTTTCTCCGGTTTCCCTCTCACCTCTCTTCCGTTCACCATTATCACTTCCACATTCACTCTTTCACTCTCTTGCTCTCCCCTTAAGAAGTCATACCATTCTCTACTGACCTCACCGCCTCTTGCCTTCAGCTCATCTACTACATCCTTATCGGCTTTTACTCTCGCTTTCCTTATTAAGAACATAAGAACATAAGAAAATGGGAGTCTGCAGAAAGCCGATTGGCCCAAGCAAGGCAGATCCCTGTGAATTAAGCCTCCTGTTATACTTTTGTGCTTCCTGTATTCCTCCCATGCCTCCTCATATGCGACCCGTTCATTCTCACCGTTGTTCTTGGACCTCCTCAGTCTTCTACACTTTCGGTTGCTCTCTTTTCTTTTTTTCCTGGCGGATTTGATGTCTTGGTTCCATCATCTCCTCTGGGGTCTCCTATTATTTCCTTTCTTTTTCCTCCCAACTCTTCTTTCAGCTACTTCTTTCACTGTCTTGGTGAATTCTTCATTCATTCTGTCTACCCCTCCGTCATCCCTCCAGTTCACACGTTCTAGTTCTTCCCCGAATTTTACCCAGTCCGCTTGTTTCAGTTTCCATTTCTTACCCTTTGGTTTCCTAGCTTCCTTTCTCTCCCTCCCACAAGCATACTGTATCCACAACATATTGTGGTCACTTGTCACATCCATCCCTCGTTCTTCGTCTATCCTCATGTATTCCACATTCTTCCTAGCATTCTCATTCACCAAGATGTAATCAATTGCAGATTCATTGTCTCTTCCGGCCCATGTCACTCGTCCCTCTGCGATGGTTTCATTTAAGATTTCCAGTTCATGCTCCTCAGTGAAATCCCTTAACAGTTGTCCATTCGTGTTCACTTCCTCACCCAGGATTCCGATGTGTCCGTTCATATCACCCATTACGATCACCTGTTCTCGTCTATGGTCATTTACCAGTCTCCTCATTAGGTCATATTTCCTTTCATTATCACGTCTGGCATCCGGTCCCTGTACCGTCATGTAGCATATAATCAGTAGGATCCTTTCAGTCTTTCCTTTTGCCTTGTAGTTCAGGTAAGCTGCCATCATATCTTCACTCATCTCGCATTCGCCGACTTTTAACTCTTCAACCTCTATATCCATGTTCTTTCTCACTATTAGGCCTATACCTCCACCCTTTTTCTTCCATTTACTGCGCCCCTTCCCAGTCATTCTGTAGTTCTCCGTGTACAGTTTCACTCTTTCACGTAGCTTTGTCTCTGTTATACCGAGCACGTCTATACCCCCCTCATACAGTACTTCACTCATGTCTTCCATTTTTCCCACTCCCCATCCATTCACATTTAGGCACCCTAAGATCTAATAAGATCTTCTTCTTTGTAACGTTGAAGGGCAGTAAAGCTATTCAGCTTATGTCGCCCTACCCTAGCGGAAGTGATCTCGGGGAAGATGATGTCACGGGGGCCTCCCTGGAAGGAGGCTCAAATGGCAGGGGCCCAGGAGGGGCTGCAGAAGGGCAACAATACTCCCAGGACACGAGAATGGATGGGATGAAGAAGAGATGAACGATGATACCTTACCTTACCTTACGTAACCTTACGTAGATACTGGAACGCAGGGCGGCATGACCTTTATGTCCAGATCACTACCGACGTGGTCAGACCTCTATGTCCGAATCGTCCTCTGACAGATCCGGATCAGGCGTGACCGCTAGTACAAGGCTCTCTTCAAAGTTATATTTGATACTCTGATTTGCCCAAAACTTATCGAGTCTCCGTTCAAATGATTTTACAGTGTGAGCTTGTACTACTCTCCCGGGAAGACTATTCCACACATTTATCACTCTCAGATGGAATATATTCTGGCGAAGCGTCGTTCGATATCTTGGTTTGAAGATCTTCAAGCTGTTACCCCGTGTTGGGCCTTCCCTCATTCGAAACTTGATGTTGATTTCTGGGTCATATCTCTGGTTCATAATCTTGTAAACTTAATTCAATCATATCACCACGTAGTCTTCGGTACACCATTGTTGGTAGATCCAGTCTTCTAAGCCGTTCTTCATAACTGAGACTTCCGAGTCCTGGCACCATCTTGGAGGCTCTACGCAGTACATTTTCCACCGTTCTGATGTCTTTTTTTTTGTGTGGTGCCCAGACCGACTGAGCATACTCCAGGTGGGGGCGTACAATAGATTTAAAGAGAGTCCTAAATGTTGGCACATCCAAGTATCGAAAGTCCTCCGTATCATCCCCATAATTCTGTTGGCCTTATTTACTTTCTCCTGGATGTGTTTTTCGAACGTAAGTCTCTCATCGATCAGTTGTCACTCCAAGATCTTTCTCCTTAACCTAAGAAGTGCACATGGGGGGTATGAGACACCACACTCCTGTGCTGACGTATTTGAGCTGTTCCCATCACTAACATCGTTATTTTACCATAAATAGCATTAATACTTATCCATATGCGCCTATTATAGGTTGATTATAAAGGTATTAACCTGTTACAACAATAAAACAAGTGGAAACAGTGTTTGGATGGTCAAAATCAGCGATACAGGCCGGGAGTTACATAATGTATGGCTGAGGCAACCTCCCTGCCCTCCACCCCTCCCCTTGTCTGGAGAGACACTGTTCCGCAATAGTCTCTCTCTTGCTTTTCCCACGCTTGATAACAGTGATGACAACGCCCTGCTACCAACTCGCTAATGTTAGCACGAAAATAAACCACAGAATAAGGGAATAACAGGGAAAATAGGTGATAACTGAAGGAGGGGAGGAAAGTGGGGAAGGAGGGGAGGTGGAGGAGTGATATTTGGCATGGCCCAGGGGCAAAAAAAAAAAAAAATACAAAAATTGGGGGTGTTTTAAATGGATTTTTTTCCCCCTTACTCTTAAGAGTCTTCCCGCAGTCCGCCGGGGGAACTCTTAAGAGTCCCTGCAGTTCCCGGGTTAAGGGTTCTCACCACTGCAATAGTACCTTCGCATCTCCCTCCTGCATTTGGTATTGCGTATCTCTTGTTTGTCTATGGCCACCATGTATCTTCATATGTTTGCACTTCTCGGGGTGGAATGGCATTAACCATTTTCTAGACCATTCTTGCAACAAGTTCAGATCATCTTGGAGAATATCCCTGTCTTCTTCCGTGTTGATTCCTCTGTAAATCTTGGTATCATCAGCAAACAAATATATGTCCGACTGTACACACCCAGGCATATCGTTGATGTAAATTATGAAAAGCACCGGTCCAAGAATGCTTCCCTGTGGTATCCCGCTCAAGACTTCTCTCCATCCCGAAAGGGTTCCATTGATCTGAACTCTTTGCTTCCTCCCCATCAGAAATGCAGTGATCAATTTGTGAATGTTTCCAGTTACTCCATACTCCTCCAACTTCTTCAGTAGACGCTGATGTGGCACCTTATCAAACGCTTTTTGGAAATCCATGTATATTACATCTGTTTCACCACCTTCATCTATAGTCTTTGTCCAGTTGTCGACCACATGTAACAGTTGCAGAACAGTAGATCTCCCTGACATGAACCCAAATTGTCTATCTGAGATCAGTCCATTATGTGACACATGATTCATGAGATGGTCCTTTACAATAGATTCCATCACTTTACAGATAATGCATGTTAAACTCACTGGTCGGTAATTTTTTACATCAGATTTATCCCCTTTCTTGTAGATGGCGCTTACATTCGCTGACTTCCAGTCCTCGGGTAATCTCCCTTCAGAAAGCAAAGTTTCATATAGATCTGCTAGAACTTCACTTAAGTTGTCCTTGAGTTCCTTCAGAATTCTCGAACTAATACCGTCAGGGCCCAGTGATTTATACCTGGCAGACACGTGGATAAGTGAAGAATCGAGGACGGAGTGGCCAACATCAACCCCTGAAACTGAAGGCGGTCCCGGCACAGTCGGAGGGGGCCCTCACACGGGACCCCGAACCCACCTGGCACTGACGGAGGGGGCCCGCCTCACACGGGAACCCCGAACCCAGAACCGTCCACGTGGGTGCAGCGTCCCTCAATCGTGCAGTGCCACGCATCACAGGTCCAGAGAGCGATGGCCACCACCAAACAGCGAGGCTGCAAGAAAGTGCAGAGTGAAGTCGGAAGAGGCAGATGATCAGATGATGAAGGCAGAGCAGTGTAGAATGTTGCAAGGAGATGAAGCCGGGGGGAGAGGCCGCCGAGCGTCAAACGACTCACGCGGACGTCCAATCACCACCGTAGCCCAGCAGATACTCATCTAATAAGATCTTTGCGATTTAAATGCCAAAAGCAGCTTCTTCTTCTATTGAGCTCGCCCGCCGACCGTGCAGATCCACAGGGCTGACCTTAATCGGTACTGGCTGAAAAACGTTAGTAAGAGGGAAAGTTTAGAGTAGAAGGATAGTACTAGGGGCAGTTTTTTGGACCTACCTACCACGTCTTCCTCCCCCCTCCCCCCCCCCCCCCCTCCACTACCCATTTCTCTTTCTCCATATATATATCCTCTCTAGCTTCCTCTTCATCATCTCTACGTCTTGCTTTTCCATATCGTTTGTTAGCCCCAGTAATGCCCCTACCCCTCTATCGTCTCTGCTTTATTTCCTCCCGCCTTAGTTCCCCAACTCTATTCCTCATATATCTCTCCAAATCGTTTCTCTCCTCTGCATACTTTGTACATTCTGTTACTATATGTGCTCTATGTCCTCGACTATTGGGTCTCCTCCTAGTTCACATTGGTTACAGTGCGGTCCTATCCCGTTCCACCTCCTTGTTCTTTCATTTGTCTCTAGGGATCCTGTCCTTGCATTAATTAAACAGCAATTTAGATCCCCATCCCCCATCATAGAAAAGTTCTCTAGCTCCATGGTTTCTCTTTTTCTCTGTAATACGACAGCGTGGCTTTGTTTTCTACCCCTTCCCTCGATTTCCTTCTTCCCTCCTCTTTTATCCCTTTCTCTATCTCTCTGATATCTATCTCTCCCATTTTCAATTATTATACCCATCCTCCCTCCCATTCCGTTTTCTAAATTCCCCTCCCACATGGTCCTGTATTATATTTATCCTTTCCAGCCTTCTTTTACAGTCCCTGTTCCATTTACTTCCCTCACTCGCCCATCTGTAGGCCTATACCTTATAATCTGTAAACCTTTTTGGGGTTTTCTCTCAATGGGCTGTCTTTCAGAAGGCCTATCGCATTTGCCTAGCAGATACTTCCTGAAGGCCTATCGGGTTTGCCAAATCGATCGAGGCATAAACCTAACCTAACCTGCAGCCCCTAAATCCCCACTGTCCAACCATCAGTAGCTGGGCTTCCTGAATAAGGTAAGACTAAAGTAAATATAAGTTCCCAAAGGAAAATTACGAAAACAATGATGGACCTAATATCAAGATTTACCACCTGCCCAGGTGAGTGTGAAGTAAATATTTTTCCCTTTCCTTTGCTCCTAAAATTAAAAGTTTGCCAGACTTCCTTTTTCCTGTCCTTTGTTTCATACCTTTCCCGAAGCCGTTATAAAGGCGCGGTCGACATAAAACCTCTACTCAACAATGAAAAATGAGATATATTTATCTTTAGACAAATAGCACGTCACAAAAAGTCACAAAAAGAAAAATAACAAAACCTCTTAGGGAAGTGCCGACGTTAAGGCTAAACTTCCCGAATTCCAACTGAACTGAACTGAACCGACGCTGAAAGAAGTTCTGTTGAAGAAGAAGAAGAAGAACAATGGCTGACTCTACTGTAACTTTTCAGCGTATTTTTAGCAAAGTTCAGTCCACCCTGCCACTTTGTTTGGAAAATGCCGACCCAGTGCCTGTTACCAGTATATTCTCCTCCAAAATTAGGTAATGAAACGACAGAAGGCTAAGTATTGCATTGATTTGAAGTTGTTTCTGTGACCCGGTATCTTAGCGGTGCGGGAGGCCAATGGCCTTGGCCGCAGCCGCTATGCTTTGACATGCCACCAAATCATGATTGTATAGCGTATGTCGATTTAGATTTATTTTATTTTATTTACTAACCAACCTAGCTTAAGCTATCTTAAAGCAATAGACTTAGCTTAAGTATAATTACATCCAAAATATAATCGTGTTTAGGTGCAAATGGAGGGGCATGGCGGCTGCGGCCTTGAACTCTTGGTGCGTGGATCTGTCCGTTTCCTTCTCTGGTCCTTGGACCTGACCATTCTTTACCGATTGGTGGGCGACTGGGTGTACTACTGTCAAGACTTGCTAACCCTTTGTAAAAGGCTAGGCACAAGGGCTAACCTAATTAAGATGATCATGATGATCATACTGATGATTAGATCCAGGTCAATAGCCTAGGCTATTTTGGGTTATACTGATGTTTTGGACCGACAGTTAGCCCATCGATCTGTTTAGGCCTAATAGGTCCGGTAGAGCATATACATCATTGCTATATATGGCATTAAGAGCGGAAATGTATTACAAGGGAGAAAAAAACCCCCGCTAAAATACATGTATAGGCCTAGGCTACTGTAAAACAATAAGTTTTTCAGCCAGTACCCAACCAGCGGGGGTGAGGGGGCGGCAGCCCCCACCCATATACTAGGTTAGGTTAGGTTAGGTTGTTAAGTTAGGCTAATGGCACCACAAAAAAAAAAAAAAAAAAAAGTAACCTAACCAGCGGGGGTGTGGGGGCAGCAGCCCCCACCCATATACTAGGTTAGGTTAGGTAAGGTTGTTAGGTTAGGCTAATAGCCTAGAAAAAGAAAAAAATACTCTAATAGGGGTGTTTTTAGATTGTTGGATAATGGGTAAATAGGCTACTCATTTCCGCTCCTCTTCAGTATAAAACAACACTATATCTGAAGGAAAAAATACAAAAAACAAAATAAAACTTACTGAAATCGCTGTCGGTCCAAAAAGTCAGGTTTACCCTATTTTGGGTCACAGGCTACTGGTATGTGTTTTATATAGGATAGCCTATCATTGTCCTTTTTTCATCAGTTCTTTAATTGATTAAGCCGACTGAAAACAGTTACTGTACTTGTTACTGGACAACTCGTACCTCGCCAACTCGTACTCACTTGCCTAGTATCATAATATATTAGTATTAGTCCTATCGGTAAATCTACAGTTAAACTACCCCTCCCCCCACTACCCACCACCACCTCCCTCCTTCAAAACACGCATTTTAGCGTGTTTTTGGATGGTTCAGCAGACGCGGAAACTAGCCTAGAAAAAACTTGGTCAATTTAAAGATGATATAATTAAATTGCTAAAAAATCGTTTCGATTGTTTTTATGTAGTTTAGAGTTGTGTAAGGGTGTTTTGATGTGTGAAAATAGGCGTAAATGCATATTTACCCATTAAACAACAATCTAAAAACACGTCCCTTCACTCGCGAAAAATAACTATTTGGCCATAACCGTTTGCCGTTGGATACAAAATATGTAGAGGGGGGGGCAAGCCCCCCCCCCTCACCCCCCCAAGATTTATTGAAATCGTCATATATTTAAACGGTAAATCTACAGTTATACTACCCCTCCCCCACTACCCACCACCACCTCCCCCCTTCAAAACACGCCTTTTAGCGTGTTTTTGGATGGTTCAGCAGACGCGGAAACTGGAAAAAAACGTATTTTGATAACAAATTATCACCAACCAGATACGAGTTTTTCAGGTAATTTGTTGTTGTTTTTAATTTTGTCTTTGATATACAGTCTTGTTTAATACCGAGGACTGTCGCATTTTAGTATTTTTAACATTAGCCTAACCTAACCGAAAAGTAACCTGTCTCCGCGACGGTCTAAACTCTCCCTCACGTTCCCTGTTTATGGGTGCGCGACGGTCTAAACCCGGCTCACGTTCCCTGTTTATGAGTTTGCGAAGGTTTGTAATACTTCAATGTATCTATTTCAAGTCAAATATACATTTCCGCGCATCATCAAACCATACTAAGTCTACTACTAATAATATTAACCCAGTAGTACCAACAGAATAGCGACAAAATAGGGGTAGTATAACTGTAGATTTATCATTTAAACAGTAGGGGGCAAAAACCAAATTTCCCCCAACGCTTCTTCTTCTTCGCGGCGGATGTAAACAAAGCCACCCGCCTCTTGCGACGTAGGGGATATTTTATTTTTTTTAGGATCAGTAATAAATTTCTACGCGCATTTAGACACATATAGGAATGAAATACATGGTATAAGAAACTTGTAGGCCACGATAAAATCGATGTATGAATTTAATTACATCATCTTTATATTGTCCAAAAACTTATTTTGATAACAAAATTATCACCAACCAGATAAGAGTTTTTCAGGTAGCCTAGGCCTAATTTGTTTTTGTTTTTTATTTTTTTATTTGATATAGGCCTACAGTGTTGTTTAATACCGAGGACCGTCACATTTTAGTATTTTTAACATTAGCCTAACCTAGGCTAACCTAACCTAACGTAACCAAAAACTAACCGGTCTAAACCCAGCTCATGTTCCCTGTTTATGGGTGCACGACGGTCTAAACCCAGCTCACGTTCCCTGTTTATGGGTTCGCGAAGGTTTGTAATACCGGTACTTCAATGTATCTATTTCAAGTCAAATATACATTTCCGCGCATAATCAAACCATACTAAGTCTACTAGTAATAATATTAACCCATTAGTACCAACTGAATAGCGACAAAATAGGGGTAGTATAACTGTAGATTTATCGTATTATATATTGGTAACATTCAAGGAGACTACTGCAGGACTCTTCTTCTTACCTCTGACTGGGTATAGGCCTAGGCTAATGCTATCCTAGTGTTTACTAGCCTATACCCCTTTGAAAGGACATTAGCCTAACCTAACTGCCTTACCTAACCTATCCTAGTATTATAGGTGGGGGCTGCTGCCCCCACACCCCCGCTTTGACTTAGATTTTTGGTGTATTTGTCTGTGAAGTGGGTATTTTTCAATTTGTTGATAAAAAAAATCCTCCATGCGGACTATATAGAGAAAAATATGGCGAATCTATTGGTGCCTATTTTCCCTAATAAATTGTTTCTCATAACGTGGCACTAGTGTCCTTGAATATTATATTATCTATATATTTTTTCAGTTAGCCTATTGCTTTGATATAAATCGGTTTGATTATCGTCTTTTATATAGGCTAGGCTAATACGATAAACTATTGTCGTTGTAAGGTCACAAATTTTGCCTCTTTCAACAAATGGGGGATGAGGCTGTACAGTTGTAGATTCTCTCGTCCACAGCGTTGATTAAGACGCCAGCCCTCACAATCGTTATTTGTCCGTACTAATCGCTTATAGCTCTACAATCCACAATGTGGACCTCAGCCATGTCGTTTCTACATATTTGAAAGGGGAGAAGGTTTTCTGCAGTTATTTGCCCGAGACCTAAGGCACCCGTATCGGGGATATGAATATGACGTCTTGGTAGATAATGCAGGGCCAGTAATTGTTTTATTAGTTTAGCCTATATAGGCTACTGGTCCCTTTTAGTGTTAGGCTATTATGTAGGCCTAATCTGAAGTCCGAGGATTCCAACCTGTCTATAAACTGCCTGGTACCAATAAAAGGAACAGCCGTGAATATGAGTAACTGGTAATATCGAGCATAGGCCTATAGATTGCCAAATTGCTGCCTCAAAGTCACACACAATTTCATCAACATCTGGGGAGCTGGGCAGGGATTATACCCTCTCGTAGTCCTCTTGATGTCGTCGACTCATGAATACAAAAGCCAATGGAACTTGCTTGATGGAGTCCTCAGAGCGAAAAAACACATACTGATTAGCAGCTGATAAAATGGCTGTCTAACAACTTTAAATGTTGCGTCAATATACCATGCGCGAGAGTCTGCTTGTAGGCGGAGTTGTATAGGCCTACATAATTTAAATTAATAATCGATCGATTTCTTGTCCGAAGCATAATGATAATTTGTTCTAAAAGTATATTAAACTCGTGAATCGCGAAGCTCTGTAGGTATATATTTATATATGTTCGGCGATAAAATAACAGGAAAAGAGGTGCAATGAAAAGGCATTAGGCCTACCTCCACACAATATAATTTTTTTTTTTTTTTTTTTTTTTTTTTTTTTTTTTTTTTTAGAAAGCCTTAGGCCCTAATATTTATTTGGAATCGGATAACAGTGGTAATTGAGTACAATCTGTCTTTGGTACGAGTTGTCTTTTGAAGGTACGAGATGTCTAGAGTACGAGTTGTCCTGGGTACGAGTTGACATAAGAAAATGGGAGTCTGCAAAAAGCCGATCGGCCCATACAAGGCAGATCCCTGTCACACCCAACCCTAATTACAAGGCCCAATTATAGGCCCAACTCACTAATACCTTGAGTACTGCCCCCACCAAAATGGTCAGGGATTAACACAAGATTACGGGGATCTGCTGAACGCCGATTGGCCCACACCTGGTAGATCCCCCTCACACCCAACCCATCTCGTCCATATGCTTATCTAATTTTATCTTAAAGCTCCCTATTGTTCTTGGTCCCACTATATCACTTGGTAGCCTATTCCACCCATCTACAGCTCTGTTACCAAACCAATATTTGCCTATATCTTTTCTGAAACAAAATTTATCTAATTTGAAACCATTTGTACGAGTTCTTTCGCTATCACTGAGCTTTAGTACATTTTTCATGTCCCCTTTATTAATCCCACTAACCCACATCTATAACCCACTTGAATACCTCTATCAATTCATATCCCCTCTAACTCTGCGTCTCTCTAACGAATGTAAGTCTAATTTCTTCAACCTTTCTTCATACGGAAAATTTCTAATATGGATCATTTTTGTCATTCTATGTTGTACTCTCTCCAATGAATCTATGTCCATTCTGTAATAAGGACACCAAAATTGAACAGCATAATCCATATGGGGTCTCACTAATGACAAGTAAAGTTTTAAGATAACATCAGCAGTTGAAAATCTTGTTACTCACACTCCTAGATATGAACCCGAGAATCCTGTTTACCTTGTTACGAACGCTTATACATTGTTTTCTAGGCTTCAAATCATTGCTAACAAACACACCTAGATCTTTCTCTCAGTCTGAGTTTTCTAACAACAACACACACACTAACAACAACAACAACAACTGTACAACACACACGAACACACTAGGCAGCATCATTCATAACAACAACAACACACACACTAGGCAGCATCATTCATAACAACAACACAAACACACTAGGCAGCATCATTCATAACAACAACAACACAAACACACTAGGCAGCATCATTCATAACAACAACAACACAAACACACTAGGCAGCATCATTCATAACAACAACAACAACAACACACACACACACACTAGGCAGCATCATTCATAACAACAACAACAACACAAACACACTAGGCAGCATCATTCATAACAACAACAACACACTCACACTAGCATATGCAGCGTCCTTCATAACAACAACACAAACACACTATGCAGCATCATTCATAACAACAACACAAACACACTAGGCAGCATCATTCATAACAACAACAACACAAACACACTAGGCAGCATCATTCATAACAACAATAACAACAACACACAAACACACTAGGCAGCATCATTCATAACAACAACAACACAAACACACTAGGCAGCATCATTCATAACAACAACAACAACAACAACACAAACACACTAGGCAGCATCATTCATAACAACAACAACAACAACACACACACACTAGGCAGCATCATTCATAACAACAACAACACAAACACACTAGGCAGCATCATTCATAACAACAACACACAAACACACTAGGCAGCATCATTCATAACAACAATAACAACACACTCATACACCCTAGGTAACATCCATAATAACAAAAAAAGCAACATCAACACACACACACACTATGCAACGACCATAACAAAAACAACAACCCACATTTTAGGCAGCATCCTTAACCCTTAATTGGCGACGCGCAACTTATGTCGTGTGAAATAAATATGGACTAAGTGGCGGTTCACAACTTATGTCGTGTGCCATTTTCACCACATAATGTTGCTGAGAGAGAGAGATGAGTGGTGGGAGGAGCGTAACAAGCGTATGACTGCTCCAGACCACCGCGGCGGACCTACTGACATGAATCCCACCCTCCCCCACCCTCTCGCACTCGCTACACAGGGAATTATGTAGGGAAAGTACCTAATTACATGGTTTTTGCACTCGTGTTGCGCGATCGTTGCAAGAGAACCAGTGGTTGTACAAGGATGGTTGGGGTGTCATTGGAAAGCTTTGTTTATGCCCTTTCAGGGATAGATACTTGTTTTACGCTCTGGGTCTTATTTAGGCATAAAAAAAAATCACGTAAACAACCCTATTTAGGGTAAAAACACCCCGCTGGGCGCTACGGTCAAATAGACCACCTAGCCCGCTAAATAAGGGTTAATAATAACACCAAAATACTCACAGCACCCTTAGCAACACACACACACACACAGCAGCAGCAGCATCCTTAACAACAACAACAACATACCCAGGTGGTGGTGGGTATGTTGTTGTTGTTGTTACATTTACCTATGTACAGTCTACGACAGAACTGCTGTCTTGGCCTGAGGCAATGTGTTAGTTCACTCACCTTTTAATAGATGGCACTTTAATCGCTTCTAATAAAACGGGGCGGGGTTAATATAGAGGTTCGAAGGAGGAGGAGTCGAACGTGTGTGTGTGTGTGTGTTCGAGTGTTCGAGAACGGCACGCAGAATAAGTTTATTTTAACATAACACACACGCTATATTATAAAATTAGCCCATGCTGGATCACAAATAAGTAACACATTAGGTGTTGCGTTATTTATGGAATTTAATACACAGACAATCAAGTTTCTATCCTTCGCACTTTCCATTCCCCCCTCCTCCCCCTCTCCCTTTCACCCCAACTCTCCTTCTTCACCCGCTTGCTTCCTCCCTCTCTCCCCTCCCTCCTCTCCACTCTCTCTCTCTCTCTCTCTCTCTCTCTCTCTCTCTCTCTCTCTCTCTCTCTCTCTCTCTCTCTCTGACATAAAAGATACCTTCTAAAATACGCAGAATAATACTATGCGATTGTTTTGAATTTACATATACATAATCTATTTTGTATTAATTTCACCACACCACCAAACGCCTCCAATGAAATTAATGAAAGCATGTATGTGATCCACCGGGATTCGAACCTGGATTATCACACACAGATTTTTAGACACCTTAACCATTACACCACCAAGACGGTTAAAGGTTTATGCACACGCCTACGACTTATGAAATAAATAATAAATGTTAGGGATGACAAAAGTAACACATATATTGATTAGGAATAGGATAACTAGCGAGGCAGCGAACAACACCTGTTACTCGCTGCCTCGCTAGATATCCTATTCCTAATTAAGCTACGATTCCCGAAGAACACGTCTATATTTGTTTATATATACTGTATATTAAGTGTAACAATAACACTTAGGATTTACGTTATTTGTGTTGGCTTAAGGAATAAGTTGGATAATACATATACTTGTGACCTCCACAATTTGTAATGTTTGAGGAGACGGCGCTTCAACCTCTCTCCTCTGTCCATCACATTCAAGCACCAACCCACCCACACCAACATAACACACACACACACACACACACACACACACACACACACACACACACACACACACACACACACACACACACACACACACACACACACACACACACACACACACACACACACACACACACACACTAACACACTAACACACACACACACACACACACACACACACACACACACACACACACACACACACACACACACACCTAGTCTAGTCTAGTCTAGTCTAGTCTAGTCTAGTCTAGTCTAGTCTAGTCTAGGCCAATGAAAGTGCAGTTTCGCACAGTAGGAATAGTAGAGGAAATCATGAATAATAAATGGAGGTTGAAAGATAAGGATTGTCTGAAGCATATTTACATCGAAAAAGACTTGGACTTAGATGAAAGAAACAAAATGAAAAGTTTGAGGGATGAGGTGAAGGAATTGAATGCCAAAAGAACAGAACAAGAAGTGGATTTTTTTTATTGGAGACTGGTAGGAACGAAGAAGAGGAAATGGTTCATCAAAAGCCCACAGAGGAAGACGGAGGGGCAAACAGAGAACTTAGGTATGAACGGTCGGACAGGGGAAGCGAGTACCAAAAGGACAGGAGGGAGAGACTGGTGTAAACCAGGAACAAGTGAGAGGAACAGGGCAGGTGGAGAGCACGGGGGAGCAAGGGAGAGAAGGTGGAGTGGAAGCGGGGGGGGGAGTAGAGTCTGGGAATATTAGGGAAAGAGAAAAAAAGAAAGGTGTAAGAAGGGGGGAGATGAAGCTGATGTATAGTAATGTGGATGGCTTGCTGTCTAAGAAATTAGAATTGAATGACTATATTGAGAAATATAAACCACATATTATGTGCTTAGCAGAAACAAAGTTGAGAGGTGGTACTGAATTGGGAGTGTTGGGATGGGAAGGGTACAATGTGTGGAGAAAAGATAGAGAAGGAAAAGTGGGCGGTGGAGTGTTAATAATGACTGACAAAAATATAGAAGCAAGTGAGATTAACCTAGGCAATAATAGATCAGAAATTATAGCAGTGACAATAAAAGACAAGGACAACAAAGCAACTGATATAGCAGTGGCTTATATACCACCACAAACTAGAGCATGGAAGCGGGATAAATATGATCAACTAATCACGGAATCTCTAGATGCACTAAAAATACTTTTTAATAGGAGAAATAAATTATTATTAACAGGTGATTTCAATTGTAAGGAAGTCAATTGGGAAGGGTTAGATGCGGGAAATAATAATGAATCTTGGGGCAGTAAATTATTGAATCTAGTAACAGAAAACATGTTAACACAACATGTTAGAGAAAACACACGAATCAGAGGGATGGATGAACCATCCAGGCTAGACCTAGTCTTCACCAGTGATCCACATGATGTTAGAAAGATAAATTATCGTTGTCCCTTGGGAAAAAGTGATCACAAGATATTAGAAATGGAGATGGATTTGGGAAAAAATGAGGAGAGAAATGAAGGACATAAAATAAATAGATACAATTATGCTAAAACTGATTTTAAATCATTGAAACATTATTTCCAAAGTATAAATTGGAAGGAACTAGAAAACCTGGAAATGGTTCAAGACAAATATAGACTTTTCCTGAAAGTATATGAAGAAGGGATACATAAATATGTCCCAAGGTTCCAATCAGGGGTAAAGAAGGAAAAAGAATGGTTCAATATAAGATGTAGTAAGGCACAGGATAGAAGAAACCGAGCCTGGAATATAGCACGGTAGAGACATAGTGAAAATAACTGGAATAAGTACAAGGAGAAAAGAAATGAATACGTAAAGATACGACACGAGGAACAATACACAGAGCTATAGTATACTTTTAATTATGTTTGGACGATAATTTAAACAATACGAAGTAAAAATATAAAAGCCTAAACAATTTACAGTATATCAACTTTAAAACAACATAACAAGATTGCTTGGATTATTGTTAATTGTTCAATTTGATGACTTACTTTATAGTAAATCATTACAATGGGTAATGCCGAACTGTTTACTGATAATGGGAAGCCACAGTAATTAAGCTAATAATTAAGAATCCACTGAAAAAAGTATAATGCAATAATCATAGCGTGTCATATTACCGTACATTTCCGTGGATCGACCTCCATACTGCCAACCTAAAAGTTGGCAGATTGGGAGCCAAAGCGTCACATTTTCCCCTTGCCCCTCAACTTTCCCTTCATAATTGCTGAGGGGCACAGGGCCTTGGGTGGGGCTTTGGTTTCCCGGGCGTTTCCGCGCCCTCCTCAGCTCCCTGCCTTAGAGTGGCTTCGGTCACCTGGGTTTTTTTAGTGGTAAGCAGGGAGGGTTTTGTGGGGGCGCTCTATGGCCTTGGCCTTGCTCGGGACCTTGGGGCTGTTCGGCCAGGCAGCCTGGGGAACAACAACAACAACAACAACCGTACATGTTAAGGTAATATGTAATATGACATGTTAAGGTAGGCGGATGCCCAACCCCGAAAGGGGTTGAAATAGGGGAGCTATCCCCCCGCCAAAGGCGGCTTTCTAGGGCCTTTCCTAGCTGATGCTGAGAGGATTGGGTTCTAGTCATGTGGTGATGGGCTGGTCTATCAGAGTGAGAACTGAGCGATCTCTGCCATACCCATAGCTTACTCTGACTGTTCCTTTTACTTATATATTTTCTAGATCTCAAGTGACGGCGCCTCTTCCGTGGATTGACCTCCCAATCTACCAAGATTGGAAGCCAAAGCGTCACATTTTTCCTTTGCCCCTCAACTTTCTCTTCATAATTGCTGAGGGGCACAGGGCCCTGGGTGGGTCTTTGGTTTCCCGGGCGTTTCCGCACCCTCCTCAGCTCCCCGCCATGGAGTGGCTTCGGTCACCCAGGCTTTATTGTGGTCGGCAGGGAGGGTTCTGTGGGGGCGCTCGGTTATGGCCTTGGCCTTGCTCGGGGCCTTTGGGCTGTTCGGCCAGGCAGCTTGGGGAACAACAACAACACCCCCCACTAGTGGGGAGGGCTATGAAGTTCAGGGAAAATGTGGGGTTAAAAGCGTAAAAAAAGACAGACTAAGATAAACAAAGCCAATAGAATTGTAGGGCTGATAAGGAGGACATTTGTGTCACTTGACGAAGAAATATTCAGGAATCTCTATACAGCGCTGGTTAGGCCGCACCTGGAATATGCGAACCAGGTGTGGGCTCCATATATGGTAAAGGATATAGACGCAGAGGAGAGCTAGCAAGCTAGTACCAACGTTGGAGAACGCGGGCTATGAGCAGAGGTTGAGGACACTGGGGTCCGACACTGGCATATAGGAGAAAGAGAGGGGATATGATAGAGACTTTTAAGATAGTGTCAGGAATGTATGATGAGGATGTGTGTAAAGGTATCTTCTTGATGCGGGAGGGAACAAGAACGAGAGGACACTCTTAAGAAAATTTACAAAGAAAGAAATAGGCTTGAAAAGGCAAAGAACTCATTTTGTGATAGAGTGGTAAATGAGTGGAACGCACTGCCCCAGTATGTAGTCGATTCCGAATCAACAAGGAAGTTTGAAAGTAATCTTGATAAAGCATGGGGAAGACAAGATTTGAAGTTTGATTATATAGCAAAAATACAGAATAGTAAAAATGTTGCGTCTGCCGCCGCCAACACCGTGAACGACCGCAGCAGTGCAAGTACTTGCACTGAGCTGGATACACAGGCCTAGTTTTCCTTTTTCCAGAGGATCTACTGTAAGAAACTGTAAGAAACTAACAACCTTACCTAACCTATCCTAGTATTATGGGTGGGGGCTTCCGCCCCCACACCCCCGCTGTTTGGGTAACAGTGCAAAAAACACAGTATTATGGGACATAGCCTACCTTATTCAGGCAACGAGTGGCAGCGAGAGGTTCACAACAATAACAAGAGTGGGGCGGCGGACGTAAGTTAAAATAAGAAATCATCTTATTTATTACCCATTAATTTCCGGAAGTTTAAACCTATGCGAACAATTTAACATATCTTAATCTTTGTTACTTTGCAATCACCCATTAAGATTGCACTGCTAGCTGTGGTGCGTATTTTAGTGTTTTCTTTAAGATTGCACTGCTAGCTGTGGTGCGTATTTTAGTGTTTTCTTTTCTTTTCTCCCTTATAATACATTTCAGCTCTTAATGACATAGGCTATATAGCAATGATGTATATGCTCTACCGAACCTATTAGGCCTAAAAAGATCGATGGGCTAACTGTCGGTCCAAATCATCAGTATAACCCGTAATTGTTCAATCCAACACCTTTTGCTAACTTTATTTTAGGCTAGGCTAATACTGTACCACAAATTTTGTTGATATAGGCCTATTTGAAGATAAATATGGAATCTATATGCTCTGAAGATCATATATGAACATTTGTTTTAACCCTCGGCAAAACCTAATAAAAAAGTATGGTACTTAGACAAACAGTTTGTAACAAGGTTGTCAATACGGTACTTCCAGTTATCGACAGCTCTAAAGATCATATGAAAATGTTACTTATTCAAATAAGTAACAGAGTCTTGAATATATTTTCTTGTTACTTATTCCAATAAGTAACAGTTACTTATTCGAATAAGTAACACCCTACTAAATTAATTTTACCTAACAGTTGCTAACCTTTACCTAACAGTTGCTAACCATTATGTAGCAGCTACTAATCCGCATAGTGGATCCACAAGGCGGGCCGCGGGCGAATACTAGGCTACATCTTTGCCGATTTTAATAGTACTGTACTGTATTTAGAATACTGAAACGTTAACATCATATAAATTATGGGGGAATGGATTATTTATAAAGTGTACAAAGTAACCTTCCGCGGCGATTTGCACGCTCTGGGTCACAACCGTTATGTTCGCTTCTAATTTAACCGCTTTTGGTTTGAGGGACAACCCCCCCCCCCAGGGCTTATTGTTATCGTCATATTGCCAGCAGGAAAAAAAAAAGTAAAATTAGACGCGTAATGGTTGTGACCGCGAGCGTGCGAATATCTCTGCAAAAGGTTCCTTGATTTTAACCAGAACTTCACCTCATTATAAACTCAGTAGGCTAAACGATCTACACTTTAGGGAGCATTTAACCCTCTCAAGTCTGGGTAAGTTTTTAAAGTTTCTATGGACAGGCGACACACGGCCTGGGGCTGCTAACGGTTTTCCATTGTTCCTGTTCACCCAGCTATGAATTTTTGCCAGATAGCCTACCTCCACATATGGACTAGTAGACCAGATATATCGACATGGTGTCTTTCGTGTGGATTTACCATACTTCGTGCAGGGCTTAACACTCAAGCCGCGGGTCTCGACTTAAGTCGGGTGAGAGAACCATGGCCTAACCCGCGGGTCCCGACTTAAGTCGCAAGGGATGTTGAGCACATTATCGGCTCTGAGAGAGAGTCCACGCGGTGGGAGGACCACAGGCGGGCTCTGACCGCTTGGCCTGGGCCTAGCGAGGTAACTGGTGTCACTACCACACCCCTACACATGCCTTGCCTCACGAGGCAAGGTAATATCTCAGGAATTTACCGTATTTTAGGGTTTTTGCACTCGTGTGGCAACATCGTTGCAAGCGAACCCGTGGTCATACAAGGATGATTCAGGTGTCATTGGAAAGCTCTATTATCGCCCTTTCACAGATACATAATTATATTACGCTCTGGCTCTTGTTTATGCATGGAATGATGCTCGTCGTCCATAAGTGCGCGACAGGGTTAAGATCACCGAAGCTGTACAGTACTTGGAGTGTAGAAGGTAACAATACCGGTACAGTATATACTTGATAATATACACATATGAGAAATTGCAGAGGGTTTAGTAACAAATGTACACATCCTGATAGTCATGAAGTTCAGTGATAGGACTCAGGAGTGACTGGGAATGCGATATCCCCTGGATGAAAAACTGGGGTGCTAACTGCTATGGGCCTGTTGCGAGCTGTGGTCACATAGAGGACCACGTTTTTTCAATAAACTTCCATGGCAATTGAGAGATATAAGTAGCATCAGGAAGGATGTAGTATTCGGGCGTACGGTTGTCATGTTTACATCGTTCGTGCGCTCGCGGTTTTGTTCCCTTCTATTTTGACAGCAATTTTTTCTGATATTTGCCCCCTGCTGGCAATATATATATGATGACAACAAGTCATGGGGGGGTGAGAGGCTCAATCTATTATTGTATCCCACGGCAGTCAAAATAGACTGGAAAATTATTGCGAGTGTGCCAAGTATTGTAAGCAAGGTGGGCGGTATGTCCGAATACTACAATCCTTACCAAGGCGTCTTGTTAGACAACTTCAAGAGAGTCCTCGATGTCGAACTGCAAAAAGGGCCAGATGAGCCCACATTCGCAGGGGAGCTAGCCGCCCTTTAGTACAGTCTGCGAGCTCCTTGGTGTCACTAGAACCGTGGTGAATACTACAATAGGTAGGTAGCCTAAGGTAGTAGATAAGAAATGAGTGTGGCACAGGGGGAGTCAGTTTCCTGGTGGCAGAGAGGTTGGCGGATTGTGTGATCGAAGTTAAAAGGTTTAATGAAAGGCCGATTATATGTTAAGACTGAAAGTACAGTAGGTGCAAGATTTTTAAAACTTGTAACAGCATATGCCCTCCAAACAGGCTTAAGTACACAGAGAAGAAAAGATGCTTCAAGCATGGCAGCAGGAAAGAATACCTGACCACCATACACAATTAAAAAAAAAGGAGGTCTACAGGGCAAGGAAAACCATACAGGATAGTGTGTAGCACTAATAATAATAATAATGAGATTTTAAAACTAGCTCGGAGTGTGAAGGACTGGAGCAAGGATGTTCTGGCCAAACGACTTAAAAATAATGAGAGTATGACTGTTTATACAGAAAATAAAATTAGAGAAACATCGAAGGCGCACAATGAAAGATTGCTTAATGTGGCGTTTGAATGGAATAGAGAGCAGCTCAGCACTGCAGTCCCAGTACAGGGACCCCCACCTTTGATAAGAGTATGATGCCGTGAAAGTGCAATAGATAAAATGAAGCCTGGGAAAGCCTGCTGGGAGCTCCAACATCATGATGATCATCATTAGCAATCCGACGCCCCGTTTCCAAAGGAAGCGCCCCAAAAGGAATGGCCGTGGCAGAAACTGCCTCCACTGCTCCACTCCACAGTGTCACTTCCACTAAGCTCCAACATAGTCGCTAAAATGCTAAAAGTATCAGGAGATATCAGAGTAAGATTGGTCACGGAACTGTTGACTGCTATCATAAGGGAGGAAAAATAAATCCTGGTACAGTATATGGCAGAAAAGTGTGATAGTAAATATATACAAGGCATGAGTGATTCCTTAGACATGGGAAATGATAGGGGTCTGAAAATGCTCGACCAAGCCATGAAAGTCAGCGAAAGGGTCTTTGAATGCATGATTGGATTTATGCCGGGAAATGGCACAACTGATGCTATCTTCACTCTTAGGCAACAGCAATTGGAGAAAAACGGAGTTATTCCTATTTTTGCAGACCTGGAGAAGACCTTTGATTGGGTGCGAATGGAAGTTATGCATTGGTCTATGAGAAAACTTGGTAGTAAAGGAATAGTTGGTGTGTGTGATAATGAGAATGTATGAGGAGTCACGGGCAGCAGTTAGAGTGAAAGAGGGTTTGAGCGAAGAATTCTAAGTGAAATTTGAAGTGCACCAAGGTGCAGTGCACAGTCCTGTTTGTCTTGGTCCTGGAGGCACTGTCAAGGGACTTCAGAACAGGACTCCCATGGGAGTTGTTGTATACATATGACCTAGTTCTTATTGCAGATAGTGTACAGGAAGCAGAGGTACCGGTTAAGTTCAGTAGATGGAGGGAGGGTATAGTACACAAGGGATTAGGAGTTAATGTAGATAAAACAAGGTCATGATCAGTGGGATAGGGCGCGGAGCTATGGAAAGAAGTGGCGACATCTACTGTATGTGCAGTTTGCGGGAATAGGGTGGGAAGTAACTTCATTTAATGTCCACCAAAGGTGGCGCTGAAGCTGGCTTCTTTGCTAGAGTCAGAAGTGAGTTGGAGGGATCATTGTTATTTTAACTTCATCATATCAGAAATTAATCATAGATTACATACCGGTACAGACCAAGCTACAATAATTTCTGTTCTCTAATATGGGATTTGCATACCGGTACAGTACTATACAAATATTTGCCTGCCTATAAAATGAAAAATACATTGTTCCTCATAAAGTACTATGCATTGTCGCATAGTGGAGAAAATAATTTTTTTGACCCACTTCTGCATGACCATTTTTGCAAAAATTTAGTTGCATTTGCAATAATCAAGTATTGTTTTAATATTATTATTCCCGATTTAGTTCGCAAAGTAAGCGATCAGCAAATTATGATCACGTAAAGTAGTAGACTGTACTGCACAGTCTGTACTCTATTTGGCTCAAATATGGTAGTATGGCTTCAATACAATCCGCCACTAACATGCTAATGTAATGCTGCCATTAGTTTTAGACTTTACCAATCTAAAGTAGCTGGGAGTAATGTTCGTTTAAATCCACCTTTACCAATACTTTCTCTCTCTCTCCCTACAGTGAAACTGCGAAGCACTGTATGGAAGCAGCAGTCCGGAGCTATGTGACTCGACGGCTGGTAGAGGGAGCACAGACTGATCTCTCCTCCATCACTGCCATCACCACTGTGAGTATATTAGCTTGGACCAGGATTTGTACCTGTACAGGTTGGTACTCTACCTGTTAGACTGCAATGTGGATATGAAGGAATTTTCTAATACTGTACAGTACTCTCCAATCTCAACTTCTTATATAGGTAGCAGGCTATATTTATTTGAAATCTGACTGCCCTTAGCATGGCAAACTGTGTATATATACAGTATGATGACAAATATGTTAGCTAACTTGCTAAGGCCAGGATTAAAATCTGTATAGGCTGGTGCTCTGCCTACTAAACCATAACGGTTGCTACTGTAACACGACTTCATAAAGGTGGTAAAGTGGTACTGGAGCGTGGGGCCTCCACATAGCTGCTATGATGCATTTGGGAATTCTCTCTTATTTCCACTACCAAGAGTGCTACATTTGGGTGACAATGCCTCACACTTACATGCATGTGTCTTAATTAACCCGGCAAGCGCGATAGGCCTTACGGAAGGCTTCCTATAGGGAACGCGATAGGCCTCACGGAAGCAGGACCATAAAAAAAGACTTCCATAAAAAAAAAGGGCCTATCAAAACAAAGGAATTTGTCTCTAGGTGAGATAATTCCCCTCCAGTACTCATCCATGTAAATCTCACCCACCCCCCTCCCCTCCTTCCCCACCTTATTCCCCCCTCCCTCCCCTCCTCAATTATCACCTATTTTTCCTCTTATTATCATCATTTATCGGTTATTTTTCTCTCCCGCGATAATGTAGCACAAGTGGGTTGCATAAAAGATCGTTATGCAACACCCAGACACCGGCACACACCGCCCCGCTCTTCTCAGTTGACTCCCAGACAGCGAGAGGGGAAGGCTGCCTGTCTCTCTCTCTCGCCTGAGATTATGACCGGGTGGCCAATATCTTCGTTTTTCACCACCCAAATGCTTTTCCCACTTATTTTAGCACTCTTGAAGGTTCATATATACATCATATATGTAAAATAAAAGCATACCGAAAACAAATAATGGTTTATATTGTAGATATAACGAATTCTGTCAGAATCCAGGGCTAGAAATGCACAAATAACTACCCTAGCACCTACTGTCAAATCGCGCTTGTCAGGTTAAGCCTTTATGATTTTTTGTATTTGAGAAAAACAATCAAAGCAATAATAACTAAACACTACATTTCACTTCTGTTCTATTATATTTTCATGAGTTTACTAAAGGGTCACCACAGCAATGCTGCAGTTAATTTTGTGGTATTTTCCTGTGTCTTTTTATTTATTTATTTCTATCTATCTATCTATCTATCTATCTATATGCTCAGGCCCAATCCCCATTTTGGGGGTAGCCGACTCAAGACAGAGCAAGAACAGGGAAAACACAAAAACAACATAAAACAAAAAATAAACACAGATAAAAAACACAAACTCTCACACATCCAGGTCACCCAGGAGAAGACCCAGAGACCAGGGTTACCAAGGTCGCTCCAGCACTCCCCCGGCCCCTGACCACCAGGAGAGGTTCCGATCTCGGCAGGCAGACATGCAGCGGAGCCAAAGCCACAAGCCCTCCCACCACACTTCCAGGCACACCCTTCATATTAATCGTCTCCCCGGGCCAGGCGCCTGATGGACTATTATCTAGTCCAACTTGCGCCCGACCCCTTACTCCAAATTACCACGTGTTCACTCAACTATTCACAAGCATTCTCCATTCACTCCTGTCCACCACCACTTCCCCTGCCTGATCTATAGTCATTCCTCTATCATCCAAAGCCTTTCTTACACAGTCTCTCCATCTCAATGGGGGTCTTCCTGCCCTTCTATCTCCCCTTGTACCTGACTCACATATTCTCTTTGTATTTATTTAATTTTGTATATTCATTGTGCCTTTGTATCTTTTAAACATTATTATTGACAACATATGGGGGGGGGACTACTTTAGTGTACAAATGGTTCAAAGCCAAACAGCCTCATTTTATGTGTTAATTTAATTATTATGTTAATATGTTCACATTTATAATGTTTTTAAAGGTACCTTTCAACAATCCTAATAAACCAGTAATATGAATGAGCACTGGTCCACTGCCATTCAAATATATAAACACTTTTACTGTAATTTGGTTTTAAGACTTGAGAGAAATAGATATTCTATAGGCTACAGGAACGAATATAGAAAAAATATCACAAAATTGCATTGTTCCTGCCATATAGCCATATAAGCAAGGGTGTGTGATGTATACTTGGTTGGTCATTATATAAATGGATGGTGTGGTTAAAGAAATACAAGAGCAGTTGATGTTGGAGTGCCCCTGATATGGGAAGGGAGTGAGTCGAAGCTGCCTGTGCTATTGTTTGCTGAGGATACATTTCTGATAAGTGATAGGCCTAATGAGTGGGAGTTGCAGAGTTTGGTAAATATATGTAGAACTATGAGTGAGAAACAAAACTTGAAGGTCAATATGGTGGAGAGTAAAAATATGGTCTTTGAGAGGGATGCATTCACAGTGTGAAGTAATTTTGCATGGTCAGGTAATGTAGAATGTCAGCTCATTGAATTATTTGAGCAGTGTAATGAGTAAAGATGGGAGTATATAGGCTAGAGGATGAAGTGCAAGAGAGGGTCTGAAAACAAGTGCCATAAAAAGAGGGTAGTGAGCATTGAAGTAAAGAAGTCACTGAGTGGTAGCCTAGTGTGGTAATTCCGACATTGACGTATGGGAATGAAGCATGGACGTTATTGGAAAAACGTAAATCAAGAGTTAGAGAGGTGGAAATTAGTTACTTGAGAAGTGCGTGTGGAGTCGCGTGGAGAGATAGACAGACGAATGAGGAAGTACGCGGGCGTTGTGGTGAGGATGTGCTTGAGAGTGTAAAGTGGAACACATTGAAGTGGTTCAGTTGTGTTAACCCACTGAGCCCCAGCGACGCAGCGTTTGCGTCAGCAATGTATGTAACGCTAAACCCCAGCGACGCAACAGTTGCGTCAGTGTTACTCCGGTCCCAATTACTTCGGTCCTATGGCACCTAGAGGGCTCAGATTTGTATGGGAACTGTGTAAGTATCCCACGCAACCATGCCGATGGTTGAAAACTCTCAAAGTCCAACTGCGTGCGCGTGAGCACGTAAAAAACAGAATTTTGGGTGTTATTGTAAAATCCGTTTTCAGGGGCTCCGTAGGACCAATTTTTGACCTTTTTGATAGTTTTTTTGTGGTTTTTCCTTCATTCCTAACCCATTCGCTATTGTTTCTGGAAAAACAAACTTTTTTCAAAACTGGCTGGTCCCTGGTGGTACATTTATTAATAACTAGCTGGGGCTCAGTGGGTTAAAAGGGATAACAAAAAATGCTAATATGTCTACTTCCCTAAGATGGGGTTGAGTGATTGATAGCTCGATCCTGCGCCTTTCAGTTGAAATTCAAGCCGGGTCAGCTTAGCCACATCAATCTCGAATATTATCAGAAGAAAGCTAATTTTCCAATTATTATTTATTTATAACCCCCCATCTTCTCCCAGGTAAGCATTGAACTAGTGCGTCAGGAGTTGAGCCTGCCGACCCTGCCCGTCCTGGTGCTGTCAGACTCCTTCGACACCTTGACCATCAGTCAGTGTGAGGAGCTCTTTGGCTTCGTGGAGGACAATGTTGGTGTGTGGAAGGAGGACCTCTTCTTCGCACCCTGCAAGACCAGTGTTTTGCGCATGTGTAATGGTAAGGATATTTGTTTATTGGGTTTTCTGATTCTCTTTCCTTTACTCTGTGCCTGTTCATAATTTGATGTAACTTAGCTCTCAAACCCTGGGTGAAGCCATATGGTGTCAGCATGTTTCGCGCCAAGCAATAAATGTTTTCCATTCTGCAATAGCGGCACTATCGGCCATGTGATGAACTAAGGTACGTTCCCCACCCCATTCTGCACCCTCTCCAAGCCTCTTCCTACTTCACCCACCCAGAAGCACCACAATCAATATCCTCTCCTCCCCTACCTCTCACGTGATTGCATCATGCCTCGCACCTCGAGAGCCAGTGTGTGACTCTTGTTACAGTGAGGGAGGGAGTGTAGCCTTTTGTCTGAGCCACGTGATCAACGCACACATACGTACACACACACACACAAGTGTTGATCAATTTCTAGTCCCACACATATATACGCACGCACACTCGAGTGGATTTGTTGCTTGAGGTTCTAACAGTTATATACAGTACAGTACATTGAGCAAAGCAACGCATGACGATGGGGTTTTCACAATTTTTGAGCTTAATGAAGGTGTGTGATCAATGAGTCAGCGGATTGACTGAGTGTGAGTGTATGTTTGTATGTGTGTTGCAGATAGATGACAACTAAACTTTCTCTAGCGTGGTTTTAAGTGGTTTATAGCCTTGTAGTAGCTCCAAGAGCTCAGGTGGCCATCCAGTGTGTGTGGTGAAGACTCTATTTGCTCGCCAAGGCAGCCATTCGGTTGGGATAGGTTAAACATTCGTGCCACTGTGGATGCGGCCCTACCCCGCCAAAAATGTAATACAGTACGCCAGCCAAATACGAGGGATGTATCCTGAGCATTCGTTGCATACTTGGAATTTAAGGTCTTCTTGGGAAAATAGGGATAGGTTCTGGCATTTCGCGAAATACTGTATGCACTATTCCTCGCCCAACCAACATAAAAAATGGTAGAAATTGCATACATACATAAATACAATTGCAATTGAACACGTCTAGGACATGAGACTAAACAACAAACAATTTTATTTTCCACCTCAAAGGAGAACAACTTGATGTGCCGTATAATGTTCTAGTATTCACCATTCGCAAGATAACAGTGATTACTGCCTCTGATTTTGATATAACCACCTAGGTGAGGCTACTTAATTGCGGAGATATATATATATACTGTATGTACAGTATATCTAAAAATGACGACACTCGAGCATTCACAAGGATTCAATCTCGCAGCGGACGTAACACCAATTGATTTTCACCATCAAACCTGAACCACTTTGTATAGAGTGTTCTAGTCTTCACAATTTGCACGATAACGAGTACTGCCTCCAGATATATTATAATGTTTTTTCCACCAACCAACTTCACTTCTAAATTCAATGAAATCAACAAATACATGTGGCACTCCAAGGACTCCAACCTAGGATACTCACATCAAAATTCCGCACACATTTTATATAAATAACCTAGGTTAGGCCATCTTTTTGTTTAGTTATGAATACCCGAAAGTCACAAATCTGCACAGATTCAACCAGGCGGCGGGAGTATTTAACTGCGCTGTGGGATGTGGGTTAAGGCGCCGGGCGACATGGGTAGAGGATAATGTCGTGTTATGGATGAAGGATCTGGTTTTTGGATTCTGCATGTACAATGATAGGGCTCTTACTTTGTACTGTATACCGGTATGGAATTAAATTATTTGTCTGGTCTTTCTCCCTTTATTCTGGCTTCGGATTGATGGAGGATGACATTGGGATGTGAAAAGGCCTCTATTTTTGCACCTTGCAAGACTAGGGCTTTACATAAGTGTAATGGTGGGTCTTTATTTGCCGGTACAGTGTACAGTACTGTACTTTTAGTTACTACCAGAATATTATATACTGTATAAGTTAAGATGGCCCTCTTAGAAGTTAAAGGTCAAATATATAACTTTTGAAGATTTGACCTTTTGACATGAACTCAATGCAAGCAGCAGCCAAGCCTACTGACCCTGCCTATCTTGGTGACTCTTTGACTTTGTGGAGGATAATGTTGGGGTATGGAAGCAGGACCTCCTCTTTGCTCCCTGCAACACCATCTTCCTTCACTTGACAATGGTGGGTTTTAACATTTACATTTACTGGTATATTTGACTGAAGGGCTTAATTTTCTTTCCTCAGACTTGCTCCGTCGACTGTCGCGGTCGCAAAACACAGTGTTTTGTGGGCGGATCCTGCTCTTCCTGGCCCGCTTCTTCCCCTTCTCCGAGCGCTCCGGACTAAATCTGGTGTCAGAGTTCAACCTGGAGAATATCACCAGCTTCACCAATGTCGAGGCTGAGGATGAGGAAGGTAATGGGAAGGAGAAGGATGGGTGGATATGATAGTTTGGAAGCTAATGTGATGGCTAAGAAGTGGACAGTTAATTGGATAATTGAGTGGGTTGTTGATAGCTGAGGAATTAATGGGATTATAGTTTATTAGCAGTGGATAATTGTAAAATAGGCTACATTAGATAGCTCACTAATGTTGCTACTTGCAGAAATCAAATTTGTTTTAAATATTATATATATACGGTATATATATTATTTTACAACTGAACTATAATTTCCTATCCACAGAGTTAGAGCAGCGTGGAGATGACGGAACCCCCCGGCTGGACTACACCCTTTACACTAAGTTCTGGTCCTTGCAGGAGTTCTTCAGGAACCCTGTACAGTGCTACCAGAAGGCTCCTTGGAAAGTCTTCTCACTGGTTAGTTAGAAAGGGGATTTTGGTCATGATACCGTACTCGTACTGTGATTATACTTTATTATAAAAACCTTTTTTAGTCATTTATGTTTAGGTAATTTCTTACAAAAACAATTCTATTACCATATTACTGTATACAGTAATTTTTCCAATACATTCCTTTGGAGGTAATGAGGCCTTCATATTTAGTGAAGGAAAAAAATATAATTTCTCGTATATCCTACTATGTGGAGTACAAGGTGACTTTAAGGGAGGATAACAATAGTCTGGTCCAACAGTAAAGTCTTATTAAGGCACTGTCTTGTAGTATTTTGAGGCTGGTGTGGTGCAGATAGGTGCTGCAGGGGGACTTTTTTTTTAGTCTTGTTGAAGTAGGAGGACACGTGGTACCCGACTTGCAACTCAATCCCACCCCTACTCTGTGCAACTCTCCAACCCGAGAGTGAAACGTTACTCTCAGTCTTTCTTCTACTCAACAGCTGAGCTCTGGAACTCTCTCCCAGAATCAGTCTTTCCCTCTTCCTATGACTTAAATTGCTTCAAACTCTGTGTGTCCAGGCATTTTGGCTTGAACGTCCCTTGATTTTGGCCCTGTCACTCTTTCAACTATGGGGGAGGCACTCGCTATAGGCAGTTCTGCCTTTTGCCTCCCTCAATCACATAGAAAAAAATAAAATAAAATTTAGCACTAATATCAACCACAGTGATGACATAATGGGGCAGTGTCATAGCAGGACTTTATTGTACTACAGTCTAATTACTGAAAGCCAGCCTCGTCAGAGCCATTGCAATATAATGGATCAGGCCATTAAGCTTTTAGTTACGGTAATAGAAATATATGTTACAGATTCAGGTACAGTTTTACTGGAGATACATAGTTTCATAGATACACAGACCATGTGGGCCAAACAGGTGATCTGGCCTTAAAAACTATAGGTAAATAATTAATTCCCATATAACAAGATAGTGGAAGAAAAGGACAACAAAGCAAAAAGGCTCTCTCCTCACCCTCCAATCCTCCAGAAAAAGCTGTGCTGAAAATGACTGTACTTAGAAGAAGACCCTTACATGACTGTAAATGTATAGAAAAAAACTAGTACATACATTCAAGTTTAACCCTTTCACTATGGGTGATATCCTTTTCATTATATTCTGGCTACTATTAAAAGATTTTATTCAGATTAGGAAGGTCGTCTAGGAAGTAAAGGGCTGTAAACTGACTTGATTCCCCCTTAAATTACCCTGGATTCTTCCTAAGCTGCATAAATTTGTCTGAATTTATCAAGAATGAAAACAAAAGATCCCCCCCCCATCCCCCCCTCTGTACTGGAAGGGTTAAAGACCGCTTCGTCCACAGAGAATGTGGTTGTAGTCTTATGTCCTAGATGATGGCACTCCAGGCGGCCCTGTTCTGGGCAGCCTCTATCATCAGGTTCTTTATGTTGAGATCGGACAGAAGTACCTGATCCCATGTCTTTCTTAGTCTACCCCTATGCATGGCTCCCCCCACGTTCAAAGTTTGGCACCCATTTTTTTTCATCCATGGTCTCCATGTGGCCAAACCAACCTAACTTATTCGTATGCATCACCTTACTGATACTTATATTGCCCAAACTGCTCCTTAGTTCCACACTCAATACCTCATCCCTCCTAACACACGAGGCATACACCTTCCCTTCAACCCGGGAACTGCTGGAAGCCTCACTTAAAGCATGGTATTCAAGCATGTGTAAAAAAAAAAAAAAAGACACTTGAAAAACTGCACCAGTGCCGGGAAATTGTTCAAACTTGGTGTGTACAGTAATACATCTCTCCATACCACATCATTCACTCCTCGTCAAACCCAATTTAGCAGCATGTGGGCAGACATCGGGCTGACCAGTACCCAAATTTTGAGTCACTTTCGACTTGCCATGCCTGCTCCACAGCCGAAAATGTCAGCCTTGTTTGAGCCCTATTTGTGCCCTATGAGTCCCTATTTCACCGACTTCTTGTGTGAAAGAGATACCGATAGGGAGTAGCCTATAGATGTAGATATGTGTAAATATGTGCCTGTAGATGTATTTTAGTGATGGGGGTAGCCTAATAACGTAATTACCGGTATCTAAAAAAAAATAATACCAGTGTGAATAAACAAATAACAAGTATCACCCTAATTACTTCTCATTATCTCAAGTACATAGTGTAGTGTAAGAGTGCAAGTGCAGTACTGTACTTTGATAACTTCTTTTAATTCCTTCAATATTCCAGTATTGCAATGACGTACTGGAGGCCTTCAAGAGCTTCAAACTGGACAACGTACAGAGCAGTAAAGGTTCCCAACTGGCCCGTTCCCTCTCCCAGCCCTCCGCCGCACCAGACACACTACCGGTAAGTACAGTCACGCTCAACAACAACAGTCACGCTCAACAACAACAGTCACGCTCAAAATTAAAATATGTAAAACTTGCAAACTAAACAAACCTAAACAGGGACGATACAAGATAAAGGTAAAATAACTTATCAAAAAATCACTATGTGGAAATAAATTCATAGCCTACCACTAACATTTGAACTTTAGTTATATGTCAACATGTATCCTTGACAGGCATGATTAAATCTTTTATATTAAAGTTTTATTCATATACTTCATGAATTTTTGTTATTTAATATACCAATAGAGGGACATTAACCCACAAAATCCGGGGGGCCTCGTATGATCCCGATCGCTGTGTCCGGAGCCCTTTGGTACAGGCAAATTTCATAATTCAGTAGCTACTTATTGAGACCACCTAGAGCAGTCAATTTTTTTGCAAATTGTAGAACATTTTGTTGTCTGTATAATGCCGTTGAGATGACATCGCTACAACGCGTGGTTGCCGTGTTATGATGATTTTAGCAGCGATTTTTAGCCACGCATTTTGCCTCATATGAGGCATCCCGGATTCTGTGGGTTAAGGGGGAATGGTTCATATTTGGGTCGATTATTTCATTTTTATTTTTGCCTCCCTAGACCTCCATCAAACATAAAAAAAAAAAAACCCAGGATCCCCTTTAAGATATATTTGTACATAAAACCCAGGATCCCCTTTAAGATATATTTGTACATAAAACCCAGGATCCCCTTTAAGATATATTTGTACATAAAATGTCCCGGTCAAAGGCCGGTTCCTCCTAAATTACAGGCTCGCTATCGCTCGCCAGAAAAAGTTTGACACCTAAATGACACGAAAAAATATTGACAAAGAAAATGGGTGAAAGGTCTTAAAATCGCCAAACTAATGGGTCGAACATCTTATATTCTGAAAACTAATAGGGCAAAACCTGAGGATGAAGGGGGACCAGAAAAACGACCCATCTCCCTTTAATTTGAAGCTATGGTTGAGGGACAAGGTTCTTTACTCGGGTCTACAGTCCCAGTTAGGATATCTTTGTCAAACAATTCAGTCACAAACTTTTATTTTGAAATTATTTATATATTTTGTAGATTGAGCCAGTTTATGTACCCAAATCAACAGAACCTTCAGTTTTATCATCATAATTGAACCAAATTCTCTGCTTCTTTCTCTGATCGGTTCTTTTCTTATGTGACTCCTAGGTTGTGTAGCCAATTGCCGCTGTGGATGAAATTCTGTTGAATCTTTTAAGGGACAGCTTAAGACCTTTCTCTTCCAGATTTTTTTTTTTTTTGTGAATGGCACATACATTATAATGGCTCAGACGGGGTTTTCTTTCCGTCGTATTCACTGTGGCTGATGTTAGTATACAGTAGTGCTAGTCGTGCATTAGCAAGATTCAACAAAATCCCACCTGCAGTACATGTATCTGTAATCCACACCAGCCTCAACAGTGATACATGACAAAATTATTACAGGCTTTAACTGCTGCCATTTCCATGATTGCAGCTAAATACTGTATGTGAACGCCACATTTCTCTTAATTGTTGTGTAATGCGAGTGCTAGTGAATTCTTCTGGAAGTACAGTACACGCTTTCAAGAAACAAAAGACCAGATTATTATTATTATTACTCACTTGCAGGCGGACCAGTACTTTGCCAAGTACTTGACCAACCAGAAGTTGCTGGACCTCCAGTTCTCCGATGTTAACTTCCGCCGCTATGTCCTGCTGCAGATCCTCATACTCACACAGTACCTCAGATCCACCATCAAGTTTAAGCAGTAAGTTATTTGTACAGTCATAATTCATAAACCATAATTAGTATTCACCCATTTGCATTCTGAACCTTTAAAACCAAATCTTAAACATTATAGCGCTCTTATTATCTTGCTGCAGATCTTCATTCTCACGTACGTGCTCAGCATAATATGCAAGATTCGAAACTGCATAATGAATCGTAGGCTTGTGCATAATTCTTTAATTGTCTTGATAGCGTAATGCATAAATGCGCAGAATTTCGGTGTGAGTATCCTAGGTTCGAGTCCTTGGAGTGCTACATGTATTTGTTGATTTCATTAATTGATTTTAGAAGTAAAGTTGGAGAAAAAATATGAACTATTAAATAAAGTTAAGTGGCAACACTGCTCAGTCCTTCATTCCACGCTAGCGGCCACAACGCACATCTACACTTTTATTTATTTGTTTGTGTTAACATTCAAATTTAATATTTTATATATTTTTTTTCCATTGGTTTCGTGAAAATATTCGCATATTCACTGATGGCTATGAATGGAAATGCGGATGCGAATATTGAAAAACATAGCGAATATTCGCACATGTGAATGCGGAAGCGAATATTCGGTCCATCTCTAATGTAGCCTACATCACTATATGAGTAAGTGAATTTGTTTCCCAAGCAAATTAGTCGCACATATATTTATGTACTCTTGTCATATTCAAGGAATTAGTCAATTTGGGAAGTTCTGGTAAATTCTTTTAAGTTCTGTATGAATAAAGAAACTACAATTTATGTCAAAATGATCTATTCATAGAAATTTGCAATTTGACAAGATAGTAACAATAGTACAAAATACATACAGCACTCACTAATGATAGTGCTATCGGGTAGGTACCTGTGAGCATAACATAACGCATGACCCATACCAACTGCTACCCCACAAATAACCTACATTTATAGTACCGTACATTTTTTTTTTTTTTTTTTTTTTTTTTTGAACGATTAGTTTAACCAGACCACTGAGTCACTGTACAAATAAATTAAAATGTAAAACTTGCAAACAAAGTCAAACCAAAACTGGGACAAAGACAATATAAAGTCAAAACAACATATCAAAAATCGCTATGTGGAAACAACGCTTACTAAAATAAAATTTATGAAATGAAAGAACACAATCCACCACATAGGGTGTACATTACTACATGAGCAAGTTAATCTGGTTCCCAAGCAAACTAATTGCACACATAACAGCGCACTAGTACGTCACGTTCAGGGAATTAGTCGATTTGGGAAGTGCGGGACGTTCTGGCAAATATTACTAAACTCTGCATGAATAAAAAAAACTACAATTAGTGTTAAAATGTTATATTAAAATCAAATTTGCAACTTGACAAGACATTAACAATAGTACAAAATAAAAATTAATAAGATATATACAATATTACAAAAAATACATATATAGCACTCACTAACGATAGTGCTATCGGGTAGGTATCTGTAAGCATAGCATGCCTCAAGTGACCCCTATAAATAACTACCCTACAAATAACCTACATTTATCGTACAAATAAACTAAGGAAATCGCAAAAGTAAGCAATTGATACTATCGACAATGAATAGATATACTGTAATATAAAGACTAATAATTATGAAATATGAAATATGAAATAGTAAAAACAGATTAAACAAAGAGTACTCTTGTAACAAGAACAATCAATTAAACAAAATCATCATCAATACCCGGTATTAATAATAGAAAAAGATAAACAATAAATACAAACAGACACAAAGTAAGCAGAGGTTATACAAGAAACTTCACGTTAAAAATCCTTGATTAAATTTATTTATGTCAAATTTTAGAATATAGTCACAGTAATTGACTGAAAAGATTAAATTTATGTAACAATGTACTTGCCTCATAACCTCTGTCTACTAAGAGTCTGTATAGTAACCTAGCTCTAGCCTAAAAGTCATCTACTTTAGTGCAAATTTTACAAAATCTTATTAACTGGGAATAAAAACAATTATAAGTTATCTTACTATCGATATTACTACTAGGGAAAGGAAAGTTTATTACATTAAAATAAAAATCATCAACTTTGTGATATACTCTAAGTATGCACTGTTCATTAACCTAAGACATGCGCATGGGGGGTATGAGACACCACACTCCTGTGCGCACGTATTTGAGCTGTTCCCATCACTAACATCGTTATTTTACCATAAATAGCATTAATACTTATCCATATGTGCCTATTATAGGTTGATTATAAAGGTATTAACCTGTTACAACAATAAAACAAGTGGAAACAGTGTTTGGATGGTCAAAATCGGCGATACAGGCCGGGAGTTACATAATGTATGGCTGAGGCAACCTCCCTGCCCTCCTCCCCTCCCCCCCTCCCCTTCTCTGGAGAGACACTGTTATGCAATAGTCTCTCTCTCGCTCTTTCCCACGCTTGGTAACAGTGATGACAACGCCCTGCTACCAACTCGCTAATGTTAGCACGAAAATAGACCGCAGAATAAGGGTATAACAGGGAAAATAGGTGATAACTGAAGGAGGGGAGGGAAAGTGGGGAAGAAGGTGGAGGAGTGATATTTGGCATGGCCCAGGGGCAAAAAATAAAAAAAAATAAAAATATATATATATTTTTTTTGGGTGTTTTAAATGGATTTTTTTTTCCCCTGACTCTTAAGAGTCTTCCCACAGTCGCCCGGGGGAACTCTTAAGAGTCTTCCCGCAGTTGCCGGGTTAACAATCTATATTTATATCAAGAACATTTTCAACTTCATCATTTACGTTACAATGTGTGAGGGGAATAGAATTAGGATAAATAAGTTTAGCAACTTGATTAAAATTTAACAAATTGAAAACGAGAATATCATCAATATATCTACTATTATTACTTAACAATTTAGCAAGTGCTAATTTTTCTGGGATTTTATTTTTCTTGCTACTGTCGACTAAGGCTTTTACATATTTAAATACTAAAGCCAGCAAGAATAAATCTGCAATTAAAGGGATATCACAAAGGCAAGCAATTGATACTATCAAAAGTGAATAGATACAATAAAATAAAGTTTAAAAATTGCAAATTAGGAATACATACATACATACATAAAATTTTAAGACACATAAGTGCAGTTTCAGTCTCTTGTCCTAATGGCGGCATTCCAGGCAACCCTGTTAAGGGCTGCTTCACTTGTCAAGTTCTTGGATTTAGATCGGCGCGTATAGTCCGATCCCAGATCTTCCTCGGTCCACCCCTTGGTGCAGCTCCCTCCACAATCACAGACCTGCATTTTTTCACCCAATTTTGTTCATCCATTATCTCCACATGTCCATACCATCTCAGTCTACTTGTACGCATCACCTCGCTAATACTCTTTATACCTAAACGTCTCCTCAGCTCAACATTTGTTATTCTATCCTGTAGCCTGGCCCCACACATCCATCTCACCATTCTCATCTCATTACGCTCCATTCTGTTGACATCCTCTACTTTAACGGCCCATGTTTCTGAGGCATACGTCATTGCACTTCTAACACATGAGGCATACACCTTTCCCTTCAGGGGGAGAGGCATTCTTTTCATGGTCAGGATTGGCATCAGTTCTCTGAACTTCCCCCAGCCACACCTAATTCTAGCAACAACACAGCAACTTTACAAACAGCTTTGTTTACATATTCACTTTTTTACTGTCTGGATTGTGATTTACCAACTATCAATCCAATTTGCAGAGAGAGCCTGAGTGATGAGCAGGCGGCGTGGGTGAGCAAGACAGAGGGACTGGTCCACACACTCCTGGAGGAAACCCCACCAGACGGACAAAAGTTTTTGGCTACTGTCAAACACATACTCAAGGTTGGTACCGGTATCAGTTGGAAAGGCTGTTCCATATTTGGGCCGTTCACCATCTTGTATAGTTCCCTGCAGCATCCCTGTTAAGTCCTTTATCCCTGATCTTAATTCCAAACGATGTTTGGATAGATTATGTGGTAGACACTATTGCCTATCAGCCCATGATAGAACTCCCACTCCACCTTAAATGGAAGGTGTATGTCTTGTGTGATAGGAGTGTGATGACCTATGCCTCAGAGACATTGCCGGTTAAAGTGGAGGATATTAATAGAATTGAATGGAATGACAAGAGCATAGTGAGATGGATATGTGGGGTTCACCTCAGGGATAGGGTATCGAGTGACGAACTAAGAAGGCGTTTGGGAATCAGGAGCATCAGTGAAGTGATACGACCGAGCAGACTTGTTTGGTTTGGAAACTTGGAGAGAATGGATGATCAAAACTGGGTGAAGAATTGCCGGACTGTGAACGTGGGGGGAGCTGTGCGTAAGATACTGTAAGTAAGAATATAACCTTGGAGCCATGTAGGAGAATGACCTCTCAAAGAAAGATGACTGCCGGAAAGCCCACGGCTCATTAAGACGCAAAGGGTCGTCATCATGGCGCACGCCTGAGCAGCTCTGCAAGATACCTGGGCTCACCAAATTTGAGGACCTTGAATGTTACCAGACACAACTTAAATTTGCAAAATGTTATCAATTAAATGCTCTTCCTCAAATAATGTTTTTGTCCAGTAACAGTATTCTTCTTGTGACCCCAGCGTGAGGAGATGTGGAGTGGCTGGAAGAATGATGGGTGTCCAGAATTCAAGAAGCCCGAGAATTTGGAGAGGAGTAAAGCACGTCAGAACGGAAAGGGAGAAGAGGTAAGTGCGGAGGAATTCTCATGTGACAAAGCTCTCTCTCCCCCCCCCCCCCTTCCTTCTCCTCCCTCTCTCTCCTCCCTCTCTCTCCCCTCCCCTCCCCTGACTACTTCGGTACATTGTTGGCTGGGTTTTAAATGACTTGATATTGTTACTCCCAAGTCGGTTTCTTTATCAGTGTTTTTGAGTTGGCTACCATTCATTGAGTACTGTAGTTTGATTTTTCATTCTTGTATCCTATATGTAGTACCGTACAGTGGAACCCCCATCTTCGCTCCTAATCGGTTCCGCAGAAATCGAGCTAAGCTTGAAACAACCAAGATCGGGGCAATGTTCTTATGGGTAAAATTCTAATCGGTTCCGTGCTCATTCTAAAAGTTGCACTTTTTCCCAGTTTTAGCCTGTGAAAACAATGTTTTTTGTCTACATAAAGTAAATCTTGTGCATTGTAAATAATAATGTAGACATGGCTAAATAACAGTCCTAACCAAGAAAACTTAGGTGCATTATAAATACTGTACATTGGGGCATTATTCTTATGGGAAAAATGGTAGGCCTAGCCTAGGTTCTAAATTCGTCCAGTCACCCCTCAAGTACCCATTTCGCCCCAAATACATCCAATAAATACATATTATGAGGAGAATATGTATAAATACATAAGGTGCATTATAAATACAGTTGGTCCTCCGGTAACGCGGCTAATGTGTTCTGGTAACCTCCCGTGTCACCAAAAACCGCGTTACCGAACCCATATGTTTACATGTTAAAGGTATTGTACCTTGGTATTCTGGGGATTTCCACAAAGTCCACTTTTTCTCCATAGAAGCCTATGTTATAATAATTAAATCAATTATAAAGGTTATTTGACATGTGCAATGAGTTGATTTGCCCATTGCAACAACTCTTACCTCTGAAAATATATTTTGTTTAGGCTAGGCAGCTAGGCTAAGGAGAGAGTCACAGCAGTAGCCGACATTTTTCGATCGAAGCTCTGAAATCCCGCCATCATATTTCTCACCTCACACAATAACTACACAATGTAGGGTGTTCTAGTCTTCACCGAACGCACTGCAACAACCATATCTGCATCTGGTATGCATAAACACTTGGTTAGGCCATTTATTTGCAGAGATATGAGCATCGGTAAATTATGAAAGTCGGGAGTAAAGATTCGGCGACCGAGATAGCCTAGCCATGGTTTCCACACAATGACAACACACACATTCACTCGACAGCCAAACAATAACATAAGTGTGTTTCGGTAATTATTCTCACCTCACACATTAACTACACAATGTGGAGTGTTCTACTCTTCACCCAATGCACGGGAACGATCATATCTACCTCCGGTATGCATAAAAACTTGGTTAGGCCATATATTTGCAGAGATATGAGCATCGATAAATGATAAAAATCGTAACTTCGGAATTCCCGCCTAACTCGCCGTCTTATATTTCTCACCTCACACTATAACTACACAATGTAGGGTGTTCTAGTCTTCACCCAATGCACAACAACGATCATATCTACCTCTGGTAGGCATAAACACTTGGTTAGGCCATATATTTGCAGAGATATGAGCATCGGTAAATTACGAAAATCGGGAGTAAAGGTTCGGTGCCCAGCTGGACCCCGCGCCAGTGTAAGTATTGACCACAACATTTTGGATATTTGGGGTGTACCGCGTGCCACCAAAACCGCGTTTCCACAATACGCGTTACCAGAGGACCAACTGTACTGTACATTGGGGCATTATTCTTATGGGAAAAATGGTAGGCCTAGGTTCTAAATTCGTCCTGTAACCCCTCAAGTACCCATTTCGACCCAAATGCATCCAATAAATACATATGAGAATACTGTATGTATAAATACATATTATGAGCAGATTACTGTATGTATAAATACATATTATGAGCAGATTACTGTATGTATAAATACATATTATGAGCAGATTACTGTATGTATAAATACATATTATGAGCAGATTACTGTATGTATAAATACATATTATGAGCAGATTACTGTATGTATAAATACATATTATGAGCAGATTACTGTATGTATAAATACATATTATGAGCAGATTACTGTATGTATAAATACATATTATGAGCAGATTACTTACCACACAGACTTTATTTTAAATCTTTGTCATATTTAGCCTAGCCTAACATCGTCTAGGCTAATTTAACCGCTTTCGTCCGACTGGCCTTTGCTTTGTTTTGAGCATGAATTTCCTTCATTACTACCACCAGGCCCACCATCCCTATCACCAGATGTACTAGAGGTTATAATAAACGCGAGCGATACGAGGTTCAGGCACAAAAAAAGCTTGCAAACAGCTGGTTTTTCAACATAGAAATGAATGGACTGTGTGCTAGGCTCAGCTAGTGTTGACGTCATACAAAGATGGCGGCATCTTGCGCAATGACGATCGGATCTCGGATTTCGTCTCTAAGCGGCAAACACCTTGACAGTGGCAGATTCTATTAGTTCAGTTAACTTTTTTTGATTGTTTTTGTAAGTTTTCTAGTTTTATGTCATTTGTTTTTATTATTTTTGCTTTTTTCGAGTTTTGACTGGAATATTTGTGTGCCAAGATGGAAGCTTTTTGAGCGAACATGGAAATTGGGAATATTTGGTGTCTACAACGAAGACTGATGTGGCGAAGATGGGGGCTCTATATTTATCGGTATTGAATCTCTTTAGCTAGGTTCGGGTCCAATTTTCTAATTTATCAAATTATTTTGGATCTGTTAAACCTGCAATGGAGATATTACTATGTTCGCTGTCTTGGTATCGTCCGCAAATTTTGTAATTGTACAGTCAGTCCCCCCCAATCTGCGCCTATATGGGCGGCATTACACGACGTGTATTGGGAATTCGCGCATTGAGGATAACATAACTTATGGAGAAAAATACATATGGGCGGCAGCCCGCATTTTCACACACATTTGACGGTAATTTTTGATAAAAATCAATACTAATTGGACAACCAAGCATACACAATAATAGAAACATAAACAAGTCATTACTTACATTAAAATTAAATGCTATAAGTAGGTGAGAAGAGTGGGGGCTCCGAGGCAGACCGCCGCGACAGGGCGAGTTCATATAGCCTAGGCGTAGGCTTCCCCGGCCCCGCCACTGTCACTGGCCCCGTCCCCGGCCCCGGATAAACCCATAGATTTCCCGATGGCAGTAGTGCCTTCACCAGTTTATTCTTCCTAGGCATTTTGAAGTTGTTGAAGGGTGTAGGAAGGCGGTTGTTACACAATAAATGGGTCAAGTCTCAGCGCACGGACACTTAAGGATATTGGGACTGAGAAGGAAGCGTACGTGTGGTTGTGTGTACTTACACTAGTTGTATTTGCGGGAGTGAGCATGCTCGTTAATTCCCGCCTCCTAAGATATGTTTGTCATACCGTGCTTTGAAACTATGCACTGATGGTGCAGACACTACTTCGGCTGGCAATTTGTTCCACCCACTAATCGAGTTGGTAGGAAATCTTTTACTTTTCAGATCAGATTTACTATTTAGCACTTTTAGTTTGTAGCTGTGACCTCTTGTCCTCTCACCTCCATCCCTCTCTATGAAGTTTTCTTGGTCGATTTTGTCAATACCTCTAACACATTTATATATCTGAATTTGCTGTCCTCGTTTCCTTCTCTGTTCCAGTGTAGGTAGATTCAATCTCTCGAGCCTCTCTTGGTACTCCAAATTTTCCAAACCTGGGATCATCCTCGTAGCTGCTCTCTGTACCCTCTCAATTTTGTGGATATGTTTCTTCAAGTGAGGGGACCACACTACAGATGCATATTCCATCCTGGGTCTTATTATTGCCGTTATTATTTGTTTCATGGTGTTTTCATTAAGATAATTGAAAGACATCCTAATATTTGCCAATAATGCTAGTGATTCTCTCACTATCTTATTTACGTGGCTTTCTGGAGACATGTTATCCCTAAATTCTATCCCCAAGTCTTTTTCTTTTTCTGCTTTGGGAATCACTTAGTTTCCTAGTTTATAATCTTTTCTAGGTCTGTACTTGCTTTTACCCATTTCTAGAGTCTTACATTTCCCTGCATTGAACTCCATATTCCATTTGATGCTCCATTCATGGATCTTTTGCAAATCTGCTTGGAGCTCAAGGCAATCCTCCTGGGTTCTGATCGTTTTAAGCAGCTTAGCATCGTCCGCAAACATACTCATGTAGCTTGTTAGTCCCTCAGGCAAGTCATTTACAAATATTAGAAACATGATTGGGGCTAGAACAGATCCTTGTGGTACCCCACTCGTAATTTGAGTCCAGTTTGACGATTTCCCCCTTACTGTTGTTCTCATCTGTCTTCCGCTAAGGTAGCTCTCCATCCATTTCAGCAGTTTGTCTCCTACTTTTCCCTCATGTTTTAATTTCCACAGCAATCTCTTGTGTGGAACTTTGTCAAATGCCTTTTTAAAGTCTAGGTAGGCACAGTCTACCCATCCTTCCCTCTTGTCCACTGTGTCTATTACTCTAGAGTAAAAACTCAACAAGTTGCTTACACATGATCTGCCTCCTCTGAATCCAAATTGTCGGTCAGTAATTAATCTTTTGGATTCCAGGTAGTTCACCCATTTGTCCCTTATTAATCCTTCCAGAATCTTCATGAGGATGCTCAATAGTGATACAGGTCTATAGTTCAGTGGTTTATCTCTGCTTCCTCCCTTAAATATAGGAATAATGTTTGCTCTTTTCCATTCTGTAGGTACTATCCCTGTGTCCAATGATTTGGTCATTATGTCATATAACGGTATACTCAGTTCCATAGCATTTTCTTTAATAATCCAGCCTGATACTCCGTGTACTCACCTAATTGTACTCACCTAATTGTAGTATACAGGATTTGAGCCTAAGCTCGTGTTGTCCTGTCTCTCTCTCTACATTTATCCAATTTTGCTTTAAAAGTTTGGATATTTCTTGCTCCCACCACCTCCCCATCCAACTTATTCCAACACTCACACACTTAAACATCATGATCATGTCCTTTCCTTTTATTACTGTTCGCATTTCCCTCCCAATTAAATAGTTTTCCATCCACTTTAATAATACTCCCTCAACCCGCCCCACAGTCCTGAGCTTCCACAACAATCTCTTATGAGGCACCTTATCAAATGCCTTCTTGAAATCTAAGTAGATACAATCTACCCACCCCTCCCTCCCTTGTACAATGTCAATTACCCTATCATAGTAACTCAACAAATTTGTGGTACACGAATGACCTTTTCTGAACCCGAACTGCTTGCTTGAAATTATTTCCCTCTCCTCCAACATACCCACCCATCTTTTTCTAATAATCTTTTCACAAAGCTTGCATATAACACTCGTTAAGGATACCGGTCGATAATTTAGCGGGTCTTCTTTATTTCCACTTTTATATATTGGAGTTATATTTGCTTGTTTCCATTCTAAGGGAAGCTCCCCCTTGTTTAATGAGTATTGAACAATATTAAAAATAGGTCTCACTAGTTGTTCAGAACATTCTCTTAATACCCATCCAGCAATGTTATCTGGGCCCATAGATTTTCTCACGTCCAATTCTTCCAACAATGATTTTAGTTCATCCTTGTTGACTTCTATCGACTCTAGTCCCTGTATCTCATTCAATTCCACCACAGGTTCTACATAGTCATCCTCCTCCACAAACACGGATGTTAATGTATGATTCATAATTTCACACATACCCACTGTGTCTTCATATAATTGACCCTCTACCCTAAGCTTTGTTATTTTGTCCTTTATTTTAGTTTTACCGTTGATATAACTATAGAACAGTTTGGGTTCTTTGTTTACTATATCTTTTTCAAAGTTCTTTTTCTCCTCTCTTATAGTCTTGACATAGTTGTTTCTAGCATTCTTATACTCATCCCATTTTTCCTCAGTGTGTCTCCTTCTCACTTTATTCCATGCAGAGTCCTTTTTGTTCTGGGCAATGTGACATCGCATGTTAAACCACTCTTTCTCCTTAGCCAGCTTTCCATCCTTAAATGTTGGTACATATTTATCTACCCCCTCCCTGTAAATGTCTAGTAACATGGTGTATTTTACCTGAATATTCTGTTCTTGCTCAATAAATGACCAATCCATATTTGCAAAGTATCCTCGTAATGATTCATAATCCGCCTTACTATAATTTAGTCTAAATTCCCTATGTTCCTCCTCTCTGCCTTCCAGAAATTCCACTGTCAATTCAAATTCAATCACAGCATGATCACTTTTTCCCATGGGACTCAAATATGTTAGGTTCTTTATTTCTTGGGGGTCTTTGGTGAATAGTAAGTCAAGTCTTGATGGTTCATCACCTCCTCTAAATCTTGTATTTTCCGTAACGTGTTGTGTTAATAGATACCCCATTGTTAGTTCAAGAAATTTGCTACCCCAAGTATTTTCATTTGAACCCGCATCCAAACATTCCCAATCCACCTCCCCGCAATTAAAGTCCCCTGCAAGAATAAGCCTATTTTTCCTTTTACAAATAATTTCTAACATACGCAAGGTTTCCAAAATTAATTCATTATATTCATCATTGCTCCAAGATTTAGTCTTAGGAGGTAAATACATTGATACGATGTCCAATTTTGACCTATCATTATCCTCAATTTCAACTGCTACCACTTCAGCAATGCTATCACCAAGTTTTAATTCTTTAGCAGTAATTTTATTATCTACCATGATCAACACTCCTCCTCCTAGCTTTCCTAACCTGTCTCTTCTCCATGTACTGTATCCTGCACAACTAATTATATTCGTGTCTACCTCCTGGTTAAGCTTAGTTTCAGTCAAACATACTACCCCGGGCCTCTCTCTCTTTACATATTCGTCAAACTCAATCTTTTTGGAAATTAACCCATCAATATTTGTATACATGAACTTAGCATTTCCAGTATTTTCCCTATTTTTCTCTCCCCTGCCCGTTCCTTTCTTTTTTGTACGTACCCCTCCCAATTTATTTCCTAGCTTGTCTCCTCTCCTCTTGTCTCCACCTGGACTGTTTCTCGCTCCGTTTCCACCTCCCCTCCCTCTGCCTCCACTTGGACTGTTTCTCTCTCTATCTCCACCTCCCCTCCCTCTGCCTTCTCCCCCGTCACCCGCACCATCTCCCTTTCCTTCCCTACTTCGTCCCTTCGCTTTATATACCATTTCTTTAGTTTTCCCTCCCACACTCTCCAGAAAAACTTCTTTTCGTCTTCTTTCGTCCTTTCTCCATTCTTTACATTTGCCTCGGTTTGCAATTCCTTTCTTATGTTTCGATCCTCAATACTCATATCTTTTCTAATTGTAATTTTCTTAAACTTGCTGGTCAAGTTAAGTCTCCATGTTACGTTCATTATTGCATCCACTGTTACCCTAGACCTAAACTGCACTCTCATTGGCCTTGTGTTTCCCTTACTATATTTACCCATTCTCCTAACTTCTTCAATATCATCTCTCCAGTTGTTTCCTTCTTCATCGACATGCTTGATCAATGTTTTTACCTTATTAATTTCTTCCTTATCCCTAGCTTTCCTCTCAATAATGTGCTCCTCTATATCCCCAAATACAATAATACACTTATTTCTATCTATTGTTTCACGCAGGACCTGTTCATTTCTCCTCATAGCGTTTACTACCACTGATTCTAAATCTCTATTTTCCCTTTCTGATTGTTTCTTTTGTTCCTCCATGATTTCCTTCATTGCCACTTCCTTCACTTTTCCTCCTTCGTCATTAACCCATTTATTGTGTTTCTCCTTAATCTCCTCCACATGTGTTTTCATTTCCTTGGTTTGCCCTTTGTATTCTTCAAGTTGCAATCTTAAAGCTTCATTTTCGTCCTGGAGTTGCCCCATATGAGTTTGAATATCTTTTAGGCTAGCCCGACTCAAATCTTGTCCAGGCTCGATGTCCCCAGCCTGAGCACCACATATTGAACATATAGCCTCAATCTGTGAACTAACACTCACCTTCCACTCCTGCATATCCTCCTTCCACCTTTTAATGTCATTCAGCTCACGTATAATTTTCCCTAGAATGCCCTCGGTCTCACCGACTTCAAATCCATCAAAGTCAGCCATATTTGTTTACATCCACTCGCATTCACAATTACTTAAATTATTTTTATCACTCGAAATATCCTCACTTGTTTTTAATCTCAAATTATTTTAATACTGCATTTTAATACAGGGCAACACAAAATATCCTTATACTGAAGTTTTAGGTGAGTTTATTTGATGAGCGCTGTAAACAGCTTGCTAGATCAGCTGATTTTCGGGAGCGTGGGTGCGGAGGTGTTGTCTCGTCGGTGGTTCGTGTGTGCCTAGTGTGTGTGCGTGCGTGTGCGTGTGTGCTTCCTTTTCAGTCCCAATATCCTTAAGTATCCGTGCGCTGAGACTTGACCCATTTATTGTGTAACAACTGCCTTCCTACACCCTTCAACAACTTCAAAATGCCTAGGAAGAATAAACTGGTGAAGGCACTACTGCGATCGGGAAATCTATGGGTTTATCCGGGGACGGGGCCAGTGACAGTGGCGGGGCCGGGGAAGCCTAGGCCTCCGAGGGGTGTGCGCACGGAGTAGGGAGGGAGTGGCGCGGAATTAAAAAAACAGCATTTTTACACCACTCTTCAACCGTGATTAGTGTTTTGTGGGGTCAATACGTGTTTTAGGGATTTTGAGTACCTGTTTTACCCCTCGGCGCGGAATAGGGTAAACGCGGACTGAGGATACGTGTATTAGGGGGACTGACTGTACTTCTCTTTATCCAGTCAACCACTCCACATTCAATGCCTAATGTTTGCTCTTCTATTCCAAAAGATTCATACACTTTCCTATTACTGTACTTGGTCAATCAAGCCTGTTCACAGCAGCTGCCATTCTGAAATATCTGATCACCCCTGGCTCTCAGTTTGGAGAGGTCCTTATCACTTACGCTTCTGAATGATTGATTTTTCAATATATAATTCACTTAACAAATATAGTACTATTTAATCTTGTAGCTGATTCTAATATAAATTGAAAACAAAAAATACTTGAAGTGTTTCAGATAAATAAATATTGCCAATTATCAATTTTCATGAAAAAAATTTGTTATACTTTACCTTGACGACTTTCATTATGTGCTATGGCTACCACCAGACAGTTTAATTCAGCGTAGGAAGGGCCTCGATCAACCAAAGGATTAAAAATTACCATTTTCTTCCCTACCCAGAAGGAAGAGGGTGATGGACGGCGGCGAGTTAGACAAAAACGTAAAGTGAGCGATTTGGTCCGTGATGCTGACTCTCGCGGAAAGTTCTCTATGGGCAAGTGAGTTGATTTGTTTTTGTTTTTGTTTTTTCATGTGTATAAGGAGAACAAAGGCATAGCTGCCTGTAATAAGTTTACCCCCCTTAAATTGAAAGCATAACAGATAACCAAATTCAAGGTACGTTTAGAGTGGAAATGTCTAGACACACGGAGCTCAAAGTATTTTAAGTTATAGGATAAGGCATAAATAGATTGAGGGAGAGAGTTCCAGAGTTTACTTGTTCAGTGGAAGAAAGACTGAGAAAATTGGTTCACTCTTTGGTTACAGAATTGTATAGAAAAGGGATGGGAATGTGTTGAAAGGCAGGTGCCACCTAAGAGAGGTGGTACAGTATACATTAAGAAAGCTCTGAAGAATATTTATTGTTATAATAGCGGTTGAAGAGAGAAAGAGATGCATAATTGTGGCATGTAGGGAAAGATTGTAGAGAATTAGTAAGAGGAGGTGAGTTGATAAGACAAAATGGTTTTGACTACCCTTTCAGTAAGTGAGGTATGGGTTGAACCTTCCCACACATGCTTAACAGTACTTAATACATGGGCACACAGTACCCATGTACAAAGTAGTGTAGTATAAGTAGTGTTATTAGTTTTGTATTCTCTAGTAGTAATAGAAAGAAAGAGAAGTATAAAGATATTGAAATATTTTTGAGAGTGAGAGAGATGGAAAGCATCAAGTAAGACAATAATCATAAAGTGAGCTATTTGGCCTGTGATACTGACTCGGGGCTAGTGAGTTTATTTATATCATTCCAGTAGTAAAAAGCCAGAGAGATATACCGGTGCATACAGTATTAGAATGTTGGCTTAACATCCTTTTCCTTGTGTTCAAGTGATCTAACATTTTGGTCACCTGTATCTAACTTAATCCCCTTCCTTCCACCACCCTAGTGCGGAGATGACACGGCTGTGGAACTTGCACCCGGACAACCTGGAGTCATGTAAGATGACCGAGCGGGACTTTGTGCCGTCCCTCGAGTCTTACTTCACACTGGCCATCGAACAGCTCTCCACCAAGTCTGATCAGCCCGACCAAGACAAGTTAGTATTGATTTTATACATGCAATTGCCATCATTTATTACTTATCTGTAGAGGCGAATCGTCTATGAGAGCTGATGAACTGCAGACCTCCCTGGCTCACAGCCCTGCCACGGGCGACGGGGGTACTGCTGCAACTCCGGGTCGGTGATGAACATTTCTGCACCGCCGCCGGACATTTCCGCACTACGCGAATCATAGCAGTCGACACAAAACACAGAGTGTGGTTTGTTTACGTTGCAGGATATTGCATGCTTGACACGCAAAATTCGCAAATTGGTCAGTAGCAGGTCCAAAACAGTTCTTATTGATGCTATTATTGCCTGCCTGACACTCAAATATGTTTTTGTTGGTGGTATAATGTCAGCTTGAGGTAAGCTAAAGGCTTAAATAGGGGACTTCTGGAAAGTGGGTGGAACGAATTGAATTAATTCCCATAAGGCCTGTAATTTTTTAATACAGTCAGATCTCGATAAACACGGTTAATTCATACCGTGTACGTACCGTTTATATCAAAACCAAGTTTTAGAAATAATAGGCCTTATGAGAATTAATTAATTAATTCCAGCCACATTCCCAAAGTCACCCTTTTGGTCGTTTTTGCCTACCTTCAGCCGACTTATATTACATTATACCACCAACATCATATATCACATAACATAACATAGAATACATTAAGCATCAATAAGAACTGTTTTGGATCTGTTACTGACCTATTTGTGTGGATATATGTGTTAACGTTCGGTAGATATCCCCGCCGATGTACTCACTCCCCGCCCCGGCCCGCCCCCAAACCCGACCCTGTTACTGTGATGATGTTGATAAGCCTTGCCCCCCCCCCCCCCCCCCCCCCCCCCCCCCCCCCCCCCCCCCCTCCCTCCCTCCCCTCCCTTTATTATGGTTCAGTAGACCAGAAAGTAGAGAAGAAGTTATGACCCTATTGAGAATGCAAAACTATTGAACAAACTTAGAAGTGTATGTTATTTGGTCTCTATATAATCTGTGAATAATTTCCGATATGATAGAATTCAAGAATACATTTTTCCACCAACTCATAGTCAGTAAAAAATGACACAAATGTCAATTAAAAACATGTTACAATATTTCCCCATAATTTTGTGTTGACACTTTCAAGGCGAAAATATACCGTGGGAAAAAAAACCAATAAATAAATAAAACGCAATCTTCCGACTCTCGGAAAGCGGCACCTGTCTCGAGACGACGGCGGGAAAATCCTTTGTTGGCTTTCTTATTTCTTGTTTATCTCTGTGCTGGAAGGATATTATATTTTTCAATTTCATCGCATTAGAAATGATTCATAGATTACAAAAAGACCAAATAAGACATAGTTATGTTAATGTATAAGGGAGATAGATAGATGCATTAGATAGATAGATAGTGAGAGTGTGGCTTGGTAAAAAGGATCGATAAAATGCGAACAAATATGAGATGGACTTAAGCTTCTGAAAAGACAAAGGAGACATTTTTATTGACTCTTTTTCATTTTATTATGTGGGTGTTGGAAGGACAATATTTTTTTCAATTTCATCGTATTGGAAATTATTTATAGATTAAAAAAAAGACCAAATAAGACATAGTTATATATATGTATAAGGGAGATAGATACATTAGATTAGACACAGACATTTGATGCATAAATAGCATTCTTAACCCATTGGCTGCGGCTATGTTTGGGCTATTTAGGGCATATTCAGGCACTCCTGAATGATAAATCAAGTATCTGCATTAAATGAAGTGTATTCTGCCGAAAACTAGGCGAGAATAGTTTCAAAATGACACCAGAACGGGCCCCGTACGTGCTCTGGTTCACCCGCAGTGGTGCCAGTGAAACGCGGGAAACCCGCTATTATGTAACACTCGCTCGCTTGGCTACACTGTTGGGAGACACAGAGAGAGACCCGCGCGAGACACAGTCAACCTCAGTGAGCCGCTCGGTGCTCTGAGGGTCGGAGGTGGGCCCCTCACGCTCCCGCCCACTGACACACGATTTTTACGGTTTTTACAGGCTTTTAACGCCTTAAGAGCGGGTGGTGTGTATTTTACACCGTACCGCACAGCGTTTTTTTTTTTACCCTAAATAGGGTTGTTTCCGTGCTCATTTTCATGCATAAACAAGACCCAGAGCGTAAAACAAGTATCTATCCCTGAAAGGGCGTAAACAGAGCTTTCCAATGACACCCGAACCATCCTTGTACGACCGCTGGTTCTCTTGCAACGATCGTGCAACACGAGTGCAAAAATCCTAAAATAAGGTAATTTCCGTACATAATTCCCTGTGTAGCGAGTGAGAAAGGGGGGAGAAGGGTGGGATACAGTTCAGTAGGTCCACGGTGGTCGTGGGGAGCGGTCATAAGGTTACTACGCTCGTCCCACCGCTCAGCTCTCTCTCTCAGCAACATTACGTGCTGAAAATGGCACTCGACAGCTGTCGTGCACCGCCACATAGTCCAAATTTATTTCACTCGACATATGTTGCACGCCGCCAGTTAAGGGTTAAAGCCTGGAAATTGCTATAACTTGCCAAGACGTTCCAGAACGTCACCCGCAGAAAAAGGGTTAATATACTTATATATACCTAGGCTTGGGCCGCCACCCGTTTATGATCCCGACTTTTCCGTGTTGTGGCCGACTTTGGAACTTTTGGAGTTACCGTGTCCAAACGAATCCGTGTATATCGAGACCTGACTATACACTGCATGTACAAGGTACTAGTTAACCGTGTACTGTATATCAAGACCTGACTGTATATATAAAACCTAGGCTAGGCAATTTCTTTGCTGAGATATGAATATGACAAAATTACGCAATTCAAGGGAACTCCTTGATTAACCTTCATTAAGCCTACCCCAAAAAGTGGTATTAAAGCAGGTAAATGTAGGTTAATTTCAGCAAAGAAGTGGCCTAACCTAGATTATATGTACAGTATATATATATATATATATATATATATATATATATATATATATATATATATACACTGTATATATACTGTATATATACTGTATATATACTGTATATATACAGTAAAAGTCCTTTAATCCGACGACCGATGATTCGCATCTCCCGATAGTCCAAATTTTTAAAAATGAGGCCAAATCCGAATTCACCCGATAGTCCGAATTTCAAGAAGTCCCAAAGTCCCCTTTTAGAGGCATTAGTTCACTCAAATGACACATAATGGAGCACACACATACCATATGTTCATGAATTCACTTAAGTTTACCATTGTCATTGTAGCCTATTACCTACTTCAAAACATTCAGATTAATGGTCAAAGGAAGCTACTGATATAAACGTAAACACCACATCGTCTGCTAGAGAGTTTGTTTTGCTCTTGAATGCATCGTTGGGACGCTCCGATGCGCTACTGGCTTGCACCGCATTGTCTGCAAGCGCATTCAGTCTTGCGCTCGAAAATGCACCTTTGGACGCTCCGATACGCTACTATTTATAGTTCAGTGATCGGAGCGTCCCAAGGGTGCTTTCAAGAGCAAGACAAACTCGCTAGTAGACGATGCGGACATGTGGTGTTTACGTTTATATCAGCAGATTCCTTTGACCATTAATCTGAATGTTTTGAAGTAGGTAATAGGCTACAATGACAATGGTAAACTTTTGAAGTGATTTCATGAACATATGATATGTGTGCACCATTGTGTCATTTGGGTGGCCTAATGCCTCAATGTTTTCGTCAGGCCATTAATACACAGGTTCATAGGGGTAACGTCCGATAATCCGAAAAATCCGGTAATCCGAACGAGTCCTGGTCCACTGCCATTCGGATTAAAGGAAGTTTACTGTATATATATACAATATATATATATAGGCCTACCGGTATATATATATATAATATGCGAACTCGGAATATGCGAAACAGCCTTAATGCGAAGTCCATCTTTATGTTAAAGTTCTATATTTGCTTCCCAATACAATATTTTTGGTGCATCCAATTGACCAAGAACTGATTTTTAATGTTAAATATTATTACTGTACACCCAAATCTATAATGATCTAGCTGTCCTCTAACTAAGGTAAATGGCTTTCTTTATGCTGTTTTATTTGATATTCTAATGTATCTTCAGTAAAGGTTATTCTTAACCCGTAAAAGGCGGCAAAGCTCTTAAGAGGTTTTACTGGGCGAAGGCGGCAAAGCTTTTAATATTATTTTTATTAATCTCACCACCACACCCCCAATGAAATTAATTAAAGTATATATGATCCACCGGAATTCGAACCCGGGTTATCACACACATATTTTTGCCACCTTAACCATTACACCACCAGGACGGTTAAGAGGGAGGCCTAAAAATACCATTTAAACAGCACTAAACAATTTATATATTTTTATTTTTTTCCCTATACCTCATATCACTCTTCCACATCCCCTCCTTCCTCCCTTTCCCCTCCCCCTTCAATTATCACCTATTTTCCCTGTTATCCCTTAATTTGTTGGTATATTTTTGTGCTAACATTAGCAAACTGTGTGGGGGATGTGCTTACGTGCCTAGCAGGTGTGTTACACAAGCGAGTGTGTGTATGAGTAGGCTCAGTGTGGCTTGAGGCCTCGTGGAGGGAGGGGTTGCCTCAATTTTCTCCAAAATTCATGAATGGGCTGGTCCATCTATACGCGATTTTGACCAGAAAAATTATATTTTCACTGGTTTGATTGTTGTTACAGGTTACTATCTTCATAGTGAAGGTAAAATAGGCTCATATGAATAGGTAATAACGATACTTATCGTAAAATGACGATTATAGGCCTGAATGGAGCCCATATGCTCGCCCATGCGGAGCTAGTTCATTACCCCCCCCCTCGCTGTTCCCGGGTTAAAATGGGGTATGTAGAGTAGGCAATAATGGGGTTCTGAACACGAAGCCCGGGAATGGTGTCTGCCCATATATCTTTTTTCCCATTGATTCTTAGCTTCACAATATGAGATACATTTTGCACCCCATAAACTAGCATATTAGGGGGGAGCAATGGAGCATTGTATATATACTGTATATATACAGTTCAAGGATGCAAGTATGTGAATGTGAAGGGAGCTCCACTGAAGGGTAGACTGCTATATAGGGCTGCCTGGAATGCCGCCAGTAGGATGTGAGACTGAAACCGCACCTTGTGTGGACTTATTTAAATTACTTTTACTGTACCGGTATATATAAAAAGCAAAGTAAATTTGCCTCATGGAAATCTAGGCTACTTAGCACACTGCTTCTACTGTACCCTCTTTGGTGATGGGCTGGTCTATCAGAGTGAGAACTGAGCGATCTCTGCCATACCCATAGCTTACTCTGACTGTTCCTTTTACTTATATATTTTCTAGATCTCCAGTGACGGCGTCTATTCCGTGAATTGACCTCCCAATCTACCAAGATTGGAAGCCAAAGCATCACATTTTTCCTTTGCCCCTCAACTTTCTCTTCATAATTGCTGAGGGGCACAGGGCCCTTGGTGGGGCTTTGGTTTCCCGGGCGTTTCCTCACCCTCCTCAGCTCCCCGCCATGAAGTGGCTTCGGTCACCCAGGCTTTATTGTGGTCGGCAGGGAGGGTTCTGTGGGGGCGCTCGGTTATGGCCTTGGCCTTGCTCGGGGCCTTGGGGCTGTTCGGCCAGGCAGCTTGGGGAACAGCAACAACAACTGTACCCTCTAGTGTGTTGACTCTGCTCATCAGACAAATGTTATAGGGTACACCTATGCTGATTCATGCTGGCATGAGAACCTAATGCTTTTCACCTTTTGTCAGATTGGTAAACGACAGTAACTTTGGTTGGCGAGGGTTGAGACTACTGGCCTGCCGCTCTCCCCACTTCTTCACCCACTCTGCCAGCCCCATTGCAACCCTGCCAGAGTACCTCACCACCATGATCCGCAAGCTAGCCAAGGATCTGCCTGTGAGTATATTGTTGTTTTGTTTCTACACCTGGATTCAAAAGTTCTTTCACAACCTTGAGGAGAAAACATGTAAATTCTGAAAAGAAATGCTATTACATTTCTGTGACAAACCTTTTAGAAAAAATAAATAAAAAACAAAAACAAACAATCAACAAGCAGGCCCGGTCCAATGAGCAATGTCCAGCCATAGGTAAAGGGCACCTTCCAAAATATTTAATGATTTTTTTTGTCTTTCATCCATTTCCTCTATACCTCACTATCGTGATTCAAATGCAAATAAGTTTCTTCAGACATGAAATAATACCTATCCCTCTTTCCCCAGTCGCAGTTAACAGAAGACATCAAGGTGGAGGAGGAGGAAGAAAAGGAGGAAGAGAAGGTGATGGCGGGGCTGGGGGAGGGTGTGAAGGAGGAGGAGGAGATGGAGGAGGACGGTGGTGATGGAGAGACGACGGAGGATCTGAAGGCCATCACGGAGGAGGAACAACTAGGGCTGGCCAAGAACCTGCTGGCGCTGGGGAAGGACAAATGGAAGCTGCTGGCCAAACGGCTCGGCAACCAGGACGATGAGGTTAGTGATTTTGTACCAAATAAATTCTGTAGTACAGTACTATCATACAAAAAAGTATCCTTACTAAAATGACACGCACCATTTAGACTCAATGGACAAAGTAATATGGAAACTATTGTTTGAGCTCGAATCGTACCCCACTTTATGAAACTCAACGTTCACGAGAGTAAGGATACTTTTTTGTATGATAGTACATACAGTAGGCTATAAGTACCATTTATTAAAATAAGCAATTTCTGTACTCCCCAACAGTCCTGATACAATCCCAGCCACAAATGCAATCTCCTCATGGTCAAATCCCATGGCAAGAGACCACCCTTGGAGTTTACCAGGCAAAGAACACACTCCAGAAGTGGATCTGCTCAAAATCCATTAGGAAAAATAAATAATTTGTTTTAAAAGGCCTAGATACAGCCACACATGACAGACATGAATGCCTGTGTGAGCCTTGGTCATCCAAAGGTGGTTGTGGAAACAGAAAGGGTTATCCCCAACTGCAACACATTAGTTATGTGAGAGCCCCTGGCTCCAGCACCACATTTCCATCTCCAAGGACCATATGAGACTGCTGGGAAATATTTCCACCTCCAAGGACCATATGAGACTTCTGGGAAAAGAGCACTGCTCCCAAGTACAGGGACGTATGTCCTTACTGGCGCCCTGGGCTATGTTGTTAATAACCTTGACGTGATGTTGGAGAGTATAACTGTTCAATGGCCCGATAGTATGCTAGGATAAAAGTACTTCATCATCATCAAAACCCATGGAACATGGAAGGCCATCCTGACAAACAATAAAGTCTTCACCGCACAATCATATACTCCTCAAGCAGCTCATCTCCATCACATCTAGCTTTCTTGTCTCTTTTGCTTTCAGAGCCATGTCTCAGCCCCATACATCGGTGTTGGTACAACTATCTCATGATACATTGCACTTTTAGCTTTCATTCCAAGATTTCTCACCTTCCACATTTTTTTTTTTTCCTCTATGTGAGTGAGGGAGACAAAAGGCAGAACTGCCTGTAGCGAGTGCCTCCACATAGTTGAAAGAGTGACAGGGCCAAAATCAAGGGACTTTCGAGTCAAAATGCCTGGACACACAGAGTTTGAAGCAATTTAAGTCATAGGAGGAGGGAAAGACAGATTCTGGGAGAGAGTTCCAGAGCTCAGCGGTTGAATTATAATGTAAAATTTGCAAAATAAACAAACCAAAACATATACGAACACAGTAAAAAGACAAACCAACTAATCAAAATCGCTATGTGGAAACAACGTATTAAGTAAAATAATAATTTATAAATAAAAGAACACAATCCATATATATATATATATATATATATATATATATATATATATATATATATATACAGTATACAGGTATATACGAAAGTCTGAGAGTAACGTTTCACTCTTGGGTTGGAGAGTTGCACAGAGTAGGGGTGGGATTGTGTTGCAAGACTGATACCATGTACCCTACGTAGAGGAGGTGGTATACATTGGGAGAGCTCTGAGGAGCACTGATTATTGTAGTAGCGATAGAATAGCGAGAGAGATGCAACATTTCGCAGAAGAGAGAAAGTTTGCAGGGAGTTGGTGAGTGGGCAGGAATTAATAATACGACAGGCCTTCCTTTCTACTTTGTCTAGAAGTGTGGTGTGAGAGGATCCTCCCCACACATGTGAACAATACTCAATACAAGGATGCACTGTGGCCCTGTACAGAACAAGAAGCTGTGCAGGGGTAAAGAACCCCCTGAGGCGGTTAAGCACACCCAGCTTCTGGGAGGCTGCGTTAGCAAGATTGGTAATATGGTCCTTCCAAGTGAGAGCAGAAGAAAAATAGATACCAAGAATATTGAGAGAAGATGGAGGATTGATTTTTGTATTATTGAAAAATAAGGGATAGTCCACTGGGAGTCCCGGACGGGTAGATAGATGGAAAAAGTGGGTTTTGGAAGCATTAAGGACGGAGGTCCGCTTAACCGTTCCAACCCGGGTGTCCTTTTAAAAGGACACCGCGGAAGATGGGCCGGTACCCGGGTGTCCTTTTAAAATCCCTAAGCTTGAAAGCCTATTCAGCTTGGTTTGAACGCCGTGCGTCCGACGTATGTAAACAAAGCCGGTCAGTGCGTCACCGCACCTCCGAAAACAAGAAGGAGACGTCGGATCAATGTTGTTGTTGTGACGTCAGACGAAATTAGTGTCTGAAAAGCTCCGATATTGTCACATCGCGGCAACATTTGCTCCACGGAAATCTTCATCACAACTGAACCAATTGACTTAGAGAGCTCTACTCAATGTCAGTCTACAGATTGGAAACCGCACTACGTTTATAGATGCGTGGGAAATTTCTAGCAGTTAAAATAACAGATACGGTAGCCTAGGCCTAGACGTTTTTCGGCCAGATCGCCCGGATACGACCTCCGTCCTTTTGTAAGGCAGCCCGGGTCGGAAGGGTTAAGGGGCGATGGTTCACTTTTTGGTAGATTTGTTTTCATTTATTTATTATTTTCTTTAGTTTCCGAAAACTTTCCTTCCTACACGTACTCTCTGTTTTACCTCCATTTCCATATCTGCGTCCCTGCTTATTACTCCTAGATATTTAAAACACTCCACTTGTTCCAGTATTTCCCCATCCAGCTGCACATCTAGATTCACCCTACGAGCGCCTGTATTACACACCATCACTTTACTTTTATTGACGTTTACCCTCAGCTTACTCCTCCCACATACCGCACCAAACTCTTTGACGACTCGTTGCAGTTTCTCCTCAGAATCCGCCACCAACTCTGTGTCATCAGCAAACAGCAACTGATTAAATTTTCAATCGCTATCATTCTTTCTTACTAAACCCAATCCTCTACCCATAGTTCTCATATTCACCTCCCTCACCACACCATCCATACTCGTATATACTTCACCTCCCTCACCACACCATCCATACTCGTATATACTTCACCTTGCTCACCACACCATCCATACTCGTATATACATTAAACAACCAAAGTGACATTACACAACCCTGTCGCAGACCTACATTTACCTCAAACCATTCACTCCACTCATTTCCTACTCTAACACACGCTCTGCTCTCTTCATAAAAACTCTTGACTGCTCTTAACAAATTTACTCCAATTTCATAAATCCTTAGCACCTTCCACATCGCTTCTCTTTCCACACGATCATTCGCTTTTTCCAAATCCATAAAACCTAAAATATATCCTTATGCTTCTCTAAATAGTTCTCGTCAATAGTCATAAATCCCTAGCATATCATCCTTCAGTTTCTATCCCGCTATCTGTACCTTTATCTCCAATACCCTTTCTGATTTTTCTATAGCTGCGGTTGTGAACGGCCATCGCTCACTTTCTTAACCTATTGACTCCAGTGCTCCTCAGGGTTCTGATTTATCTATTTATAAATTATTTTACTTAAGCATTGTTGCCACATAGTGATTTTGATTAGTTGTTTTGTCTTTTTACTGTGTTCGTATACGTTTTGGTTTGTTTATTTTGCAAGTTTTACATTATAATTATCTCTTGTTCTACTTATAATATTCATTAATGATCTTAACTGTACCTCTAATCCTATCCACTAATATGCCGATGACTCTACCCTACACTATTCAACTAGCTTTCCACAGTGACCCTCCATGCAGTCTTTTCATATGAGGCCAAAGCACACATATCAAAGTATCTGGTAATAGATCAGGAGATCGTCCTTCATCTAATGATTCCCATCATATTGTCCTAGTATCTTGCCTCCTGTAGTTTTTCCCATCATATTGTCCTAGTATCTTCCCACAGCAAATGTTTCCCATCATGTTTTCTTGCAGATTGAGTACATAGAGAGCAAGGAGTCCGGAGAAGAGGCCCAAGCAGCGTACATGCTGAAGCTGTGGGTGGAGGCGGAGGGAGACGAAGCCAACCAGGACGCCCTCATGTACACCCTCGAGGGACTAGAAATGACACAAGTGGCTGAAGGCATCTTTACTTGATCATTTTTGTTGTCTCTTATATTTTTATTAGATTGCAACTCCTTTCCAATTTTATTTTTTTATTATACCGTAGTCAGTATATTTTAGTTCATATTTCTTATCACTTTGTTTTTAACTGAGCAGTACAATCTCACTATAGTTTGTTCAGTATAGGTTGGCCAGAAATTGTGACCTCTAAGGAGCTAGAATGATCAAACTAACATTTCTGCCATTTGAGAAAAATTGACCAGGAAATAAGTGGAAGTTTACAGCCAGTTAATTCGCTCTAGCCCTTTTTAGGCTACAAGAGGTTATGGGTCAAGATATCTGGCCTAGTTATAGTGAATAAACTTTAACTTCCTGCAAGCTAGACCAGGGTTTTCTCCCAGACAGGGAATAATAGCAAGCATTCCTTCCTCCACACTAGGTAATCGAATACTGTCTCCAATTTTGCCTGTAATTCCAGGAGTATCAGGTTTGGTCCAGTTTACGAATATGAGGCGAGGTCAGTGATTTCAGGGGATATTATTTGTATTTGATTGTTTAAGTTCTTTCACTGCAGACACGCTATTTTTGGTTGTCCAAAACTAAACAGTAAGATACTACTGTGTGAGATAAGCGCACAGTGTTCTTGCTTGGCATGTCAAGTTAGTGAGGAGTGTGTTAAATCATCATGTTTAACCCCTTCTGTACCGGCGACGTCTTTTTCATTATATTCTGGTAAGTTTTATACAATTTTGTTTAGCTTAGGAAGGACGTCTACCAATTAAAAGGCTACTGACTATTGCAGACTATCTCAACACAATCTATACTCCTTAAGAGCTCTGTGGGAAAGTCCGACCGTGGCCATGTATATATCTGAAATCAAACGCAAAAAACGTCATCGGTACTGAACGGATTAATGCCTCATAAATGTTAAATTTTGTAATCAATACCAAACACAAAAGTTGGCATATGTAGCCTTTAAGTTCCGTAGTGAAAAGGTTAACTGCGATAAGTGTATACACTTTCATATTACAGTATTTACATGTAGGCCTACAGTATGTGTATTATGTTTGTCTAAATAAAACAGTAAGACAAAATAGGCTAATGGATGTATGGTGATTTGACTGTATTGGGTGAATGCCTTGATACTTAAATTATAAGTTTTTCCCTTCTGGATTACTAGTCCCCTTTTACTCTGTTTTGGTTACCAACATGAGTATAAAATATATTTAGTGACATTTCTTCTGTGATTAAATAAATTGACTTGAATAGATGATAGCCAGTTTGTGAAAATTTACTGTACTGTACTGTACTTCTAATTTAATGTATTTTTTCCATTACATAAAGTGTCTTTTTCTGTAACCTATTCTATACTTTATAAATGCAAATATTACATGATGTGACATATGGCTTGGAATAGGTCTAAGGCACTGGTGCTTTTCTAGTCCATACAAAATCCTACATTTGCTTAACAATCATTATCAACATTAGTAACAGTAATAATGATAATGATAATAATCTGGTCTTTTCTTTCTCAAAAGCGCCAGTTCTTCTGGAGGAACCCACTAGCGCTTGGAATGCATTACATAACAATTATGAAAGATGTGGCATTGTATATAATTATAAGCTGCAACCATGGAAATGGCAGCAGTTAAAGCCTGTAATAATTTGTCACTGTGCCACTCTCAGAATCATAACTTTTCTTCCAGAGAAAGGTTTTAAGCTGTCCCTTAAAAGATTCTCTGTTTCCACATAGCGATTTTGATTAGTTGTTTTGTCTTTTTACTGTATTCGTATACGATCTTCTTCTTGTGATATTTTGATGTGTTCGCCACTCTTCTAGTGGCACCGAGGAGCGCGTCGCCCCTCGTTATGGGTGGTGGTTTGGTGCAGCAGACTGTTTGAAGCGAAAGCTCGCTCCCTTGCGAAGATGGGCTCGTCTGGCACTTTTTGCAGTTCGACATCGAGGGCTCTCTTGAAGTTGTCTAACGAGACGTCCCTCATGTCTCTTACTTGCCGTGGGAGTTTGTTGAAGAGACGTGGGCCTCTGTGTGATAACCAACCCTCTCGCAGAGAGCCCATAGCACCCCTGTTATTCATCCGGGGGATATCGCATTCCCAGCCTCTCCTATCACTGAATTTCATGACTATCGGAGTATGTAGGTTTGGTACTAAACCCTCTGCGACTTTCCACGTGCAGTCGGCTCCCCGTATCCGCGCCTAACTGGTACCGACTGCAGTACGCGGATACATGGGCAGTGTTTAACATAGGATTCAATGGGAAATAGGCTTAGCTCGTACCTGACTCGGCCATCTTGGACCCTCAAACCATTATTTTGACCTACTTTATGACAATACACTTATATGATTAAATAGATACGGTGACGGACCTGGAAGAATGTGGAACAAAGTGTGGTACCGTCAGTGACGGTACCGGTACCACACTTTATTCCACATTCGTCCAGTCACCCATAAAGTACCCATTTCCCCCCAAATATATCCAATAATACATATTATTTGAGAAGAATACTTATTAATACATATGAGGAGATAACTTACCACACAAACTTTATTTGAAATCAGTCATTAGGCCTAGGCTAGCCTTACGCATCGGCATTATTTGCCCGCTTTCGTTCGACAGCGTCGGTACGCTTGCTCTCTGTTTTGATGGTCCTGGGCATTTATTTCCATCATGATTACCATCAGGCTCATTGTCCCTATCACTGAATGCTCTAAAGGCCCTAATAAATGCGGGAGATAAGAGGTTCGTGCAGAAAAAAGCTTGTAAACAGGTGGTTTTCAACTTTTCCAACACTGGGCTGTGAACTGCTCAGCTGGGATGCTGTGTTGACGTCACGCAAGAATGCAAGATGGCCGACCAAAGCAAGAATCGGGATGTGCACCGACCCGTCCGATTCAAATCCGTGAATAGCTGGTATTTTGCTGTTTTTTTTGCGCGGATGAAGAGTAATAGGATATTTAGGGGTGTCCGCGAATATCAAGGCTCACGAATGTATGGAGCGCGGATACAGGGAGCCGACTGTGTATATTATTAGGCAACGTTCTCTTCTACGTTCCAGCGAGTACAGTTTCAGTGCTCTTAAACGCTCCCAATAGTGTAGCTGTTTTATCGAACTTATATGCGAAGTGAAATTTCTTTGTACACTCTCCAAGTCATTTATTTCACATGCTTTGTATGGGGATGTTAACCCTCTCCGACATATGACGCGATTTTGAGCCTATTAGGGATACTTTAAAGCCTTTGTTACCATCAGGGGTATTTAGAAACCTTTAGTTTAGTTACTTCAACCTCTGCAGTTGTCTTTGAGTTAGCTGTGGGCAGAAAAGTAATTTTGGAGAGGTAATTATAAGAGTGAGAAAACTCTATTTCTTATTGCTAATCTGGCAACCTCTGCGTCATATGTGCGTGAAAGGGTTAATATGCTACAGTATTCAAGCCGCGGTAGCACTAGAGATTTGAAGAGCGTTATCATAGGTAATTCACCGCGTGTTTTAAATGTACGCATAATCCAACCCGTTAGACGTTTCGCAGCCGCAACTTTGAACTGGTTATATACTTTGAAACCCATATTTTCAGATATTAACACCCCAAGGTCTTTCACACTGTCTTTCCATTCTATTATTTGGTAAGATTCTGTTAAGTAATTTGTAATTTCTTTAACGCCATTATTATCTCCATACCGTATTAATTGGAATTTTTCTTCATTGAATTGCATGTTTTCCCTGGTCCACTGGAACACTACATTTATGTCTTCCTGCAGTCGGCCTTTATTATCTTGCTTAATTTTGTGTCATCAGCAAAAGACGACACCATATACGTTTTGGTTTGTTTATTTTGCAAGTTTTACATTATAATTCAACTGTTTCATTGATAGTGGCAATTGGTTATACAACTTAGGAGCCACATAAGAAAGAGATCGATCAGAGAAAGAAGACTGCTGGACGGCGGGTGGATCCTAAAGATGCAAAGGATCATCATTGCTTCGCAGAATCGCCGCAGCCTCCATAAACCAACGCCACTCACTACACTACATGGCAGAACATCCTCACATACCAACAAACATCAAAACAGCACCTAGCACTTATCATACACAAATACTGTCTTCACTCCCCCCTTGCCAGCCTCCAGAATCATATCCATGCTCAAATCACCAACCAATCCATCCAGTCACTTAAAGGCAACACTCGGCTACATGCACGGCCCCCTGAAGTCCATCCCTCAGAAACCCTCCTTTCCCATGAAGACAGATTCCACCTTGCTAGGCTGCGATGTGGTGACCATCCAGCCCTTCTGAGTTATCAGTAAAGACTAGATGGCTCCATCCAGCATACCTGTCTAAGCTGTAACACAACACTGCATGCTATCAAACTCATTATGGAAGACTGCATAGCATACAACCACTTACGCCAACAACACAATATACTGTACATTCCTTGAGAGCCTTGTGGGAAAACCCGGTCTTGGCCGGCTGTGGCCTTCCTAAAGCCCCGTCTACATGATTGAGCAGTGTCCGGCGGGCTGTGCCCCTTCACCGGGCAGAGTCTGTTGTTGTTGTTGTTGTTGTTCCCTAAGCTGCCTGGCCGAACAGCCCCGAGTCCCTGAGGAAGGCCATGGCCACGATCGGGCTTTCCCACAGAGCTCTCATTGAGTGTAGGTTGTGTTGTTGGCGTAAGTGGTTGTGTGAAATGCAGTCTTCTATGATGTGTTTAATGGTATGGGGTGCTGTGTTACATCCCGGGCAGGCGTCGACAACGGAGTCATCCAGTCTCTTCTGATAGCTCAGGAGAGCTGGATGGTGTCCGCATCTCAGCCTGGCTAGGTGGACTCTGTCCTCGCGAGGGAGGGAGGATTCGGAAGGATGGATTTCGGGAGGTCGTGCATGCAGCTGCGTGTTGTCTGTGAGTGAGTGGATGGATTGGCGAGAGATATGAGTATGGATGTGCTTCTGGAAGTTGGTTCGGGGTGGGCAGGGAGGGAGAGAGGACAATAACTGTGTGTGATACCGTGTGGGTGTTGTTTTGATATTTCTTGGTGTCTGTGGGTGTGTTGCCATGTAGTTTAGTGGGTGGTCTTGGTTCGTGGAGGCTGCTGCCAGGAATTGGGTGCCTCTCATGTCCAGATGGTCTTTGACTTTGAGGATTTTGGTTTCTTGATGTAGATGATCTGTGGGTGCAGTAGCTGTGCAGCCTGTAATGATATTCAGGGCTTTGTTTTGGATAGTCTGTAAGGTCTTATGATGTGTTTCAGCTAGGTTAGAAGCCCAGGCTGGGCTTGCGTATTCCATTACTGATCTTATGTATTGTTTATATACTGTGGTGGTAGTTTCTTTGTTGTGTCCAAATTTTGTGTGAGCAAGTGACCTGAGGGCGTTAAGTCTGGGTGTCAGTTTCTTTTCTCGGGCTTATATAGATTGTCCTGCTAGAGATTTAACCCTTCAATGATACGAAGACTCGTTTCCTTTTTTGTTATGGCTATTGCTAGACGATTTAAGTCAGATGAGGAAGGGTGTATGGAAGTCAGAGGGTTAATTAAGGTAGTTTTTGCCTTATCATTCCCACAGATCCTTCCGAAACTGTGTAATATGAATTAACTGTCAAAAGGCATCATAATCTTCAGAGGGTTAATCAAGGTGAGTTTATAGAATAATAGAGGCAGGTTACATTTAATCATGACTGTATGTATAAACTCAGGCATATACCCCATAGCTAGGGATGGCCGACTCGAGACAGAGCCCGGACAGAAGCACATCTAAAGTTTCAATTCTTAGGGTCCGGGACCAATTTCGCGTTCCCTCCAAATCCCCCCCCCCCAGCCATTGGAAAGTTTGCCACCCCAACATTTCTTATTAATATCTTCCAATAACGTGTGTGTTGGGGGGGAGAGGAGGGGGTGTCAAAGTTTGACTGACTGAGTGAGCATTTACGGTTATATCCCTGGAGCCTTCGGTAACATTGGAGGGAGATGCGACTCTTTGTGTTGTGTGTGTGTCTGAAATCGACACGTGGATGGGGATAAACGTCTTAAAACAGTAGGCTGAATGGGGCCGAATGGATACAAGCCAGAGAAAGAGAGAAAAGGAGAGAAAAATTAAAAAGCAGGTGACCCCCCTTAACCCTTCCTGCCCGGGCAGCATGTTATAAGGACACCGCGGCAGATGGGCAGGAACCCGGGTGTCCTTACCTGGTCAGTAAGCTTGAAAGCCTATTCATCTTGGTCTGAACGCCGTGCGTCCGACGTATGTAAACAAAACCGATCGTTGCGTCACCGCACCTCCGAAAACAATAAGGAGGCGTCGGATCAATGTTATTGTTGTGACGTCAGACGAAATTAGTGTCTGAAAATCTCTGATATTGTCAACATCGCGGAAAAATTCGTTCCACGGAAATCATCATCACAACTGAACCAGTTGACTTAGAGAGCTCTACTCAACGCCAGTCTACAGATTGGAAACCGCACTACGTTTAGGGATGCGTGGGAAATTTCTAGCAGTTAAAATAAAAAAAATACGGTAGCCTAGGCCTAGACATTTTTTGGCCAGATCGCCCGGATACGACCTCCGTCCTTAGGAGAACCTGCCCGGGCCACGAGGGTTAAGGTGCCAGAGAAAGAGAGAAAAGGAAAGGTAAAAAAGCAGGTGACCCCCCTTAAGGTGCTAATCTACCCCACACCTACTCTTAAATCTACCCATTGAATTAAAGTATGACAAATGAAAGCAAACTCAGAGATATTATGGACACAACCGTACGCCGGATGCTAGGCTATGCACAAAATCCGGCAGTACTAAACCGCTTGCAAAAACCACCCTAGCAGGCGTGCTAAACTCTCCCCTGACGAGTTATCCCAAACATAGCTAACTAACAATACAAGGCCTTATCCTAAGATGATATCAAACCTCGGGTTGTTATTAGTGAGCCTGTGAGAGCCAGTCCAGATTTACTGGAGCCTGATATAAGCTTTAACCCGTCCAGTACCAGTGAGGTCTTTTTCATTATTTTTAGTCAGCTTAGGAAAGACGTCTACCTATTAAAACGCTACAGACTATCTCCATTCGTCCTTTTAGCGCCCATATATCCTTCCTAAGCTTCATAAATTAGTCTAAATGTAACCGAAATTAAATAAAAAAGACGTCACTGGTACTGTATGGGTTAAGTGTATAAACTGCCCCACACCAATATCTCCCAGATCCTCCCGGGACCGCCGAGTGAGCAAACCTCCCTGATTAGTACCATTATATTGAGCACACCCTCGCTCACATAACTAAACGGCGGGCACTGGTTGAACTGGGTCCCTATTACATGAAAAACAAATCCTTGTACGGAGTCCCTATTACATGAACAAAAAATCCTTGTTCTGCGTCCCTATTACATGAAAACAATCCTTGTACAGAGTCCCTATTACATGAACAAATCCTTGTACCAAGCCCCATTACATGAAAAAATCCTTTTACCGAGTCCCTATTACATGAAAAAATCCTTGTACAGAGTCCCTATTACACGAAAAAATCCTTGTACCGAGTCCCTTACATGAACAAATCCTTGTACTGAGTCCCTATTACATGAAAAAATCCTTGTAGTGAGTCCCTATTACATGAAAAAAATCCTTGTACTGAGTCGAGAAATGCGTGAGCAGATACCAATATCCCCGGTACAGTCGCCGGCACTCTTACAGGTTACTAGGCACACAAGCAGGAAATTATGTGTGGGTTGTGGATGTGTAGTGTGTATATATGTACTTGGGATGACTGTGCATCTACGTCAACCAGTAAACCATATAAGAGTGCCCCGACCTTCTCCAAAGGGCCATGAACTAGCCCTAGATATTCTCACGCAACCCTTGAGACAGTAACAAGGTGAAACATATTATAAACTGCATAGATCAATGAATAGGTATTTAAACATAACATAACATTAATACATTTCTAGCACCAGGCAACAAAGGCCATATATGGCACTAAAGAAGGAAACGGATAGTGTTAGAAGGAAAGGAATTTAAATATCGTTAAGGAGTCTGAGAGAGGAAAGGAAAGCCATGACGTGGTCAATGGAAAAGAAAGGGGACTCTGAGAGGAGATCGGCAAGACAAGGACGACGACCAAGGGAAAATAGAAAGGGAAAGAATGAGTCTAGGACCTCCCAACAATTAAATTGTTACGTTAATCTGTATAAAGAGCAAGCAACATGTGGGGGCAACAAGAAGGTGTGTCTGGGAAGTGAAGTAGGAATAATTATCTCCCTCTCCCTATCTTCCACGGTAGTTCCACCTTCGTGGATGGCAGGCTGGGGTTGCACTAGCTGTAAATAGTAACTTATTGCTACACAAAACTACATATTTAGTATGGGCGGGGTAAGCATGGCCTACAATATAATACAACAGAAAATAGGCCTAACGGGGACATGCAATACGGCCTCAATAAGTGAGAAATAATACAGGACAATTGTCACTTGGCAACTCAGAACCAAGAATTCGGAAAAGAAAACAAGACTATTATTACTTTAAACCCAATCACAATATTTTCAAATAATATCTTTCTAAGTTATCAATATAGAAACTTCAGGAGACGGAGGGCAAAAAACTATCGTGATTTAATAAAGGGGTGAAATTGGTGAAGAGGGCTGGGAGGGGGTGAGCTAATTGTGTTATTGTCTTGGTGTCCTCGTAGTAACTGGCTCGTTCTCGCACCCACACTTACGTATAGTAGTCACTCATAAATTCCCCCTTATGCTTTTCTGTATGCAATTATAACTATCTGGGTTGATTTTTAGAAGGAACTCGCTTTTCAATAGATCGTATACAGTATTTATAATAAGTGTAGTTGATGTATAGGAAATCATATTCATCAATGCATTTGCAGAGCTATGTAGCCTATTTCCATAATTACGAGGCGAGGTACACTAAAGTTTATGAGTGACTACAGGATCACCAAATCAAAACAATATATTTCGGCTGCCACAAATAGGTACAGTATATTAAAAATATAATGGCATGCAGTGGGGGATTGAAAAAGAGAAAAGCATTCCCAATTTTAATAAGTCAGTCTGTTTAGCCATTGGTGAAGTTATTAACATTTATACACTTAACTCACATGTGATCGTGATATAAACAACATGAAGTTAGTAATCCAAGATAACAAGGGAAAAAATATATTCATGGAGACAAGTTTAACCCTTTCGTTGCGGATGACGTTCTGGAACGTCCTGGCAAGTTACAGCAATTTCCAGGCTTTAACCCTTATTTAGCGGCGAGCAACATAAGTCGAGTTAAAAAAAGCTGGACTATGTGGCGGCGCTCGACATAACTCGAGTGGCAATTTCAGCACGTAATGTGGCTGAGAGAGAGAGACAAGTGGTGGCAGGAGACTAGCGAGCGTATGACTGCTCCAGACCACCGCGGCGAACCTACTGACACAAATCTCAGCTCCCTCCTCCCTCTCTCACTCGCTACATACTCAATTATGTACTGAAAGTACCGAATTACCTGCTTTTTGCACTCGCGTTGCACGGTTATTGCAAGAAAACTATCCATCATACAAGGATCGTTATGGTGTCATTCGAAAGCTCTGTTTATGCCCTTTCAGGGATAGGTACTTGTTTTACGTTCTGGGTCTTATTTAGGCATGAAAATGATCACGTAAACAGCCCTATTTTGGCTAAAAACACCCCGCTGTGCGGTACACATAAATAAACCGCATAGGCCGCTCGTAAGGTGTTAAAAGCCTGTAAAAAACGTAAAAATAGAGTGTCAGTGGGCGGGAGCGTGAGGGGCCCACCTCCGACCCTCAGAGCAGCGAGCGGCTCACTGAGATTGACTGTGTCTCGCGCGGGTCTCTCTCCGTGTCTCACAACAGTGTAGCCAAGTGAGCAAGTGCTACCAAATAGCGGGTTTCCCGCGTTTCACTGACACCACTGCGGGTGAACCAGACCACGTACGGGGCCCGTTCTGGTCTAATTTTGAAGCTATTTTTGCCTAGTTTTCGGCAGAATACACTTCATTTAATGCAGATGCTTGATTTATCATTCAGGAGTGCCTGAATATGCCCTAAATAGCCCAAACATAGCCACAGCCAATGGGTTATGACCTGTATTAGTTACTATGTAAATGTAGGCCTTACGTGGTGGTATGTACTTAAATACAGTTTGTCCTCTGCCTCAATGAACGCCTTTTCTCCCTAAAAATCCATGATTAGGTTATTGCCTGGCATTTACACGCCATTGCCTCATTTAGTAGCGAGTCGAGTCTTATTCTGATGAGCCATGAATCGAATCCCGGTTTATTATAGATATAGATATTGTTACGACTGACAGTAGAGGCTTCTACAAACAATTTAATACTCAGCACCTCCGTAGCCTCAACTCGTAACACAGCCTATCGCAACAGAACAGAGCTCATTCACAACTTCCAGGCTCTCTGGGGACCAAAGGTGCAGACAATCCCCCAACTGGATCCGTTACCGGTATACAAACAATGCGAACAACTGAAACCCCTACTTGTGTTGAAAAGATATCTTGAGCCACAACTATCATCAACACTCAGTAGTGAATGGAAATACTGAGAAGGATCCTTTCTAAGATGTACAAGGAAGAGAAAGTCCAGATTTAATTTAAAGTTATTAAACTAGGGTAAATACATGCCAACAATGAATGCCAAAATAATGAAGCAAGTATCAAGCATAAACAAATGAATCAAGGATCAAACAAACACCTATAAACCACCATCCACTTAACTATCCTAACAATCGTTGAAGCGTCCTAAGCTGACTTTAACTTAAAAACATTTTTTATAATTGTGCTAGTGCTCGTGATAAGCGGAGAAATAATACCCTGGTAGGCTAACACACACACAAATATAAAATGCCAGTCTATTTTGTCCAGACTACCAGTTTGCCTGGGCCGAAGTAATCCTCCCTGTAACTGAAGACTAATGAAGTCCTCCACCCTCTACTTCGAACCAGGCATTTCAATAGGCTGGACCCTTGACTAAAATAATGCACATAAAATATATAATGATCGGCTGGTAACAATAAAATATATTGTCAACCATGAACATCAAAAATAGGGTGGGATTTGCCAGCAAGTTATTTTGAAAGAAGCATATTATATTCCTACTTTCAATAAAATATATTTTTGTTATTACTAACATTAGAAGATTCAATCAAATTTAGGAAGTCTTGGCAATTTAATGGTAATAGATGCAGTAACTTAATATTACTATTCTGCTAGGGTTGGAATAATCAGACAGTTGTTTAAAAGTTTGATTTTTATTTAACAAACTCCCAAGGAAATCACAATTCACTTAGCAACTGATTCTCTGTTCGGGTCAAAATGGGTTCAAACTGAAGGGTTGAATACCTACGACTATACAGCATAAATTGTACTTCGGAATAATTACATTCCCATTACTACCTATCTGTACAATCGCTATTCAGTGTTGACCTACTTCGACTCCGAGCCAAAGGCACATCACTATAGTCACAACGGTTGACAATACTATAAATTATTTTTACCTCAATAATGATGTCCTTGACTCACCTTGACAATATTAGGATCTATTTATTATTCGATCGATATGTTCTCTAATCACCTTGACAATATCACTATTATTTCATCATCTGTACTTAAATCACCTTAACAATATCAGAAACTATTAATAAATCAAATATCCTCTCAAAGTAATTTTAACCCGTCCAGCCCCGGCTAGTTTTGTAATGTTTGTTCACCAGAACCCGGCCGGTTTAAAAAAATTTTTTTTATTCCAGAAACAATAGCGAATGGGTTAGGAATGAAGGAAAAACCACGAAAAACCGCTCAAAAAGCTTAAAGAATGGTGCTACAGAGCCCCCGAAAACGTATTTTACAAGAGTACAAAATTGAAGGCAATTACCCCAATAAAACAGGTTATTGCGCGCTCACGCGCACGCATGTGGACTTTGAGAGTTTTCAACCATCGGCACGGTTGCGTGGGATACGTACACAGTTCCCATACAAATCTGAGCCCTCTTGAGTGGCTACACCTGAGGTTACGGTCGGCGCAATTAGGGTGACGCGCCAGGCGCGTCTCTGGGGCTGTGCGTTACATACATCGCCGACGCATCAGGCGCGTCGCTGGGGCTGTACGGGTTAACAATATCAGAAATCATTTTTTGTTACACATTCTTAAATCACCTTAAAATTATCAGAAACTATTACCAAATAAAAAATCTTCTTAAATCTTATTCAATTACATGTTCTTAAATCACCTTAACAATATGGAGGGACAGAGAGGGAGAGGTAGACCGAATGAGAGGTGGAAGGATGGAGTGAGGAAGTACATGAACGAAGGCGGTGCTGGTTGGGGGGAGGGGCGTCGATTTTATTGCTAATCTGGCAACCTCTACATCATAGGAGTCTGAAGGGGTTAAATTGATCCATCTTTAGTATAATTTATGATACCAATATAAAAAAATCCCAGATATGAATTTTACAATAGAAGAGCATGAGGATGCCTAAGGCAATGATCTGGCTACAGTCTATGGTTATCAAAGAACAATGAACTTCACATATTGATTGCTACTAAAAAAAAGTATAAATTAATTTGATTTGAGACTAACTTCAGTTATTGAAACATAAAACTTGCTGCTTAGTCAGGAACAGCAGGGTGTGAAAATCAATTTAATATTACTGAAATCAAGATTATAGTGTAGTTGATAAAACTAACCATGTCAATTTGCCTTTCTCGGTACTCAATTTGGGAAAGACACAGAAATCACTAGTTTACAAAGTTCAATACGGTACTGTACGATAAATGTCCTACTTCTCAAAATAAGACAAACTTTAAAAATATGATTCTATTCTACATATTTCATCAAATTTAATATTGTAACTTTAATGTGGATTGTGCAATTACCATTTTTTAATTTCAATTACAGTAGTAATAATTACTCAACTTTTTACCATTTTAAGTTAAATATTGTAGGATGATTATACAGTACAGTATCTATATTATTAAATCAGTTTGTGTGTCTGTTTGTCTGTGTGTTCTTAATAGGCGGCCGCAGTTTTGGACCTAGGGAGCTGAAACTTTGCATGTGGGTGTCAATTGACCTGGGTCAGGTCATAGAGGGGGCGAGGCCACGATCGGAGGTCGTTTCGAGGCCGAAATTGAAAACACATTGAAAAAAATTGCCGTTTGGGGCAGGAGGCCTTCGATCGAAAAGGTGTATGGAACGAAAGTTGTTCGCAGCCCCCCAAAGTGGGGGTACGGATGAGGTCAGATCCAAAATCTGAGGTAATTTAGCGGCCGAAATCAAGGTCGCCGTTTAATGAGGCACAGGGAGGTCGAGGCTGGTGATTATGGTAGTACCTATAGTAGTATTGTGATGATTGTGGTAGTAGTGATTGATGATGGTGATTATGGTAGTACCTATAGTAGTATTGTGATGATTGTGGTAGTAGTGATTGATGATGGGGATTATGGTGGTAGTAGTAGTGGTGGTAGTACCCGGGCACCCCTGCTAGTTACCATTAAAATCATAGCCTATGATCTCAATCCTAATAAAAATTATCTATAAAACACAACAACATACACTTCACTTGTTAATGTCTATCCCTAAACAATTTCATTCAGCTCACATATACTGAACATTTTCATAAACAAATTCAGTGTGGCAGTGCCACCAAAGAATAAACAATTTTGTCTGCTAATGTTGGTTCCTCTAGTGTGATAATTACACAAGTGCATATTAGCTGCCATTATAATATTACAGGCTACCTCAAAGGTTGGGTAGGCTGCTAAAATATCTGGATATCAGACACCAGTATAGCGGGACATTTAACTTCCTTTTTTTCATCCATCCCTGAAATTGCCTGTGGAACACAATATTCACCTCTCCTCTTCAGTAACTTTGCATTAACAGAACTTTTTTCATAAATGTTAACTTGTGTTGCTCACATTCAACGCACCATTATAGGTAGCGCCAACGAACTTGCCAAAAATCTTGATCCCTGACCTCTTCGTAACTCAAAAGGGCCTAGAGCAAGCTGGCTGTAAATATCCAAACCTATTGCCTGGTGGGCTCTTCCCAAATTTTAAAAATTTCAGCCCGATTGCTTTCATTAATTTTGAGAAGTTAAGAGTAAAGATTGTAAAGTTCGTTAGCGCTACCTACTGTATACCACTCAATCTTTAACCTACCTTATAACCAACAAACAGGGGAGATGTCATGACAGTAAACACCCATTAGCCAGGCCAAATTTCCCAAGGACATTAGGTTTCAATTTTACTATTTACTGTACTGGCACACACAAAACTTTGATGTAGTTCCTACAAGCTATAACGAGAAATTCATGGCACAAACTAAATCAATGACAACTCTATGAAAAGCATTGCATACACTTCACAATGAATGCCTGATATTACCATGGCCTGGTTAATAGACCACTGAAGTAATAAAATGTTAGCAAGATACAATTAACCACTTTCCAACAGTCTGCTATTAAGGGAAACTAGCCAATTTGTACAGTGGTCTAATTAGTACACATAATCAATAAATAACCTTGGGGGAAAAAAAAATCAGTTAGATCAATCAAGCGGCAAATTATGAGTTACAGTACTTTGTGACTATTTACTAATATATGCGAATAATTTAAACCAATTTGGTATATTTAATAACCAATTTAGTATATTTAACTCCTCCACAGTAGGCTATATTAAAAATAATTTGCCTCTGAAATTGCCCATGAAAAACCACTATATTTGATCCTCATAATTACCACTTATTTAACCACCTTGTAAACACACAAAACAGAAGACATTAACTGCTCCAATATTACTATTAACTATCAAACATACCAAACTCGGCTTTCAATATACTGTAAACAAGATCAACCTGCTGCTCGTTTCTGATTAACAAACCTTTCGCAAAACACCATAATCCATAATACAGTTGATAACTAATGAAAACTCGCCAAATACTCAATCTAAACATTCCACAAACCAAACCCGTTTTATCCAATATCAATCATCAAGTACAAGTACAAGTAGACTGGGATGGTATGGACATGTGGAGAGAATGGATGAACAAAATTGGGTGAAAAAATGCAGGTCTGTGATTGTGGAGGGAGCTGCACCAAGGGGTGGACCGAGGAAGACCTGGGATCGGACTATACGCGCCTATCTCAAATCCAAGAACTTGACAAGTGAAGCAGCCCTTAACAGGGTTGTCTGGAACACCGCCATTAGGACAAGAGACTGAAACTGCACTTATGTGTGGAACACTCGGTCTTAAAATTTTATGTATGTATGTATGTAAATCTCGTTGTAAAAGCCACCAACCTAAGACAAACTTATGATCACGTTACTACTTATTGCGTTTAACATAATTTTCAACAAGCACAATAAAGCAGCTCTTCCCAAACAGTCAATTAACAACCAACTTCCGAAAGAAACTAAGACAATATGACTCGCTTCACCAATATACCTTACAATATTATCTAGGCACCTGTAGTTTCCTTTTCCACAAACACTAATGCCAACATACAGGAGAAGTGCCCATAAAACTGATACTGTACCATTCCTTTACAAAACTATCTGCTACAACATTTTCTTCAATACTTTACAAGCCACTATATGACAAATAAGTACCGTAGTTCCTTCAACATACGTTTCAAACACCAGAAATACCTGATCAAACTAATCCATAAAGACTACCGTACCTCACACTAAAATCCTCTACAAGAATCGTGAAGGCTTGTTTCTTGCATCATGATAGGTACCGGTTCAATAAAAATTGAAGCTACAGTACGGTACTGCACAGAAATTAGGAATGGATAGGAATGGTATAATGCTAACCTATTACAAGATAAAGTTAAACCTATTCCAAAACAAAGTTAAACCTAATTATTAATGGAGACAACTTGTCAACAACCTTTAAATTAAAATGTTTGCAGTAAATTGCCATGTGATTGTAAAACTTAGTAGAGCGAATATTCTGCTCCATGTGCATTTTTTAATGGAAAAAGGAATGTGGTGGTTTCAACTCAGGCAAGCGATCCGAGTAATCTTGGTCAGGTCATTCCTATTGCCAATAGAACTGTTCATCAAAAACTTCATTGAATCACTTCATTAACACAGAAAAAATGTAAACCATCAAATATTCCTATCTCCTAAAACACACATAAAAAATTAAAACCATCACAAACTATAATATTATCACTGTCTCCTAGCAATTTGTGGCAAATATCCAATTAAGTGCCCGTAACAAGGGCACGCCCTAACCCTTTCAATCAAAGTGCACAGCGTTAAAAACTGCATCATCTTCACAATTCTTCAAAGATTAGCCAAACTGATAAAGTGCTATGGTAATGGTTGAAATTTACCATGACAACAGCTGTTTTTGAAGCTAAATAATGGGGAACCATTTGCAAGTACAGTATAAACACCAAGTACAGTACTGTACAGTATAAACCAAAATATAATATACTGCAGTAAGGAAAGTGGGTTGGATTTACCAGAATGAGGGTTGAACATACCCTGCCTCTCATAGCTTGATAGGCAATCTTATCAATTAAGGTCTTCCCATTGACGGTTATTTGGTTAATCAAAGTAAAAAACAAATGTGTAATTGAAGTCAGAAGAAAATATATAAAAATAATTATACTAACAAACTACTACTATACTATGGGAAGTCTACCTCTAGTTAAATATAATTCCAAAACTTAAGGTACCCGGTAAACTAGAAAGTGAAAGATCATTCCTAAACTGAATAAATCATCCAAGTTTACCCAGAATAAAAGAATATATTAAGAGTAAGTCCATGAAAGATATTGTACCCTTTAAACCTTTATGCATACTATAATTATAAACGAAGTCAAAGTAAATGAAACAAGATATCCTGCCCTTCAATGCAACTAATGTACCGGTAACTGGGACTTTACAAAAACATTAACCGCTTAAATTAAACTAAGGACGTTACAATAATATCAACAGCTTCAACCCTCTTCAAATAGAATGTGAATCTTCCTTCCATAAGTTATATATTGATAAGGCTTTAAATTATGGTAGAGCATACAAATATAAAACGAAATCAACAAGAAATCCAGCCATCAAGTTCATAATCAATAAAAATTTTAGGTACCAAAAAACACAATACTTCTTAGTGCAATACAACCATCCCTTACCCCCCCTCCCCCATGTGGTGCCTATCAGTGCATCAGGATGACAACATGCAGAAGTAAAAAGAACATGCAAAAATAATAACATGAAAATATTAACATGCAAAAATAAAAACATGAAAATAATAAAAACGTGCAAAACTAAAAACATGAAAGTACCGGTAATAAGAACATGCAATAATAAAAAAGAACATGCAGAAGTAGAGATAGTGAAGGTGGTGGAAGAAAAGGATAACTGTACTGCACAAGAAGTCAATTCACTAGTTCATAACATTTAAAAGCGAACTTGGATGGCTTGACCCTATGTTTGTTTTAATTTATCAGTATTATATTACCTTGGTTATGGAAAAAATTATAATCTGAATTTCTATTTGTATATCTATCTATCTATACTCTGGCACACACCCCATTTTATTATGTTTTATTATTTTATTTTATTTATTTTTAGTTGGGGTGGCTTAGTCGAGACAGCTGAATTTAGATTACTATTTTCGGAAGTGGGAAAATGTATCCAAGATTCAATTACAAAGCATCTTATATATACTGTTTACCTTTTAACTGTCTTGGTAGCGAAATGGTTAGGGCGCGAGATTTTGGTGAGTATCCTAGGTTCAAATCATTAGAGTACCTTATATATTCTTTAGTTTTAATAATTTCATTAATTATGTTTATTTGCAATTTAATAGGTGGGCTGATTATATGAGTACCGGGTATACTGTTGGATTATTTTGGCTAAATCTTGGCGATATAATCAGTCTTAAGAAAATCAGCCTGGGTCTCTGGGTATTTCTCCTGGACGACTTATATATGTGTGATTCTGTGTTTTGTTTTGTTTTTCAGTTGTGTTGTGATGTCCCTGTTCGGGCTCCGTCTGACAATTTTACCAACACGCCTTAACTTCATAAGATGCTTAAATAACCTCAAAAAAATCTTTACCTATGGCGGGAATCGCACACGGGACCCTTGGGTTACGAGGCAGACGCATTACCACGAGACTAATAAAAGTACCTCAACTAGCCTGGTAGTCTAAGTATTTCCACATATTATTCAGTTTAAGCTAACCTATTTTCACTGACTTTACACCATGAACACCACTCCCACAATTAAGATAATCCTTAGATAACACCACTGATATAATACAAAAAAACTTAGTTACTCCAATACTGCAACATAAAGTTTAAGGTTACTCCAACACTGCAACATTAAAACAAAGCTTAACATTGTTCCAAAACTGCAACAATATAACAATAGCAAACATCAAACAGGACAGAACTTCCCACCAAATATTGCAGTTACCCTTCATACCCCAGACTAACGCTTACCTTTCCCTCAAGCAACTCTACATTTAAGGGGAGGCATTGTATATTTTTTTTTACTTGCTCCCTAGATCGACAGAAAAAGCCGGTTACTCCTAAATTGCAGGCTCGTGAAAAATCCACACGTAAATGAGTCTTGAAATTGACAATGAAATGGGGCTAAACATCAGGAGAAGGGGGTCCAGAAACACCCCTTCCCCCGTAACTCATTCCACTATAAAAGCAACTGAATATTCCAGGCTTAACTCTACACTCATAAACTTTACAATATCAACTCTAACCCTTATACAGTAGCTCAAGTACCGGTAATAAAAGAACATTCACAAAATTATATCACAACAAAATACCAGCACGCGGGACGTCCCTTATCTACACAATCAATATAAGAACCATCAAACCTAAATCCTAGTTGGAGCCTTGCATACCGGTATCAGGTGAAGATATTGTGGGCTAAGCCTTTGCAACAGCACCTCATTTCTACTTAAAAAACAAAAAACAAAAAAAACAGATTTAAAAAACCAAGCTACAAGAAACTGATATTGACCATCTGCATAAAAAGATTAGAGCTAAATATATACCCACTTGACATAATCGATATAATCCTGTGAAGCGGGGAGACTTGTACTTAGGCTATACAGTATCTCAATAATTTGGTAAAGTTACAATATATTTTAAAATTTTATATTAATAAATAGTCCACTAATATACCGTACTAATTAGGTTAGGTTAGGTTTTGGTTAAGTTAGGTCAAAGAGATTGTTCAATGTTTCTTAGTTAATAGGCATCTGCAAAACAGTTCTCCCCGCTACACAGTATCTTGCCTAAAAATCACCTAATTTCTTGCATCAATGTATCTTTTCTCAACTATTCAACTTCACGAACCACCCTCCAATAATACACACAAAGAGAACCACCACTATCATTATACAGAGCTACCTCGATTTACAATTGGTTACGTTCCTGAAAACTATCTTAAAATATAAACATCATATAGCAAGACCTAAAATCCACTTTCATACCTATCTAATGAATGTTGCTCATGTGGGACACAAACATTAAAATAGGTCCTATTAAATTTTTATATAGCACTAATAATTATCAGTCTAATATAAAATCAATAAAACCGGTCAGGACATCACCACCAAATATGTTACACAATACCAGCACACTTGATATGATTACAGTACTGTACTGTATGATTACAGTACTGTACTGTATATTCCTAATAATGCCAAACAGACGTCCATAACTTTTCACAACATCAGTCATCTAGGGGAGACAACCTTAAACAAATCCAGGTGGATGGGACTCGTCAGCCTTGGTTGGCAACCTGAGTAAACCTGATGCAAATCCGTACTGCTTACCAAAGGGTAAAACAGGTTAGTGGATGGATTAGCCGAACACCACTGTAGAAAAATAGTGCTGACAAGATACACAGAAGGCCTCGGAGGAGTGGTCAATCCTGTAAGTCCTTCACTAAACTGGCTCGGGTTGTCCCTCTCACAGGGAATAGGTCCGCTTGGGGGCATTCTGTGTATGGCCACCCTCATAAGGGGAGTAAGACATCCGGCAATAGATAGATAGATAGACCAAATGAAATAAACTATGAAACAATCCCCCCCCCCAAAAAAAAAAGTGCAGTTGTAGAACAGGGTGTCAAACTAAAGCAAGAGTCCATTTACTTTAGTCATTATTATTGTCTATATGAAAAAAAAAAAAAAAATTTAAGTTAAAATTATGTCTTCAGAAGTGATAACATGGCCAAAACAAGGTTATTTCATGTTAATTATCTTGTCTTCATTCTCATATTCATGAAAGTCTTCCAACTAAATTGCTCCGTTAGACACCCTGTTGTAGAAAGATTAAGCAGAGACAAGTGTTGGGGCAGCCTACCTTAACTTACCCACTTCCATTTGTCTAATCATTAGGCTGCCAGAGTGCAGTTGGATATATATATATGTACAAGCCAAGATGAATTTGTCGAGAATAAATATGTCGTATGCTTGTGCATAACTTTTAGAAGCCTTGATAGCGTAATGCTTAGCGCGCCAAATTTCGGTGTATCCTAGGTTAAAGAGTCCATGGAGTACCACATACTGTAGCCTGTATTCATTAGTTTCATTGATTTAATTAATTAGGTTTATTTGTAAGTTAATTGGTGGGTTGGTGATAAACATGAATAGCTTTCTGGTAAATAATAACTTCTAACAACACTACTGCAAGTAATATGTAAATCCTTTCATTAACCCTAAAGTGATTAACTAATCTGTGGACATCCTATCCAGTCCCACTTTCACACACCATGTCTCTACTTCATCTGACTACAACTGAACAGATTCAATAGTCTTGTTACAACCGTGTGTATAAGATACCATTGACAACCTAACGTTATATACGGTAATCTTTTTTTATCAATTTCACTCCAACACCAAACACCCTGAATGAAATTAATGAAAGCATGTGATTCGGCGGGATTCAAACCTGGGTTACCATACACTGATTTTTAAACACTATCCATTATATCAAGAAATGGCTGCAAAATGTGTTGCACATTGCAAATTCACATATTGTGAAGCTAAGAATCAATGGGAAAAAAGGTATAGGCTATGGTCAGACACCATTTCCAGGCTTCGTGCTCACAGGCTGTCAAACGATAGCGGAAACCTTTCTTTTTAGTCTGTATTATTGTATAAACAAAGCTAAAATTGTGGGTTGTATTTCAAATGTTATCTTTAGAAGGGATAAAATGGCCAAAATGCTATTTTCTGTGAATTTTCTTGTATTCCTTCCCATATTCATTCCACTTTTAACAAAATTGCTCCGGTATGACACCCTGCGTGCTCAGAACCCCATTACTGCCTACCGTACACACACCATTTTAAAAATAACCTATACTGAAAGAAAGATATTAAATATAACAGAATGAAGAAGGCCATTTACCTTAGTTAGAGGACTGCTAGATCGTCGTAGATTCGGGTGTATTAATAATATTCTACATTAAAAATCAGTTCTTGGTCAAGCGGATGCACCAACAAATATTGTACTGGGAACCAAATATAAACTTTAACGTAAAGATGGACTTTGCATTGTAGCAGTTTTGCATATCTAAAGTTTGCAAATTAGAGGGAAGCACAGTACTGTACTGTATATACAATATTTAAACCTATAATCTGACAAATATGTAAAACCAAGAAACCTTCCTAGGGCGACTGGTAGCAACTGAACTACAAACATTAACTGCTTTATTTAATTAAATTTTCATCTAGATTGTGGAACTTTAATCTGGCTGTACCATAATTATTCCGTAAAAGTCCTATAATGTGGAAAGCAACACCCATTGGCCATGGCGAGTTATATAATGTGGTGGAATATTGGATGGCACAAAATAGCTCTCAATTATATAGGCCTACTCATGTTTATCCTCAGATCATATCAATTATATAGAAATTGTGAGAAGATAGTCTAGCAACAAATATATGTCTATACAGTATTTCAATGACACTAATAAAAAAGGTCTATTTCAACAGACTACAAAATACAGTTCCTTTGATATATTGCAGAAACTGGACCTTCCAGATTACAGGATTTTCACTGTACATTATTTTGTAAGTTTTACATTAAAAATTTGGGGAACTAATTTGCTTTATTATATAAATGTTTATTATTACTTTAGTTTCCTCCATAGACATTCATCAAGTTTAAAAAAACACCCAAGACTCACCATCACATTATCACAACATCACATTACATAATTCACTTCAGTTCTTTTCTTCTCAGTGATAATTGAAAAGCCATGTTGGTCACGTAATTTCTAGATTGATGTTGCCCTTTTCATATTTTATAGTTTTTGCCAAAATTTCAAGAGGCTCCACTACTACAAGAGCACTTTGCTTAAACAAGATCACATATCACACAACCACATCACACACTGCAGCTAACCGGACAACTCGACCAGTAGATCTCAACCAGTACTGTACTGTTAGGTGAGGTAAGGTAGGACTAAAAGGGGTAAGTACCGGTATCACAATCACTTTGTATCACTGTCACTTAAACTTCTGAGCCACACTTTCACTCTGGCAACATTTTGTGAATATTCTGAATTGGTACAATTTGCTTGGGAAACAGATTAACTTGTTCTGTTCATGAAATGATGTACACCCTATGTGGTGGATTGTGTTCTTTTATTTCAAAATTTGATATTAAGCTTTATTTCCACAGCGATTTTGAGTTCTTTTGCTTTATAATCTTGTGTCGTCCCCAGTTTTTGTTTATTTTGCAAGTTTTACATTATAATATTTACAACTAGATTGGAGGTACATTACTATAATGTAAGTTACAATTATTATATAGGTGTGCACACTGTGCAGTCATTGTTTGGAATATCTGGATAATTTACGAAAGCACAAATATTACGATCGTGGCGAACAATATTGATAAACTGCTAGTCACAATAACCATATTACAAGCATTTACTACACAATGTACACTTTCTTCTTAAGGGGGTGGTGCTTGTTTTTTTGTCTATAACTTTCTGATCAAACACCAATAGCAATGCCACTCATATTTTCAAAAATATTCTATTTAACTTTTCTTTAACTAGCTTAGTTTTTCAATTGTGTCATTACTAAAATAAAAACTCTTAAAATGTTATGCTATAGGATAACAAAGTTTCCGAATGATTACGTCTTTATGAAAATTTGATTATGATAAAAACCCAACAAGGTTTGAATGTCAGGTTGCTGCAGTGGAGCTATTGAATCATATACCTCAGGGATGCTTGACTGCCACTTAGTTTTTCTTTGGTTCATTTATTTTAGTATTATACAGCAACACCAATATATGTCGTCACAGGATCTGCGCTGGGACTTGAGATCGATCGAGGGTGCTCTTGCAATATTCTGATCTGTACAGTAGTACACAATGGCCTTCATTCAGCATGCCTGTCGTCTACGATGTCCACTGGAAGACGTGTCAAGCCGTGGAAGTTGTAGTGAAGATGAGGCCCGAGTTGTACGCACCAACCTGGAAAGTAAATATTTTGTAAGTTGCCATTTTTATATGGGGGGACCAAAGATATCACTATTTTAATACACTGCAATACATAAAAATTTAAAGACTTTATAAGAAAAAAACAATCAAACGTACAGGAGAATACTAATCTTTGTGCTTTTATTACACTCCTACCATTTTTTTTTTTTTTTTTTTATCAGAGTAATTTATATTTAAGCCTCAACCACATTTATAGAGCTTCATTGATAATCATCTGCAATGAAATAGTACCACACTTCAAGCTATTCAAAGTACTGGACAAAGTTTCAGTTATTTGATTCTTGGGATAAATGGGAATCTTTAAAATGTCATCCACACCACTATGTAAGCAAAGTTTCACTTCTGGCATTGTGAGTGCATACATCTAAAACTAAATTGAAACACTAAGCACAGCTTTTCTGGAGGACGACATAACTCCTCAACCTAGTCTTTATCTATTGGGACTAGTGGGAATTCCTTTTTACAATCAAGACAGATGGCAAGGTTGAAAAATGTCATCCTCCAGAAAATACACATTGAAACTTGGACTTTTGGATTATGCCGTAAGTAGGAAAACCCTTAACCATAGGTATTCGATTACTCCTTTCACTACGACTGCCGTACTGGAACGTCTTCGAAATATCCTGAAATTGTTTGCCCATTAGAACCTCTATAGAAGAGCGTAAATAATCAGGGGCGTGGCAGCCCCCCCCACCCCCCCCGGTCTGCTCGCTCTACAGCAAGCCAGCTGCGACACTGAGCCTCTCGCCTCACAAGACATTCAGTGTTGCCAAAGGCAAATCTAGCAGAACATGGCGAATTTTTAACGAATATTGCCGACATCGACAGCAACACTGCGGGTACATACACACATACATCAAATTTTAAGACTGAGTGTTCCACACATAAGTGCAGTTTCAGTCTCTTGTCCTAATGGCGGTGTTCCAGGCAACCCTGATAAGGGCTGCTTCACTTGTCAAGTTCTTAGATTTGAGATCGGCGCGTATAGTCCAATCCCAGGTCTTCCTCGGTCCACCCCTTGGTGCAGCTCCCTCCACAATCACAGACCTGCATTTTTTCACCCAACTTTGTTCATCCATTCTCTCCAATGTCCATACCATCCCAGTTACCTTGTACACATCACCTCGCTAGTACTCTTTATACCTAAACGTCTCCTCAGCTCAACATATGTTATTCTATCCTGTAGCCTGGCCCCACACATCCATCTCACCATTCTCATCTCATTACGCTCCATTCTGTTGACATCCTCTACTTTAACGGCCCATGTTTCTGAGGCATACACCTTTCCCTTTAGGGGGAGAGGCATTCTTTTCATGGTCGCCTTTGCACACTACGCACTCAAATTTCTCTATTTCTGACTTATCCTTCGGCAGGGGTCCCTTTATTCTACTACAGTGCTTACTCCCATGGTGTACCCAACATCGACAGATGCTACATTGAATTGAGTTAACGCCCACTCCCTTTCCACACACTGCACATGGGTATGCACCGCTCTTTTCCACATTGCCTCGTCTCAATCTACAATGCATAATCTTGGTTTTGTTAATATTGACTCTTAAACCCTTGCTCGCCATGCTCTCTCTCCACTCTCTGAATTTGGCCACGTGAACCACGTTAAGGTAGAAAGGTCAACCTGGTGCCTGAATGAGCCCAAATATAGTGGAAAATTACACGCAATGAGGGTTAAGTGACATCTGGCGGGTTAAATTGTAAAGTCCCAGTTAACCCTTACTTTATCAGCGACGGCAAAATCGTCGTAATTAATAGTCACTTGCCAGTACCAGCGACGGAAGATCGCTGTCAGTACTATGCGATACGGGTCACTATGGTCCTGTGGTCTAAGGCGCTGTACGGTGGTCTCACGCTGACTGCGGGCACAAGGGTTCGAATCCACCAAAATCCTAAAGTTTTTTTTTCCCAAACTGACATGGTTCCTCCCTAACCAAGCTGCTATCAGTCTGTGTTAGCCTACACATCTCACCAATACAAAGTGCATCTGTGTACTTGGTGGGAAGACAGGCACCTCACGGTCGCCAAACGTTCCAGATCTCTTAGTTAAGGTAGAATAAGTATTGTACTGTACCTAGGTTTAATAAAACTCGTACATTTTCAGCCTCTGGGCTGCAATGAACAATAAACCGATAATTATTAATATAATTAGTTGTAACTGCCCGTATCGAGCGGTAACAGGTAGGTACCGTGAGTTGAGACCTTGGCAACACTTCTCAGCTTATATTCAAGGTCTCACAGCCTAGCTGGCTCAGAATTACTCAAACTTTTGAGGTAGAAGGGTATTCTTTCTCGACTCCGAAGCCATTTTGGCCTCATTGCCTGGTACTGTATTGTAAATTTTTGGTAATACCCTCTGGTACAATAGGGGTTAATAAAACACACCAAAGGTCTCACCTGTAGATCCACAAGACGAACACATCACCACCGAATGCAGTAACAGGGGGCGAGGTGCATGTGGCAATTCATTCAGGAATCATGGTGTCTGCCAATAGATAGACAAGATATACAATACAGTATAGACCAGTTCAAATTTCTGTAAAAGTTATAACTTTTTAAAAATTTACTACTTTGCAAGTGAACTGTGACTGATTTACACTGAAGCATAAATACAAACATGGTGATAATTAAGGTAAAATTAAACAACACAGATATTCATCAATATTGTGTTTGCACCAGTCTCGTTTTAAAATAAAATATTAACTTTTTCAATTTTAAAGAAAATCAATAGAGGGGAAGGTTCCTAAAAATATATTAATAGACTGAAAGGGTTGATAAATAAATACAGTACAATTGAAAGGGTTTTATACACTAATTATGTTTCTAGCATTTTTTAAACTATACCAAATACAAAAAATTTACCTCTTTCTATTAACATTGCTCACTTTATTAAATAGTTTTGTCTATATACTGTATTGTGCAGTTCCTGGTGTCTGCCAATAGATAAAGATATATAGACCAGTTCAAATTCCTGTAAAAGTTATAACTGTTTAAAACTTTACTACTTTGGAAGCGAACTGTGACTGTTTTACACTGAAGCATAAATAGAAACAGCTTTTGCATGATAATATACTGTATACATTGCAGTACTGTAATCTCATTGCCATTACATCAGCGTATGGTTTTATCAGCCAGGAATAAGGGTAAAGTAAAATAATTACACTGATCGGGTTTGTCAAGGATACGGGCCTTTAGGAGGGCTTACTTTGTTATATTTATTTATTCTTTGTTACATTATTTTTTTCAGCTTGCACCCTAGACCTTCATCGAGCTTTAAAATACACCCTTAACCCTTAACTGGCGGCGCGCAACACATGTCGAGTGAAATAAATTTGGACTATGTGGCGGTGCACGACAGCTGTCGAGTGCCATTTTCAGCACGTAATGTTGCTGAGAGAGAGCTGAGCGGTGGGACGAGCGTAGTAACCTTATGACCGCTCCCCACGACCACCGTGGACGTACTGAACTGTATACCACCTTCCTTCCCCCTCTCTCACTCGCTACACAGGGAATTATGTACGGAAATTACCTTATTTTAGGGTTTTTGCACTCGTGTTGCACGATCGTTGCAAGAGAACCAGCGGTCGTACAAGGATGGTTCGGGTGTCATTGGAAAGCTCTGTTTACGTCCTTTCAGGGATAGATACTTGTTTTACGCTCTGGGTCTTGTTAATGCATGAAAATGAGCACGGAAACAACCCTATTTAGGGTTAAAAAAAAACGCTGTGCAGTACGGTGTAAAATACACACCACCCACTCTTAAGGCGTTATGAATTTGTAAGTTTTTCAGTAGAAAAATTTCCCAATCAAAGGCCGGTATTATTAAATTAAAGGATCGCTATTGCTTGCCAAGAAATATTTCTTATTCAAATGGCATGAAAGGTCTTAATATTGACAAAGACATGGGGCAAAAAGTATTAAAATTGCCAAACTAGTGGGGCAAATGTCTTAAATATCAAAAGTAGTGAAGCTAACCACAAGGGAGAAAGGGGGATTAAAAAAAATATATATATAAAATCTCCCCTCAGGGACACATTTACGCCCTAGCGTGTACACTGCACAACCTCTGTAACTCAAAGACGACTGCAGTAATCGAGCTAACATGTTCACCATATGGGAAGAGTAGCCAGAGAATAGGTGTCAAAATTTTCAGCCCAATTGCTCTAGCTAATTGTGAGTTACAGGTTAGGGGTTATAATTTTTGGCCTACCGATATTGAATGAACTATACACCTACCAATCTGTGAAGAGCCGCGACGCTCAAAGACCACCCACGTGTCCACGGAACACCCCAGCTTCGGAGGAGTCAAACGGCACACCAAGGCAAGTATTGGCTGGACGGTCATAGGATATAGTTTTTTTCTATGGTAAGACTTTAGAAACAATTAGTACCCCCCTCCCCACCCCCACCATAATGAATTAGTATACAAGCAGATAAAAAAAACAAAGCACTGTTTGAAAAGGTTAGAATGACCTTCAAGTAATTCGACAAGTTACCAGTCAATTAATTATATTTTCATATATTTACAGTAAACCTCAAGAATTAGTAAACTTATAATTAGTTGAACATTACAATATTACTGTGGTCTAATTTTACTGGAAAAACTATGATTAATAAATGTTTAAACAGAGCCAGTGTTACATTACAAATAGATCCGTATTAATTCGAGACCGTCTAGACCACACTTCCGCAAGAATGAAGGTCTCGGGCGAACCACACTAATCCGACCACCCATCAATTTACCTGTAATGACTCGAAAGTACATTAGTACTCCCTGAAACGACTTATGAAAATACGTTAGTTCCCAATTAATACCAAGAATTAACCTCCAAAAGAAAAAAAAAAAAAAACATTAGTGATTCCTGCGACCACCACCTGCGAATGCCTGAACTGATAAAAAAAAAAAAAAAAATTTAATATTAGTTGGCGAAAGAGGGTCAAGTTGTCAACGCCAGCCACTTAACCTGGAGGGGAAATATATTAGTTAAGTTCTGACCTGATGGGTAAAACAAAAATACCTGCAAAGGAAGAGTTAGTTCTATAGGGGAAAAAATGCAATCTTAAAAGACATTAGTAAGGAGACCTGAAGGGCTTTAAAAAACCTGAAGGGTTTATGAAAGACCTGAAGGGTTTATGAAAGACCTGAAGGGTTTTATGAAAGACCTGAAGGGTCTAGCAAAGACCTGAAGGGTCAAATATAGATCTGAAGTAAACAAAAAACCTGTAAAAGAAGAGTTAGTACAAGCTAAAAGACCTGAAGGGTTTATGCAGGACCAGAAGGGTTCATACAAGACCTGAAGGGTAAACAAAAAGGCTGAAAAGGAAGGGGATTAGTATCAGCATAAACAAACCCACAGCGCAGAAGCTAGAAGGGAAGTGGTAACACATTAGCGGGTCAATAACTCCAAAACATTTTGTTCTTTATTGATATATTATGGTAAATTTAGCAAAATTTTCCATAAAACTATCAGCAATAAAAAAAAAACACGCAGTGTACAGTAGAACAGTGCAGAAGCTAGAAGGGAATTGGCAACACATTAGTAGATCAACAACTCCAAAACATTTTGTTCTTTATTGATATATTATGGTAAATTTAGCAAAATTTTCCATAAAACTCAAACTAAACTAATGAAGACCTGAAGGGTAAACAAAAAGGCTGAAAAGGAAGGGGATTAGCATCAGCATAAACAAACCCGCAGTGCAGAAGCTAGAAGGGAAGTGGTAACACATTAGCAGGTCAATAACTCCAAAATATTTTGTTCTTTATTGATATATTATGGTAAATTTAGCAAAATTTTCCATAAAACTATCGGCAATAAAAAAAAACGCAGTGTACAGTAGAACAGTGCAGAAGCTAGAAGGGAATTGGCAACACATTAGTAGATCAACAACTCCAAAACATTGTTCTTTATTGATATATTATGGTAAATTTAGCAAAATTTTCCATAAAACTCAAACTAAACTAATACTCATTAACAAGAGAGTAAAAACACAAACAAGGCCAATAAAATCACCAAATATGCATTTTTTTATTTATATATTATGGAAAATTTGGTACAATTTTCCATAAAGAGCAAATCTAAACTAACCTTGATTAAGGTTACAATCTACCTTCAACTCCTCTAACACTATCTTTGAAACTACCTTACAATACCCACCCGACCCAATGCCCTCCACGAAGTATCTAACATAGCCAACTTCCCTCCCATGACAGCCTTCAACCAGATCACTAGTACTTCATAATCTACTCAACTTAGGAAGAATTAGAGTTAGATGGTTAGTGGAGTAGTTAACCAGCTGATTCAACGGCTTCCTTTCTAAACAGAGTAATATCCTCTGGCAGCATTTATCAAAGTAAACAAATGGTGGTCTGATTGAAGGGGTGAGAACTAAATCGATACAGTACGATAGCAACCAACACAGCCACAATGAAGGGATCATTGAGGGAGGAAGATTGGAAAAAAAAAACATCTTTCGTTATCAATTAACAACCCATATTCGCCCAACGGGTGTTCATATTGTAAATATTATGGAGTTAACATTACAATATCAATATATATACCGTGTATTATGAATAGATAAACTTTCATTGCAAGTCATGTTAAGTTTAAATCAAAGATCTAAACCTACAAATATAGGACTCGCATAGCAAGTCATGTTTAAATCAGACAATTTAAACCTACAAATATAAGACTCGCATTGCAAGCCATGTTTAAATCAAGGATAATTTAAACATACAAATATAAGACTCGCATTGCAAGCCATGTTTAAATCAAGGATAATTTAAACATACAAATATAACTCGCATTGCAAGCCATGTTTAAATCAAGGATAATTTAAACAAACAAATATTGGACTCGCATTGCAAGTCATGTTTAAATCAATGATAATTTAAACATTATACATATAAAGGATGCTATTACACATAAGTAAGCTTCATTTGATGAAATGCATTTTCAATGAAATACAATAGTTTTGTAAACCATAATAATTACCACTACATTGATACAAATTGATTATTTCAGAAATTATTGAACTATAGTATAGTACCTAATAGAAAAATTATCTAGCAAATAAACATGTAAAAAGTCAAGAATGTATAAGGATAATAATTAAGAATGATAAATACTCCACAATTAATCAAACTTGAATTACATATCCACAAACTTGATTTTTATGAAATTGTGATAGCATCCTCTTCGTCATATAACAATACAGTACACACAAACAGTAATAGAAGCATCAGTAAAAGTAGCATCGATTCATTGGGGAATTAGTGTTGAAAACAAAAAAATATACGATTGAAAAGTACTGGCATATTTTGTGAATTGATGCTATTTTTCCTGAAGAGTTGTCAGCAAGAATACCTTTAGTTTTATAGTATAATGCGAATATTTTCGCTCCTGAATAAATGCCATAAGAGATTTATGGCATGTAGGCCTACAAGGTGTCACGCGAAAGCGAAAGCGGAGTCCATTGTTCTCGGTCTTAAATATTGTATAATTATGTGGTTTATAGTTCAAATTATGTGTTTAGAAGTGACAAAATGGCCAAAACAATCCTACTTTATGATAATTTTTATATATATACATTCAAGTCTTCGAATAAAATTGCTCCAGTTTGACTCCCTATAGCATTAAAATAGCAAGTTAGGTCTAGGGTGGCGACCATAGAGGCAGGAGGTGCCCAAACCAAACAACACAAGTGACCCGCACCGTGGAAAATAAAAGTAATTAAACATGGCCCGTACCCAAGAGAATAAATTAAGTAATACACGGTGGCCCGCACCGTGGAAAATAAAATAATTATAAACACGGTGGCCCGCACCGTGAAAAATAAAATTAACTATACGTGGCCTGTACCCTGGAGACAAAATTTATTAAGACACGGTGGCTTGCACCGCGAATAATAAATATGTTGTACGTGGTCCGTACCCTGGAGACAAAACTTATTTACACAGTGGCTCGCACTGTGGAAAATAAATTTATTATAAGTGGCCCGCATTCTGGAGAATAAATTTATTAAGACACGGTGGTTCGCACAGTGGAAAATAAATTTATCATGTCACGTTGGCTAACAGCATGCAGCAATACCTGGAAAAGGACAGAACGGATGATGCCACAACATGGCCTCCCCTCTCCATCAGTGGAGTGAATGGAAACAAAGAACAGTTCAAACATAGGTTTAACATGACGTTTTAGTGTATTCTGACTGACAACGTTACCTTCAAGCGTTTATTGACATTTTGTGACCACATTATTATTATTATTATTATTACTGTAACAATTTAACATTATTATTATTATTACTTACTGTAAACAAGTTAACTAAGGCTACATTAAAACAAGTCTCTAGTCGGCCACCCCCAGCTAAAAAAAACAAAATTATAATAATGGTATGTGCCTGAATATATAGATAAACTTCAAGAAAATTACACTTATAAAATTTAGGATGCTATTAATTTCCATACAAGTATAATAGATTAGAAATAAATCACAAATAAAGAGTACTGTTGTCACAAAAAGTAATAAACTCCTGAAGACCAAACATCAAAATCAATATATATATATATATATACAGTATTCAATTGCCATCACAAAATATTTATCATGGTACAACTGATCACAAAGGTCAGCACAATCTTTTTATATATTTTAAAAGCGTTTCTGGACCCCCTTCTCCCTCATGTGTAGCATATTAGTTTTGAGATTTTAAGACCTTCGTTCCATTAGTTAGGCGATTTTGAGACCTTTCGCCCCATTTCTTTGCCAAGATCAAGACCTTTCGTGTTATTTAGGTGTCAATTTTTTCCTGGCGAACGATACCAAGCCTGTAATTTTAGAAGGAATCGGTCTTTGGCCATAACATTTTCTACCAAAAAATGTACAAATTTATCTTGGAAGGTGTTTTATTTAAGCTTAATGGAGGTCTGACAAGGAAACTCAATAATAAATTAATAACTAAAGACAATAAAACAAGCACTAGACCCTTAAAACAATAGACAAACCTAGAAAAAAAATGGTGTCTGATTTCTTTGTAACCAATTGCACCCACCACAAATGTTATTTATTTTATTTTTCTTACATACATACAAAGGTTCTTGACACTTATGTAAGAATTACCGGGTATTCAATTAAAATTCTTAAAACTCTGTAGCAACTCTTAATTACTAAACAGTAAATTAAATGAGAAAATTTAAATCATGTTGAGAAAAAACTATAAATTTAGTAGCAACTTATATAATCGAAGTCAAAAAATTTAAATCGTGTAGAGAAAACACTATGGATTTAGTAGCAACTTATATAATCAAACTGTGAATGCTGATTAGGGAAAGATCGTCTAGGATTATTAAAGGCAATCTTAAATTGTGTCAAGAAACTATTGCAGTCACATAATAAACCCTTTCAGTACAATACATTTTAACCAACTTGTCTACAGTTGAATTAAAATATACTTAACCCTTAGAGTACCAGCGACGTGTGTTACCTTTTATTCTAGCTATAATTAGACGATATTATGCAGCTTAGGAAGGATCTGTGGTAGTTTACGGGGTAGATTGAGATAGTATGAAGCCTTATTATTGCTAGAGGTCCTTCCCAAGCTTAATAAAATTGCCTAATTGTTGCCGGAATATAATAAAAAAGGACGTCACCGGTACAGTATGGGTTAACAGACTATTCTTACTTGGCATCTAGATGAAGTTAAATTTAAATGAGCATAATGTGAACATAAATCTTTAAAAAAAAAGGAAATTGGCAGTAAATTTACTATCAACTAGATTTACACCAACCAACTTCACATCTAAACTCAATTAATGAAATCAACAAATACATGTGGCACTCCGAGGACTCGAACCCAGGATACTCTCATCGAAATTCCGCGCACTATGCATTACGCTATCAAGACAGTTAACACAGGTGGTAATTTACAGTGTCTAAATTTCCTCGGCATCCAAAACTAAAGGCAAGACAAATAAACCCCCAGGCCTATATTTGATTCGTGTGTTCCAGGGCGTATCACGGACCGAGATCATTGGGGCCGTCTGGAGAGCTCTCATAGGCGTGCGACGCGACGGGACTCAAAGTTAACTGCAATAAATTATAGGTCTCGGTCGGCCTCAAGCACAACCGAATCCTGCGCCGCCACCCGGGTATATTATATATCATACCATACTTACCAAGGCGAGCTATTGACCCCATCCTGATCCGGGAATTGCATAAAGGCTGATGAATATTTGTCTACCCCTTGGACACCATCATATCTGTTCTTATCAGGTGTTATACAGTATATCTGTTCGTATCAGGCGCTACATATCTGTTTGTATCAGGCGCTACATAATAGAGGGAAAAAAAAAAAAAAAAACAAAAAAAAATCTAGACACCTTGGCATAATTATTTAACTGTCTTGATAGCGTAATACATAAATGCGCGGAATTTCGGTGCGAGTATCCTAGGTTCGAGTCCTTGGAGTGCCACATGTATTTATTGATTTCATTAATTGAATTTAGAAGTAAAGTTGGTTGGTGAAAAAATATGAATAAATGACCGCCACACAGTCTAATTTTTACTAGAATTTAAAAAAAAAAAAAAATCTAACAGAAGTCTACTGAATCCAAAAAAATAATTATAAGGCTTTTAAATTTATTGAGGTAGTACTGAAAGGGTTAAAACATAGTAAGTACAGTACATGGTGCATATTTTTGTACATGCATACAAAGGTTCTTGACACTTATGTAAGAATTACCCGGTATTTAATTAAAATACTTAAAACTTTGTAGCAACTCTTAATTACTAAACAGTAAATTAAATGAAAGAAAATTTAAATCATGTTGAGAAAAAACTATAAATTTAGTAGCAACTTATATAATCAAACTGTGAATGATGATTAGGGAAAGATCGTCTAGGATTATTAAAGGCAATCTTAATTTAGTAGCAACTTACTGTATATAATCGAAGTAAAATAATTTAAATCATGTAGAGAAATAAATATAAATTTAGTAGCAACTTATATAATCGAACAGTGAATGATGATTAGGGCAAGATCGTCTAGGATTATTAAAGGCAATCTTAAATTGTGTCAAGAAACTATTCCAGTCACATAATAAACCCTTTCAGTACAATACATTTTAACCAACTTGTCTAGTTAAATTAAAATATACTTAACCCTTAGAGTACCGGCGACGTGTGTTACCTTTTATTCTAGCTATAATTAGACGATATTATGCAGCTAAGGAAGGATCTGTGGTAGTTTACGAGATTGATTGAGATAGTATGAAGCCTTATTATTGCTAGAGGTCCTTCCCAAGCTCAATAAAGTTGCCTAATAGCCGGAATATAATAAAAAGGACGTCACCGGTGCAGTAAGGGTTAACAATACTATTCTTACTTGGCATTTAGGTGAAGTTAAATTTAAATAAGCATAATGTGAATATGAATCTTAGAAAAAAATATCTAACTGAAGTATACGGAATCCAAAAAATAAATACAAATATAAAAGGCTTTTAAAATTATTGACATAGTACTGAAAGGGTTAATACATATTAAATACTTAATGCATATTTGTTTACATACATACAATTTGTTTACATACATACAAAGGTTCTTGACACTTATGTAAGAATTACCGGGTATTCAATTAAAATTCTTAAAACTTTGTAGCAACTCTTAATTACTAAACAGTAAATTAAATGAGAAAATTTAAATCATGTTAAGAAAAAACTATAAATTAGTAGCAACTTATATAATCGAAGTCAAATTTTTTAAATCATGTAGAGAAAACACTGAATTTAGTAGCAACTTATATAATCAAACAGTGAATGATGATTAGGGCAAGATCGTCTAGGATTATTAAAGGCAATCTTAAATTGTGTCAAGAAACTATTGCAGTCACATAATAAACCCTTTCAGTACAATACATTTTAACCAACTTGTCTAGTTAAATTAAAATATACTTAACCCTTAGAGTACCGGCGACGTGTGTTACCTTTTATTCTAGCTATAATTAGACGATATTATGCAGCTAAGGAAGGATCTGTGGTAGTTTACGGGGTTGATTGAGATAGTATGAAGCCTTTTCATTGCTAGAGGTCCTTCCCAAGCTCAATAATATTGCCTAATTGTTGCCGGAATATAATAAAAAAGGACGTCACCGGTACAGTATGGGTTAACAGACTATTCTTACTTGGCATCTAGGTGAAGTTAAATTTAAATAAGCATAATGTGAACATAAATCTTTAGAAAAAAGGAAATTGGCAGTAAATTTACTATCAATTAGATTTACACCAACCAACTTCACATCTAAACTCAATTAATGAAATCAACAAATACATGTGGAACTCCGAGGACTCGAACCCAGGATACTCTCATCGAAATTCCGACCACTATGCATTACGCTATCAAGACAGTTAACACAGGTGGTAATTTACAGTGTCTAAATTTCCTCGGCATCCAAAACTAAAGGCAAGACAAATAAACCCCCAGGCCTATATTTGATTCGTGTGTTCCAGGGCGTATCACGGACCGAGATCATTGGGGCCGTCTGGAGAGCTCTCATAGGCGTGCGACGCGACGGGACTCAAAGTTAACTGCAATAAATTATAGGTCTCGGTCGGCCTCAAGCACAACCGAATCCTGCGCCGCCACCCGGGTATATTATATATCATACCATACTTACCAAGGCGAGCTATTGACCCCATCCTGATCCGGGAATTGCATAAAGGCTGATGAGTATTTGTCTACCCCTTGGACACCATCATATCTGTTCTTATCAGGTGTTATACAGTATATCTGTTCGTATCAGGCGCTACATATCTGTTTGTATCAGGCGCTACATAATAGAGGGAAAAAAAAAAAATCAAAAAAATCTAGACACCTTGGCATAATTATTTAACTGTCTTGATAGCGTAATGCATAAATGCGCGGAATTTCGGTGCGAGTATCCTAGGTTCGAGTCCTTGGAGTTCCACATGTATTTATTGATTTCACTAATTGAATTTAGAAGTAAAGTTGGTTGGTGAAAAAATATGAATAAATGACCGCCACAGTCTAATTTTTACTAGAATTAAAACAAAAAATCTAACAGAAGTCTACTGAATCCAAAAAATTAAATTAGAAGGCTTTTACATTTATTGAGGTAGTACTGAAAGGGTTAAAACATAGTAAGCACAGTACATAGTGCATATTTTTTTACATACATACAAAGGTTCTTGACACTTATGTAAGAATTACCCGGTATTTACTTAAAATTCTTAAAACTTTGTAGCAACTCTTAATTACTAAACAGTAAATTAAATGAAATTTTTTTAAATCATGTTGAGAAAAAACTATAAATTTAGTAGCAACTTACACAGTATAATCGAAGTAATTTTTTTTAAAATCATGTAGAGAAAACACTATGAATTTAGTAGCAACTTATATAATCAAACAGTGAATGATGATTAGGGCAAGATCGTCTAGGATTATTAAAGGCAATCTTAAATTGTGTCAAGAAACTATTAGTCACATAATAAACCCTTTCAGTACAATACATTTTAACCAACTTGTCTACAGTTGAATTAAAATATACTTAACCCTTAGAGTACCAGCGACGTGTGTTACCTTTTATTCTAGCTATAATTAGACGATATTGTGCAGCTTAGGAAGGATCTGTGGTAGTTTACGAGATTGATTGAGATAGTATGAAGCCTTATTATTGCTAGAGGTCCTTCCCAAGCTCAATAATATTGCCTAATAGCCGGAATATAATAAAAAGGACGTCACCGGTGCAGTAAGGGTTAACAAGACTATTCTTACTTGGCATCTAGGTGCAGTTAAATTTAAATAAGCATAATGTGAATATGAATCTTAGAAAAAAATATCTAACTGAAGTCTACTGAATCCAAAAAATAAATACAATATAAAAGGCTTTTAAAATTGACATAGTACTGAAAGGGTTAATACATATTAAGTACATAATGCATATTTGTTTACATACATACAATTTGTTTACATACATACAATTTGTTTACATACATACAATTTGTTTACATAGAAAGGTTCTTGACACTTGCGTAAGAATTACCCGGTATTCAATTAAAATTCTTGAAACTCTGTAGCAACTCTTAATTACTAAACAGTAAATTAAATGAGAACATTTAAATCATGTTGAGAAAAAACTAAATTTAGTAGCAATTTATATAATCGAAGTAAAATAATTTAAATAATGTAGAGAAAACACTGGATTTAGTAGCAACTTATATAATCAAACAGTGAATGATGATTAGGGCAAGATCGTCTAGGATTATTAAAGGCAATCTTAAATTGTGTCAAGAAACTATTAGTCACATAATAAACCCTTTCAGTACAATACATTTTAACCAACTTGTCTACAGTTGAATTAAAATATACTTAACCCTTAGAGTACCAGCGACGTGTGTTACCTTTTATTCTAGCTATAATTAAGACGATATTATGCAGCTTAGGAATGATCTGTGGTAGTTTACGGGGTTGATTGAGGTAGTATGAAGCCTTATTATTGCTAGAGGTCCTTCCTAAGCTGAATAAAATTGCCTAATAGTAGCCGGAATATAATAAAAAAAGGACGTCACCGGTGCAGTAAGGGTTAACAAGACTATTCTTACTTGGCATCTAGGTGCAGTTAAATTTAAATAAGCATAATGTGAATATGAATCTTAGAAAAAAATATCTAACTGAAGTCTACTGAATCCAAAAAATAAATACAATATAAAAGGCTTTTAAAATTGACATAGTACTGAAAGGGTTAATACATATTAAGTACATAATGCATATTTGTTTACATACATACAATTTGTTTACATACAAAGGTTCTTGACACTTGTGTAAGAATTACCCGGTATTCAATTAAAATTCTTGAAACTCTGTAGCAACTCTTAATTACTAAACAGTAAATTAAATGAGAACATTTAAATCATGTTGAGAAAAAACTAAATTTAGTAGCAATTTATGTAATCGAAGTAAAATAATTTAAATCATGTAGAGAAATAAATACAAATTTAGTAGCAACTTATGTAATCAAACAGTGAATGATGATTAGGAAAAGATCGTCTAGGATTATTAAAGGCAATCTTAAATTGTGTCAAGAAACTATTAGTCACATAATAAACCCTTTCAGTACAATACATTTTAACCAACTTGTCTACAGTTGAATTAAAATATACTTAACCCTTAGAGTACCAGCGACGTGTGTTACCTTTTATTCTAGCTATAATTAAGACGATATTATGCAGCTTAGGAATGATCTGTGGTAGTTTACGGGGTTGATTGAGGTAGTATGAAGCCTTATTATTGCTAGAGGTCCTTCCTAAGCTGAATAAAATTGCCTAATAGTAGCCGGAATATAATAAAAAAAGGACGTCACCGGTGCAGTAAGGGTTTACAAGACTATTCTTACTTGGCATCTAGGTGAAGTTAAATTTAAATAAGCATGTGAATTTAAATCTTGGAAAGAACTGAAATTAACAGTAAATGAAGAATGATTTAACAAAATTCAAACTGAAGTCTCCTGAATCCAAAAAATAAATACAAATATTAAAGACCTTTATAATGATCGAGGTACGTACTGAAAGGGTTAATACATATAAAGTACATAGTGCCCAACCAGTAATAAAAATTGCTAAAATATCTTCACTAAAAATTCTAAAAAATATTCTTGAAATTAGTCCAGGGTGTCAAACCAGGGTTAAGATTGGAATTAATGAGAAATACAGCAAAAATGTACAAGATTTGTTTTATTTTGAACATATCACTTCCAAGGACGTTAAGAACTGTGAAGCATAAATTTATCTCTGTATGTTTAGTAACAATGACTAATAAGCACTTATAATATAAAACTTGCAAAATAAACAAGCGAAAACATGGAAGACTATCAAAATCGCTGTGGAAAGAACGCTATATAATAAAATTTTGAAATTAAAGAATACAAAACCACCACCTAGGGTGTACATCACTACATGAGCAAGGAAAATGTCTGATTTGACACCCTGAATTAGTGTAGTTACCCCTTTCTTTCTAAAGGTGATGTCATATGAGAGCTAGTGTCTGATACTCTAGCTACAACTAAAGAGTAGGCCGTTATTCCCATTTAGAAATTAATTATGTACCTTAAAATCAGGAACAGACCCCTTCAAACACTAAATATATATTTTTTAAAGAAAACAAAATACGAGAGCAGACCCTTTGAAACACTGAATAAATTTCCCAAAAACCCAAAATAATTTGATAAAATTGAACGGAAACCAAACTATGCTAAAGATTATCTGATAGAGGTGAACGTATGACACCACCTTTAGAAGAACTTCCTTACCTTCTTACTGTAAGCTCTTCTTGGTCGCTTATCTTTTACAGTATCCTGTAGCTGCAGGCTGCATTTCCCGTGGCTTCTCCATCGTTGAAGGTTAGAAGAAAAAAAAATCCAGTGCTTATATAGTATGTCTAATCTTTAAAAGTACTACCTAGTGTTAATCTCAATTTACACACAGCATTTAAGCTGACCCATTCTTCTAAGCAAATCTACGAACACCTTACCCCAAAGATGGCCAATACCGCTATTAATGAACCTAAAAACTATACCAGCTTTATTTCCCAATCTATCTACTGTAATTTCTATCCTAAGAAAGCTGGTGTATTCTAAGGTCTGTTCTTTCTTCAACATGTCCTACAACCTGTCTCCTGGGGTAAAGGTAATTGGGTGAATAACTAGGTTAATCACCTCTAAGATTGTGTAATAACCAATCTCATTAACCAAGTGATCTAGATGTGTGTGAATTTGTTTTGTTTGTGTGTGTTCATTATTTTATTATTGTGTTATGTTATCATTGTTCGGGCTCTGTCTCAAGTCGGTCACCCCCAGGAATACAAAAAATGAAGAATGGCCCAGAGATAGATAAACAAAGTCTCTTTTTCCTTCTGGGGTCAGGGGGCTAGGAATCCTCCTCCCCTTGTACAATTCACCTACTACACAAGACAAAGTAAGGGGCGAGGGAACGCGACAGTAGTCCCAGACTCTAAGAATTGGAACTTTAAATGTTTCTGTTTGGGCTCTGTCTTGAGTCGGCCACCCCCAGCTATGGGGTATGTGCCTGATTATACACATACATATACAATACATATTAACCAAGTCAAATATCCTAACAACATCCTAGTATGATATCTGGTTGGACACACAATAAAAGTTACACCACTCACGCTAACACAAGGAAGCTCCAGCGCTGGTGTATCAAGGCTGCTCCACATTCCTGAAGTGTAGGCCTATCTGCTTCACTGTCCTGAAAAAGAGAAACATTTAGACAAGACATTCTACACAACCTGTAATAATGACTTATTATTTTTCTACTACATAAATATGCAATAGTAACAAAATTGTGTGTTTAACCCCTCAGACCCGGTTGGGCTCTGAGGCATCCATAAAAAACACCCCCGCGGAACCCGGAAGGGCTCCGAGGCACTGGCAGCTTGAAAGCCTGTAAGCTTGGTGTGCGAGGCGTCCGTCCGACGCATGTAAACAACAGCCGGTTGGACCGACGCCGCGCATCTCCGACCACAAGAAGGAGAGGCGTCCTTGTTCGTGTGTGCCTGTATGTTATTGTTAACCTAAGACGTGCGCATGGGGGGTATGAGACACCACACTCCTGTGCGCACGTATTTGAGCTGTTCCCATCACTAACATCGTTATTTTACCATAAATAGCATTAATACTTATCCATATACGTCTATTATAGGTTGATTATAAAGGTATTAACCTGTTACAACAATAAAACAAGTGGAAACAGTGTTTGGATGGTCAAAATCGGCGATACAGGCCGGGAGTTACATAATGTATGGCTGAGGCAACCTCCCTGCCCTCCCCTTGTCTGGAGAGACACTGTTACGCAATAGTCTCTCTCTCGCTCTTTCCCACACTTGGTAACAGTGATGACAACGCCCTGCTACCAACTCGCTAATGTTAGCACGAAAATTGACCACAGAATAAGGGAATAACAGGGAAAATAGGTGATAATTGAAAGTGGGGAAGGAGGGGAGGTGGAGGAGTGATATTTGGCATGGCCCAGACTCTTAACCCGTCCAGCACCAACGACGCGTCTGGCGCATCGGCGATGTATGTAACGCACAGCCCCAGCGACGCGTCTGACCAGTCACCCTAATTGCTCGGACCGTAACCTCAGGTGTAGCCACTCGAGAGGGCTCGGATTTGTATGGGAACTGTGTACGTATCCCACGCAACCGTGCCGATGGTTGAAAACTCTCAAAGTCCACGTGCGTGCGCGTGAGCGCGCAATAACCTGGTTTTTTGGGGGTAATTGCCTTCAATTTTGTACTCTTGTAAAATACGTTTTCGGGGGCTCTGTAGGACCATTCTTTAAGCTTTTTGAGCGGTTTTTCGTGGTTTTTCCTTCATTCCTAACCCATTCGCTATTGTTTCTGGAATAAAACCATTTTATGAAAACCGGCCGGGTTCTGGTGAACAAACAATACAAAACTAGCCGGGGCTCCACGGGTTAAGAGTCTTCCCGCAGTCGCCCGGGGAAACTCTTAAGAGTCTTCCAGCAGTTGCTGGGTTAAGTAGTGAAAAGTAGTGTAAAGTGGCTGATATCGCCACAAAGTTATCTCCACGAAAATAGTTATCACAACTGAACCAGTTGACTAAGAGAGCTCTACTCAACGCCATTCTACAGGTACGAAACACATCTACGCTTGGGGATGCGCGGGAATGAGGAAGCAGTCAAAATAACTAAGATACGGTAGCCTAGGCGTAGATATTTTTCGGCCAAAACCCCCGGGTTTTGGTATGGAATACATCGCCGGGTCTGATGGGTTAAACAAATCTAAACTAGTGACTGCTCTCTAATGCAACCAACCCATTTACTGTACGTGCCTCTTGCTTTTTGTGGCAGTCCTTTTTTTACCTAGTCCATAAATATCAATTAGCAGCCTACTGAGGATTAGTAATCTGACACTGCTTTATTTCCTCTGCAAATGTGTTTTGTCTCCACTTCCCTACTGTCATATTTCTAAGGTACACTCAGATACCATAGTCTCTAGCCCACTCCTCTCTGGCAAGAGGTGAGGCAAGGACCCTTACTGGACGGCGGCCCACAGTGATAGTTAGCGGTGGGGTTGAGGGGAGAGGGCAACGCACACACGAGCACACTGTGAAGCATTTGAGGTCTTTGAATCGTGCCTTAGCCTCACAAATAAGTATGACATTTATCTAAGATTATTATTATTGCAATCATTATTATTATTATTATTATTACTTAGATACAAGTGCCATAGCCAAGATTTAACTGATATACCTGGTACACATCTTTTCCATGCATCTCTCTCACTTTCTCTGAGCTCATATTAACCCTCCAGCCCCGGCTATTGTATTCTATAATTAACCAAAATCCCGGGGGTTATGGCCGAAAAAAGTCTATGCCTAGGCTACCGTATCTTTGTTATTTTGACTGCTTCGCATTCCCGCGCATCCCCAAGCGTAGATGTGTTTCGTACCTGTAGAATGGCGTTAAGTAGAGCTCTCTAAGTCAACTGGTTCAGTTGTGATGACGATAACTTTGTGGCAAAAACAGCCACTTTACACTACTTTTCGCTACTTAACAATAACATACAGGCACACTCGAACAAGCGACTCACTCCTTCTTGTGGTCGCAGATGTGCGGCGTCGGTCCAGCCGGCTGTTGTTTACATGCGTCGGACAGACGCCTCGCACACCAAGCTTACAGGCTTTCAAGCTGCCGGAGCCTCAGAGCCCTACCGGGTAGCGCGGGGTGTTTTTTTTATGGGTTTCTCAAGAGCCCATCGGGTCTGGAGGGTTAACCCCTTCACGCAGATATTACGCAGAGGTTGCCAGATTAGCAATAAGAAATAGAGTTCTCTCACTCGTATAATTACCTCTCCAAAATTAGTTTTCTGCCCACAGCTAACTCAAGGACAACTGCAGAGGTTGAAGTAACTAAACTAAAGGTTTCTAAATACCCCTGATGGTAACAAAGGCTTTAAAGTATCCCTAATAGGCTCAAAATTGCATCATATTTCGGAGAGGGTTAACGTCCTACTATTTATACATATAAATTTGTTAATATACTGTATATTGTCTTGGTATTTGTTATTTACTTTTTCATCTCACAATTATGTTAACATTATATATTATAACATAATTATAACATTAACATATGCTTCTATCAAGAAAACAATCCATGCGCATACTGTAGGTTTAAAGTGAACCCTACGAATCACACATGCTTCAGACTGAAGTTGTATTCATGGGTATTGCTTTACCTGCGTAGGAATGAAACTCCTCTAACAATAAGGATAATGAAAATCTTTAACCCTTGTCTAGTGGGGTGTTTTGGGCTCATTTGGGCATATTCAAGCCCTCCTGCTTGATAAATCAAGCATCTGCATGAAAAAAAAAAAATATATTTAGCAAAAAACTAGGCACTAAAAGCTTCAAAATGAGACCAGAACGAGCTACGTAGCACTCGTGGTTCTCTTGCAGTGGTGCCACGTACATGGAAGTTTAGCATATATCGGTATATTTTTCCCAGCTATGCTCACTACTGGCTACACTGCCGGCCTCTCGAGAACACAGGGAACATGAGTTAATGGGCGGCGGTAAGCCCTGGGAGTCGGCTGTCTGGCCCGCTGCGCTCCCGGCCATTTGCACTCTATTTTAACCCTTTAAAAGCCTTAATAATGCTCCTAACTTGCTGCAAATTGGTGCACGACTTAAGTCGAGCGCCGCTCTTTAAGGGTTAAGATCCTGGGCCTAAAAAAATCCATTTAAAACACCCCAAAAAAACTTGAACCCTTTTTTTTTTTTTTTTGCCCCTGGGCCATGCCAAATATCACTCCTCCACATCCCCTCCTTCTCCACTTCGCCCCCCCCACTCCTTCAGTTATCACCTATTTTTCCTGTTATTCCCTTATTCTGTGGTCTATTTTTGTGCTAACATTAGCGAGTTGCAAGCAGGGCATTGTCATCACTGTTACCAAGCGAGAGCAAGAGAGAGAGAGAGAGAGAGAGAGAGAGAGAGAGAGAGAGTATCGATCGACAGTGTCTCTCCAGACGTGGGGAAAAGTGGAGGGGAGCGAGGTTGCCTCAGCCATAAATTATGAAACTCCCGGCCTGTATCGCCGATTTTGACCATCCAAACGCTGTTTCCACTTGTTGTATTGCTGTAACAGGTTAATACCGTTATAATCAACCTAAAATAGGCGCATACGGATAAGTATTAATGCTATTTATGGTAAAATAACGATGTTAGTGATAGGAACAGCACAGGCGTGTGGTGTCTCATACCCCCCATGCGCATGTCTTAGGTTAATTGTTGGTTTCATTGTTTGAGTGGAGGATTTGCATTAACTTAGGCTACCCATTATTCATTAATCTGAAGATACTCTGTCAAATGGCGCCATTTATTGGGTGAATCGCGCTTTTACAGTAGGTAAGGGAAATTGTGGAGGCCATGCACCCTTCCAAAATGTACAAATATTATATTAGATTAGATTAACCTAACCCTAATATAATATAATATCGTTTTTGTGAGTAACGTTCAAGCCATTTATTGGGTGAATCGCACTCACCGCACCTTTCAAAACAAGAAGAGGACCCAGGTCGAAGGATTCATTGGGTGCAATCCTTTGGGTTATACTGATGTTTTGGACCGACAGTTAGCCCATCGATCTTTTTAGGCCTACTAGGTCCGGTAGAGCATATATATCATTGCTATATATGTCATTAACAGCTGAAATAAGGGAGAAAAAAAATAAAAAATAAACAAAAATACATATAGGCCTACTGTAATTTTTCAGCCAGTACCCAACCAGCGGTGGTGTGAGGGCAGCAGCCCCCACCCATATACTAGGTTAGGTTAGGTAAGGTTGTTAGGTTAGGCTAATGTCTTCCCAAAGTTGACTATTTTTATAACCTAAGATATTAGGCTACCCACTCCACCCCGTGAAATCCGAGCCAGCTTTCGTCAAAAGTTTTCTCGGGTAGGCCTATTCACAAAATTGGGTTTTATGGGTTTGCAATTTGGAAAAAAACAAGGGTCAATATTAAGGAGCCGGACCACAGCTAGAATCTCATTTCTAATGGTAGATTTGGGTTCCTATCATGTTATGCTTCATTGCTATATACTTTTTATCCACCGGAAAATATTTTGTTTTTCTTGATTTTGTTTTTCTTTTTCTTTTTTTAACCTAACCTAACCTAACAGCCCCCAAATACATTTAGGTTAGGTTAGGTTAATGCTTTGGAGAGAAGAAAAAAAAAAAAAAAAAAAATCCGGTGGATAAAAAGTATATAGCAATGAAGCATAACATGATAGGAACCCAAAACTACCATTAGAAATGAGATCCCAGCTGTGGTGCGGCTCCTTAATATTGACCAAAACAAGACAAGTTTTGATACAAAACGCTATAGGCCTATTATTGTATTTTTACACTTTTAACCCCTCATTTTCCCTGAACTTCATAGCCCTCCCTACTAGTGGGGGGCGTGCATGCTTTGTTTACATTCGGGACATTATTTTCTTATTTTTCGGTGTAGGCCTAATCGGGTTTTTTCAAGTGTCGATAATGAAATTCCTCCATGCGGCTATAGGCCTAATGAGAAAAATAAGGCGAGTCTATTGGTCCCTATTTTCCCTAATAAATTATTTCTAATAGGGCTGCGAAAGAGGTCTTGAATATTATCCCCCTGGATATAGAGGACTAGTAAGACCTGCGTCCAGTATCACCGTAAGGTAAGGTAAGATGAACGACGGCAGAAATGGATCGGGAAAGTCGGCGGAAATTAAGGAAGCCAGCTGGTGCACGGTTAGTCACAAGTGTCGAGTAGGCTCCATTGATAAAACGTTTAGGCTACAATGAACGATAGCCTAAATGCCACTATAATATTTGGTCATCTTCATCAAAAATCCGCCCTCGCAGCTTCTAGAATGCACCAGTAACCTACCCAAAGTCGAGCTAGCCTAGGGTTTATTAGCCTCGGTGCCGTCTTACAATATAGCCTACACGCATCTACACCACCTAACATCCGTAAAACCAAAATTAATGGCGAAACGACAAATAACATGAATTAGCTACAAGGAAATGTTTACATGGATAGCCTGGTTTCTGCGTCCACGACGTTGCCAAGATGGCGAGCTACCGGCATAGTCTTCATCACACGTACACTTGGGCCCTGCGAACAATCATACGTTTACGTAATAATGGTAGCACTAACACCCATGTCACACCAGTATAATATACACTGCATGTGTAAATATCTTGGCAACTTAGTAGAAAGTTACTAAGAGCAGTTGGAATGTGAAAAAGAAAGGTTGCACGTTAGACACCAACCCACACCCACCTTGACTTGTCCGTTGTTTGTCTCACAGTGGAGACCACAGCGAGGGAAAGCTAGCGGAGTAATACTTTATATTGACGATTTTCCTTCATCGCCGCTTCTATATAGCATCCAGAGTATAGCCTAAAATTAACATTCCATGCTAGTCTAAAGATGCCACGCGTCAAATCCATGTTCAGAGGGGATCTGGATGGCTCCGCACCTATGCGCAGTCAGTATGTACCACTCAGTAGTAGCAGGTTAGTACAGCTCCGTACCTCAGTCGGGTACTCAAGGGTACTAAACTCAGAGGTCTTTTCTGACACTACCTGCCATGCAGATTGGACAGCTCCGTAATAGTACGGAAGGGTAATAAATACCGCAGTCCTTTATTATACGCTACCTGCCTTGCAGATTGGAGCCTGGATCGAGTCTTACGTAAATGCACAATAAATATATGGTTATAGCCTTGTGATTGTATACAACTTTGTGTGTATGTGTGACGATTAAATTAAGAAATGTTGTTTAATTAACAAAATAACTAACAAATACTGTATATTTAGCCAATTAATTAAATAATCTATACAGTAAATATTTCATATCTAGCTTAATATGGCAAACTCAAGTCTAATTAAGGCTATTCCACATCATATCCACATCTTGTTCTTCCATTTCTGCAATTGAGCCATCATAAATTCATAATACACGTGACGTGGGCTACATCATCCTCATACAAATTACTAATGACATAGATTCCTTATAGAGAGTAGTCCTACAACGCAGAATTAAACAAAATATCCATAATACTAGAAATCTCCCATATGAAGGAAGGTTGAAGAAATTAGGCTTACATTCGTTAGAGATGTCTTATTTTAATCGTTCGTCACCCTTACACACAACATTTTATACAATCACAAATCACAAGGCTATAAGCCTAAGTCCTATAACCATATATTTATTGTGCATTTACGTATGACTTGATCCAGGCTTCAATCTGCAAGGCAGGTAGCGTATAATAAAGGACTGCTGTATTTATTACCCTTCCGTACTATTACGGAGCTGTCCAATCTGTAAGGCAGGTAGTGTCAGAAAGGACCTCTTGAGTATAGTACCCGACTGAGGTACGGAGCTGTACTAACCTGCTACTACTGAGTGATACATACTGACTACGCATAGGTGCGGAGGTGTCCGTAATCCGTTCAGAGGCTCAGAGCAGTGCGTGTTGAACTCCTGCGCATAAAAAACTAGTCCTGAGTTATTTCTTGGAATATTGGTATTTGCTTGCAAATAATTGTTCAAAAATATTTAATTATTATGACATACTGCAAATAAAAGTGCATATAAAATGCTTATTGAGCTTGCTAAATATCGTATATTTTTCGATCTGATATACTGTACTTTTTATGTTTCGTTTGACAAGTTTAGTAATCATTATCCTCTTCAGTTCTGTATCATTAAATACATCGCCATTATCACCATAACTTACTTTCAAGGACCATCGAATGCGCGGGACATTAGCGCGGGATATTGCCAGGCATTAGGCCAGACAAAGAGGCGCCAGGAGAAAGGGGGGACTGGACGACTCGGCCCATGGGACAACTCGGCTCGGACAGCTCGGCCCACTTTTGGACAACTCGGCCACGACGGCGAGACAGCTCGGCCCATTATTTGAGACAGCTCGGCCATGACGGCGAGACAGCTCGGCCTATTATTTGAGACAGCTCGGCCCCATGTTATGCTATGGGGCATTTTTTTTAATATAGCCGTGAAAAAACCTGTAGCCTTGAAATTCGTGATTCGGAGAAAGGCCCTGTCAGACGAGCATTCTTTCCGGCAATTATTTTCAGTATTTCTGGTCTGAAAGCTTAGATTTGAAGTCTTAAAAGATTTTAACCAAACCAATCATCGAATGTTTACCTTCAGTTTAATTAGTTGCCAAACTTATTTAGTTGCGATTAAGTCTAATGACAGTATCTTGTGAGCTTGTCACCACTTTAAGGAATCATTATTATATAATTTTAGGGATAAAATCGTTGTATGAATATCATAGCCAAGGTCTCTGCATACTGTCTGCATGCAGTATTACTTACTTTCGTTGATTCCGCCTGTTACCGGTGAAGCTGAAGTTGGCCAGTCATCAACTCATTATGCTAACCTATTGTGTTCCATAATGAGGATTATGGTGAATTGTCTTAAAAATGGGTTAATTTTGCGATATATTGGTCATGGGAGTGTTTACTGTGGCATAAGATAGTGAAATATACGGGGTGGTAGAGGGCGGCGCACACTAGGACAGCTGGCGCATACGATAATTTAAGTGTGTTCATTATTATTTTCCCACTAATACATGATTGCCTGAACAGTATAAACTGTCTTTAAATGTAGTCACCACAACGTACCCCGGGTACATGCAGTATGATTGTACTGTAGGTACTGCACAATTGAAAAAAGAACAAGAAAACAAAGATGCTTTGAAATATGGCAACACCGTCTAAAGCCACTCGGGAACACATGCAGACGATCCCGAACAGAGACACACACGAACCCCGTTATTATGACTAACATATTCTCTAATTTGTTTTCTTTTTCACCACTATCATGAGTTCCTAAAAAAAATCCATCTTTTGTCTGGTTTAATTAGTATAACTTTCGCCAGCATCCAATAATAGACCTGGGTAATATATTAAATGCTCTATAAGAGTTCGCCATGACAACTGTGCTTTCGTCTGCGGGGAAGGCATGGCAGCAACCGCTATGCCCTGACATTTACACCGAATCACGATTCTATTTCGATGCATTTAAAATACTTTGATGATAAAAACTATCCCAACCAACGTCACCAAACCTAATTCAAGTCATACAGTAAACATACATCGACATCGTTAGTGTGTATATACTTTGTGCCAACCCTGCCAACATCATACACTCAATGTTCAGCTTTGGAAGGAATTCAGAGGTACCGGTATACTCCAGGACACAACTTATGAACTTTTCGAAGGTAGGCCTATCTCGGAGATAATTAGCCTAGCCTATTTGTTTCAGTAGCCTACCGGTGACGTCTCTTTTTGTGCTGTAGTCGTGGTTAGATGAATTTATGCAGCTTAGGAAGGACAATTGCCGACTTGCGAGTTTCGTTCTATATCTATAAGGAAGTTGGATCTGTAGACAACGATATTTAATTAACATAATTTACAGCTAAATTACTGTCGTAGTACATATATAAATACATACAACCAAATTCTACATACCATTTATCCACCAGAAACGTACATTATTATTGCATTTCTGTTGAATATCGATGTTCACGGCTCCAACTTCCTTATAGTCTGAAACTTGCAAGTGGTAAATTGGGTGAAGGCTGGTACTGTCACAGTGTGCATCTCCTACCCAACCTTAGCCATTTCTGCATGTATCTTTGTCCTGTTTGAATCCTGGGGCGGAAGGCTAGGTATCCTCCTCCCCTTGTATAATTCACGGTTAACCCCTTCTATACCGGCGACATCTATTATATTTATTCTAGCCATAATTGGACGATATTATGCAGTTTAGGAAAGGATCTCTAGCAATTATAGGCTATGCCTTCGAACTATCTCAATCAACACTTTTGACTCACAGATCCTTTCTAAGCTGCATAAAGTCATCACAATATAGCCAGAATATAATCAATAAGACGTGGTCAGTACAGAAGGGATTAATCGGCCTATAGGCCTTGGTTTTGTGCTCCACAGATATTTTTTTTTATTTTTTTTTCTCATAAATCTACAGTTATGGTCCCCCTATTTTGTTTGCCATTCTGTTGCTCCTAATTGGTTAATATTATTAGTAGTAGACTTAGTATGGTTTGATGATGCGCGGAAATTTATATTTGACTTGAAATTGATACATTCAAGTATTAAAAACCTTCACCAGAGTGAGACTCGTCCGCCACGGTTTAACGAGTTTACCCTCGAAACTCCGTTTTCTGTAGACTAATTTTCTTACGACTCACGATCTCGATTGCCATCAAAGGAGGCGGGTGATGGTTTGTTTGCGTCCGCCTTGGTCCACGACTCACGAGTGTCTGCTTCGCCAACTCTCTTTTTCAATGGAAGCATATTAATTTAACATGACACTTAATTTAACTTGGGGGCTGCTGGCGGGTGCCCAACCCCGAAATGAGATGAAATAGGAGAGCTATCCGCCCTTCAAAGGTGGCTTTCTAGGGCCTTTTCTAGCTGATGCCGAGAGGATTGGGTTCTAGTCATGTGCTAATGGGCTGGTCTATCAGAGTGAGCTGAGCGATCTCTGCCATACCCATAGCTTACTCTGACTGTTCCTTTTACTTATATATTTTCTAGATCTCAAATAACGGCGTCTCTTCCGTGGATTGACCTCCCTACTGCCAACCTAAAGGTTGGCAGATTGGGAGCCAAAGCGTCACATTTATCCTTTGCCCTCAACTTTCCCTTCATAATTGCTGAGGGGCACAGGGCCTTGGGTGGGGCTTTGGTTTCCCGGGTGTTTCCGCACCCTCCTCAGCTCCCCGCCTTAGAGTGGCTTCGGTCACCTGGGCTTTATTAGTGGTAAGCAGGGAGGGTTTTGTGGGGCCGCTCGGTTATGTCCTTGGCCTTGCTCAGGACCTTGAGGCTGCTCGGCCAGACACCCTGGGGAACAGCAACAATAACAACAACAACTTGGGGGCTGCTTTCCCCAGACTCCCACAATTCGCACATCAGTAGGGCTTCCTGAATATGGTAAGACTAAAAAACGGCACAACTCTGAATAAAGTAGACGTGCCGTTCCGCCCAAAATCTAAACGGCATACCCAACTCTGCGATCGGTCACCATCATCACTACCAGTCACTATCATCATTAATATCATCAGCACTACTACTATTATAATCATCACTACTACTCTCATCACTACTACTCTCATCATCACTACAACTTTCACCATCACTACAACTTTCACCATCATCACTACTACTTACCAACATCACTAATAATGTCACCTTCATCTTACAATCACCATTATTATACTGTCACCATCATAAATACTATTATGACCATCATCACTACTACTAGTATTGTATTTTTCGATAGAAAAATTTCTCCGGCGAAGCCGGATTTCTCCATACAATGCTGGCTCGCTATCGCTCGCCAGGAAGAAATCGACACCTGGATGGGGATAAACGTCTTAAAACAGTTGGCTGAATGGGGCCGAATGGATACAAGCCAGAGAAAGAGAGAAAAGGAGAGACAGAGAAAAAAAAGAAGCTGATCCCCCTTAAACAGCTTTATCAAAAGTGTTCTACAATGTATAATTATTGTGCCTCCATAAAGTGGCCAGAAACAATTGTCCACGACTGTACCTGTGTGCTGGAGAGGGTGATGTGTGTGTGTGTGTGTGTGTGAGAGAGAGAAAGAGAGCGAGAGAGATATGTCTGCAGGGGTTTCGTCTTAGTAAACGTCTGTCTGTGTGTGTAGTTTCATCTGTGTGTGTGTGTGTGTGTGTGTGTGACTGTGTGAGAGACAGAGATATGTCTGCAGGGGTTTCGTCTTAGTAAAAGTCTGTCTGTGTGTGTAGTTTCATCTGTGTGTGTGTGTGTGTGTGACTGTGTGAGAGAGAGAGATATGTCTGCAGGGGTTTCGTCTTAGTAAACGTCTGTCTGTGTGTGTAGTTTCATCTGTGTGTGTGTGTGACTGTGTGAGAGAGAGAGATATGTCTGCAGGGGTTTCGTCTTAGTAAACATCTGTCTGTGTGTGTAGTTTCATCTGTGTGTGTGGTGTGACTGTGTGAGAGAGAGAGATATGTCTGCAGGGGTTTCGTCTTAGTAAACATCTGTCTGTGTGTGTAGTTTCATCTGTGTGTGTGTGTGTGACTGTGTGAGAGAGAGAGATATGTCTGCAGGGGTTTCGTCTTAGTAAACGTCTGTCTGTGTGTGTAGTTTCATCTGTGTGTGTGTGTGTGTGACTGTGTGAGAGAGAGATATGTCTGCAGGGGTTTCGTCTTAGTAAACGTCTGTCTGTGTGTGTAGTTTCATCTGTGTGTGTGTGTGTGTGACTGTGTGAGAGAGAGAGATATGTCTGCAGGGGTTTCGTCTTAGTAAACGTCTGTCTGTGTGTGTAGTTTCATCTGTGTGTGTGTGTGTGACTGTGTGAGAGAGAGAGATATGTCTGCAGGGGTTTCGTCTTAGTAAACGTCTGTCTGTGTGTGTTTGTGTGACTGTGTGAGAGAGAGATATGTCTGCAGGGGTTTCGTCTTAGTAAACGTCTGTCTGTGTGTATAGTTTCATCTGTGTGTGTGTGTGTGTGTGTGTGACTGTGAGAGAGAGAGATATGTCTGCAGGGGTTTCGTCTTAGTAAACGTCTGTCTGTGTGTGTAGTTTCATCTGTGTGTGTGTGTGTGTGTGACTGTTTGAGAGAGAGAGATATGTCTGCAGGGGTTTCGTCTTAGTAAACGTCTGTGTCTGTGTGTGTAGTTTCGTATGTGCGTGTGTGTGTGCATCTTAACTAGCTATGCGTGTACTGTACCTGTCAGCCTTAGTGTTGTGTGTGTGTGTGTGTGTAAGCATGGGTGTGAGTGTGTGTGTGTATACAGTACGTGTCTGTGTGTGTAGTTTCATCTGTGTGTGTGTGTCTAACTAGCTATGCGTGTAGCCTACTGTAGGCCTACCTGTCAGCCTTAGTTGTGTGTGTGTGTGTGTATATACAGTACGTGTCTGTGTGTGTAGTTTCGTCTGTGTGGGTGTGTGCAAGACCAATAATATACCAGGTCATCCCACACTGTGGTGGCGCGCAGATGGCTGACGTCACACCAAGTTTGTCAGAGAGTACTGCCCACCCCCTCAGTTTTTCTCTCCACTCCCCCCACTCACCCCCCAGCCTATTTCCCCCTACCACCTCTATCGGAGACAAATAGCAAGTATCGATAGGTTTTTGGACTTATTAAGCTTCGAAGGGTCAAAGCTTCACTGATGTCATCTTCATACCAGTATTTAATTAACTGGAGCTCCTGTTAAGAAATACTCAACCTGAGTGGATGAAAAAAAAGTTACCCAACTTGAGCCGCATTTTCCTTTACCATCATTATCTCCGATAGACTGGAAATGGTGTCGTATTTCACACTCAAATGCCATAAAAGGGTGTCCAATATCAAGCCAACTCAGCCCTGCTCCTACACAGGTTTGAGGAAGTGAACAACTGGGTTTTAAGTCAATCCGATTCGGGCTTTACGTATATATCTGTAAGCAAGTCATCATATTTCATTGGCGAGTGTTAAAAAATCTATCTATCTAAATGTAGTCTTAAATTAGCCCAAACATACGCCAAAGTAAAGTTATTCACGATCATTCGAAATTGGGCTTTTGTGTAATTTCCTCTTTAACAAGTAAGTGTTTATACTTATAAGAGTGTGCAAAATATAAATGTTCTAATGTATAACTAAAGGGGGTATCACACTGGGCCAATTCTCGTCATTCTTCAGCAAAAAGTGGAGCTACCGTCAATCTCCGGCACAAATCTCACCCTTTGATGGAGCTAGGATGCTTCCCGCACTGGGTGGGAAGCTCCAGTTTTTGATGGAGGTAGAGTGTCAGCCTCTTTACAGCTCACATTTAATCTCATTGATATCTCAAGTATATGACGTCGAAATATATATTTTGCTACATAATTGTGTGTTTTGATTGTGAGAAGGGCTGCGGATAGACATACACTAAGTGAATTAATGCTAAAATAGCTACACCACTTGCAGCTAAATAACCACTTCCTATACCTACGCCACGGCGATTGGTATGAAACGAAAACATTCGGTTGTGTAGCAGGAGGAACTGTTTTTCAGATGCCTATTTACTAAGAATCATTGAACAATATATTTAACCTAGCCTAACCTAACCTAGTATATTAGTGGACTATTTATGAATGTAAAATGTAAAAATATATTGTAACATTACCAAATTATTGAGATAAATACAGGTCTACCCGCATACACAGGATTATGCCTACAACCTCCGAAAAGTTCAAAATATTTCCTCATATATGCTCCAAATATAAAACATAATCACGGAAACTTGTAGATTGAGTCATATTGAAATATAAGTGTCGATATAAATCCATATTACTCTAAATTATTGGTGAAACAGCACAATATAAACGATCGTTTAGTGCCGAGGTAACGACAGGGGCTCCGTCAGGCTATAGCCTATATTTTGCGAAAAACTTCCTCATAGCTACTTATATAAGCTTCACACGCAAAACATAGCAACATTAACGTAAAGATTGGGTCCTATTACACAAAGTTTTCAATATCAATCCATATTATTTTACAGTTTAAGTGAAACAACTGTTCTATAGCCTACGCCACGGCGATTGGTATGAATCGAAAAAGTTAAAAATATACATTTCCTCATATAAGCTTCAAATTTAAAAATAAATTACACTAACGTGTAGATTGAGTCATATTGCATTATAATTGTAGATGTAAATTCATATTGCTATACATTACAGTATAGGTGAAACGGACCAATATAGGCTAAGGTCGGACGTTGTTATTGTTGTGTCGGAGACTCACGCAGCCAGGACGCTTGGCGTGTGTGATAGGATTTGCTGGCGCTACTGGCTGGAAACGGAGACTGGAGATTGGAGATTGACGAGAATTTGGCCCAGTGTGATGCCCGCTTAAGAACCCCCAAAAGATTCACCAAACCCAAATATACGAAGCGTTTGTTGACGTTCTTAAAACAAAAAATAAGAACAACAGCTTGCGTACGCTTATACGATATCGGGAAAGTAATGCTACTTTATTAATGGGTAGACGTCCTTCCTAAGCCGTGTAAAGACTTATTATAATTGCCAGAATATAATCAAATGGATGTTACCGGTATTGAATGGGTTAAAGATAAAGCTACACATTTATTTCCCTCCTTCCACGGACCCCTTTATCCCCATTCCCCCCGGCAAACTGCCTGACAGTTCGACTTGGCCTTCCTGGAGGGCCCACATGACCAAATGACCGCCAGCAAACTGCCGGACAGTGCCTGGTGGTTTCGCTCAACTGCGTGCACGGGCATATCCCTGGTTTGCCCGCTGAATTTGCCCCATATCGAACATTTCCCTTGTGCCCGACGGGCAGTGCTCGATCGTGTGGACGGGGCTTTAGGAGCTCAGGGCTGTTCGGCCAGGCAGCCTAGGGATCGACTACTACTGCTGCTTCCACTCACTCCCTTCCTTCCCTTATCAGGGGTACTCCAACATCCATCGCTCTTAATTGTATTTCTGTCACATACCGGTATCAATAAAACAAAAAAATTACAAATCACATTATAATTGTTCATAAGCAAATTCACAGAAGATACAATAGCATACTTATTATATATCAAAACTATACTGTACAATATTTATTTCTAGCTGTAATATACAGCACCATTACAATTAAGGTATCACACAAGATTCTATTTTTAGCAGCATTCAAAAGTTTGCTAACAGTCTTGCTAAATGTGTAACCTCAATATAAGAAACATTAATAATATAGGTCAATGAAAATTATTTATCAAAATTATACTTAGCTCAACTTATGGGGTAAGTTATTTCATCCTATATCAGCCGATTTCCAGATACTTGTACATAGATACAATGGTATATTCACCTTTTCTATTACTTTGTAGTGGCTCTGACAGTTACCTTTCATCAGGTGAACTGAAATAACAAAGTACCCTTGCAACATATCCACCTGCAACTATACCAGCCTTAACAGCTCTACAACCAGGAAGTGGTGTATACTGTATAGGATGACCATTAGTCAGTGCTTACACCCCGATTACAGAATAAGAAATAATGACATCTCTGCTCCATATACAGTTTGTTTTCATACGGTAAATTGCCAATATATTCCATTATTAAAATGAAGTCACAGCTCAGTAATTAAGATAAGGGCTATGACAATTTCCTGCCCCGTGAAGATCAGGGTTTCAGAGTCCAGCAACGCGTTCCGTTGACAGCTAGCAAATCATTGCTTCCTGCGAGCGCTTTGCTAGGCTAGCGGAACGACATTGCTTCCTCACTCTGCTCGCTCTGCTAGGCAGCTAGGCTAGCAAAGCGAGCAGCCAAAAGAGGTTGCTAGGTTGACCTAGCAGAGCGAGCAATGAAGGTGTAAATGATTGTTTTTGCCCTATTTCCACACTAACTGGCCTATTTCATGATTAATAGTATTGAATGAGAATAGAGATGTACAGCAGTTAATAATTCTTGATTAAAATTATATATTTGAAGTCACGCTTACCCCTATAGAATGTTGCCACAAATATGTTATGCCTACACGGCAACATACTTAATTAAGACTTCCATTTTTCTTCCTATGTGTATATAATATTACAGTTGGCATCGCCATTAATTGCTTCATTTATATATAGGCTACTATATGAAAGCAACACTAAAGTCATTCCCTATCAACAGAATCATTGTGAATATTAGGCTATGTTGGCTATATCGGACAATACCGCCCCAGGCCACCACGGTACACTCAGTTAACAGGCCGCCAGAGTGAATATTATGAATAAAAACAATGTTACACTATGCTGTGCCTGTGTGTCAATGGTTGGATGGTATGAATAGGTATGCCGGGAAATAGTGCTAACAAGATACACAGAGGGCCTCTGAGTTGGACGGATCCTAAATTGAGTGGTCAATCCTGTAAGTCCTTCACTAAACTGGCTCTGGTTGTCCCTCTCACAGGGAATAGGTCCGCTTGGGGGCATTCTGTGTATGGCCACCCTCGTAAGGGGAGTAAGGCGTCCGGCAATAGATAGATAGATAGATATACACCCCAATTAACTTTACATGATACTTTGTGTATATACAGAATTATAGATTCCCTTTTTAACCAATCCCAACTGGAAATAGAAAGGTCTATCGTGGACACTCGTAAGTCACGATAGTTTTTATTAAAGTTTCCACTGTTCTTGCATACGTTTTTACGCAGACCGTGCATGGGCTCATACGATATATAGCCTAATATATGGTACAGTAGTTACAAAATATATTTTCGTAGAGTGTGATACATTTATCAATTTCAGTGCTCTATTAAGTGATTACATGTATATGGAAACTGTTGATGGATGTTATGTGCGGCCATCTGATATGCGAAGCAAAAAAATGCTAGCTAGTGTCCCGTTCAGCCTATTGACAGTGCTGCTAGCCAAGCAAAGCGCTCGCACGAAGCAATTTTCTGCTAGCTGTCAACGGAACGCGTTGCAGGAGTCCGCTATTTTTAGGCAGGTCGGCATTGTGCTGCTTGAGGAGTATGTGTGGAGTTACTCGTAGAGACGGATTGAGGAATGAAGAGATACGTAGGAGAGTGGGGCAGCAGGAACATTTGTCAGCCCTGAGCCAGTGTGGACAGAAGGGTGCTGAGCTGGTATGGTCATGTTGAACGAATGGGAGATGAAAGGCTTACAAAGAGAATATATGAGTCAGATACAAGGGGAGATAGAAGGGCAGGAAGACCCCCATTGAGATGGAGAGACTGTGTAAGACAAGCTTTGGATGATAAGAGGAATGACTATAAGAAGAACATAAGAACATAAGAAAATGGGAGTCTGCAAAAAGCCGATCGGCCCATACAAGGCAGATCCCTGTCACACCCAACCCCAATTACAGGCCCAACTCACTAATACCTTAAGTACTGCCCCCACCAAAATGGTCAGGGATTAACACAAGATTACAGGGGTCTGCTGAACGCCGATTGGCCCACACCTGGTAGATCGCCCTCACACCCAACCCATCTCGTCCATATGCCTATCTAATTTTATCTTAAAGCTCCCTATCGTTCTTGATCCCACTACATCATTTGGTAGCCTATTCCACCCATCTACAACTCTGTTACCAAACCAATATTTGCCTATATCTTTTCTGAAACGAAATTTATCTAATTTGAAACCATTTGTACGAGTTCTTTCGCTATCACTGAGCTTTAGTACATTTTTCATGTCCCCTTTATTAATCCCACTTGAATACCTCTATCATATCCCCGCTAACTCTGCGTCTCTCTAACGAATGTAAGCCTAATTTCTTCAACCTTTCTTCATACGGAAAATTTCTAATATTATGGATAATTTTTGTCATTCAACGTTGTACTCTCTCCAATGAATCTATGTCCATTCTGTAATAAGGACACCAAAATTGAACAGCATAATCCATATGGGGTCTCACTAATGACAAGTAAAGTTTTAAGATAACATCAGCAGTTCTCTTACTCACACTCCTAGATATGAACCCGAGAATCCTGTTTGCCTTGTTACGAACGCTTATACATTGTTTTCTAGGCTTCAAATCATTGCTAACAAACACACCTAGACCTTTCTCACAGTCTGAGTTTTCTAATTCCATATTAGCTAGTTTATATTTAACATTTGTATGCATCTTCCCTATCTTTAATACCTTGCATTTGTCAATGTTAAACTTCATCTGCCAATTTACTGACCATTCGTGTAAGGTATCTAGATCCCTTTGCAGACACTCTATATCTCTATCTGAATCCATTTTTCTCCCCATTTTGGTATCGTCTGCAAATTTACTTATCCTACTAGTTATACCTAAATCAAGGTCATTTATGTATATAATAAACAACAGAGGACCTAATACAGATCCCTGGGGGACACCACTTTTGACTACTCCCCATTCTGACTTGGTACCATTTATGCTGACTCTCTGCTTCCTACCAATTAGCCATGACCTAATCCATCCTAACAACGCCCCACCTATTCCATGTGCCTCAACCTTTCTCATCAATCTCTCATGAGGGACTCTGTCGAAAGCTTTACTGAAATCTAAATATATAATATCATATGACTTGTCATTATCTACTGCTTCATATACCTCTGAGAAATAACTAAGCAAATTCGTAAGGCAAGACCGTCCCTGAGTGAATCCATGCTGAGAAGAATTGATTAAGTTAAATGTTTCTAAGTGGTTTCTCATTTTCCTAGCAATAATTGACTCTAGTAGTCAATTATAATTGGATGCTATTGATTTATCACCTTTTTTGAAGATCGGAACTACATTTGCAAGCTTCCAAGCTTCTGGAACTATACCTGTTTCTAATGACTTGTTAAATAGAAATGTTAATGGATAACTTAACTCATCTCTGCATTCTTTTAATACTCTAGCATATACCTCATCAGGACCAGGCGATTTATGAGGTTTCAGTCTGTCAATTTCCTTAAGCACATCATTTCTACTTATAGTAACCGTACTTAACCTATTTTCTATACTATCGCTATATACCTTACGGACTTCTGGAATATGTGCCAAATTTTCATTAGTGAAAATGGAAAGAAATTGACTATAGATCAGGCAAAGGAAGTGGTAATAAACAGGAATGAATGGAGAATGCTTGTGAATAGTTGAGTGAACACGTGGTCATTTGGGGGAAGGGGTCGGGCGCAAGTTGGACTAGATAATAGTCCATCATGCGCCTGGCCCGGGGAGACGATTAATATGAAGGGTGCGCCTGGAAGTGTGGTGGGCGGGCTTGTGGCTTTGGCTCCGCTACATGTCTGCCTGCCGAGATCGGAGCCTCTCCGGGTGGTTGGGGGCCGGAGGAGTGCTGGAGCGACCTTGGTGACCCTGGTCTCTGGGTATTCTCCTGGGTGACCTAGATGTGTGTGAATTTTGTGTTTTGTCTGTGTTTGTTCGCTGTTTTGTCTTGTGTTTTGTGTTTTCCTGTTCTTGCTCTGTCTTGAGTCGGCCACCCCCAAGAAAATACAAAAAAAAAAAAATAAAATAGAGGAAAATAAAATAAAAAAATAGGAAAAGTGGGGATTGGGCCTGAGCATATAGAATAGAATAGAATAGGCATTGTACTTGTAAAGTTTCCGGAGTCAGAGACAGAATTTTTTCACCAACTCCAAGGGTTGTGGAATCAGGGGCGATGAGTCGGCTATTTATGGGTGGGTCGAGTCGTGCTTGTAAAATTGTTGGAGTCAAAGAGTTTTTTACCTCCATAACTCTAGTTAAAGATAAACATTACACTAAACCAACTCTAAATCAGACCAAGTAGTTGGAACCCCATAAATGTATATATATGTGTGTACTGTATGTGGTCTTGAAACAGCTAATGTATATGAATTAATGTTATGCCTAACTCTATCTATTAGCCTGCATGTAAAACATGCATGCAAATCTTGGACACCCTGGTAGCGGAATAAGAGCGGGGAATCCCCAACTGTTACTGCAATTATTTGGGAGCCTCCTGCTCCAGCACCACCTTTCCAGCTCTAGATAATTTGGGACAGTATGGTTAACCCAACGGCTGTGACAATCCTCTCGAGAGGTTTTACTGGTGGGCTGCGACGCTCCTCTCGGAAGAGATGTCAATCACGTACCAAAACACTCCCAATAACAAAAACAACAAGTGTGACTGTCAGGACTATAGGGGTGAAAATCCAATGATATTTACTGCCCCCCCATCTTGCCTCCACCCTGCTCCTCCCATTTCCTCCCTCCATCCGGCCAATACTCCCATACGCACAGCCGCTCGTTGCCGATTCCGTGCCACATTTTCAACTACGAACCACCGTAGCACCTCAACCACATATATTTTGGGTATTCATATATTATATGGTTGGATGCACGCTTTCATTTCCTACACAATGATATGGTTTTCGTTGCATTTTGGAAGATTCGCCAAATCGGCCTAGGTCTAGCACAGGGCTATGGTGTCTAGCATTTCCTGGATTAACAGTTCCCACTCATGGCCACTGTTTACGTAGCACGCCCATACTTCCACCTAATATGGTTGCCACCCAGCAAAGTCAAACAGTTACCAGAGTAAAAACTGGATATTTTTTGTGCCGCTTACATTGCAGATATGCATAGGCAAATAGGTTGAGATTTTTTTTTATTTGAAAGGAGTAGAAATCCTGCAACCTCTGTAGCTTCTTACAACACCACAGCTAATAATATTTACCCTGTCAATCATTTGACGATCATTTTATCAATGCTACTAGCAGATTATTTTATTCATCTTAGGAATTATATCTATGAATTTAAAGGTTGAAGACCCATCTCAATTAACCTTCAGAAGTTCCTTCCTAAAATGAATAAAACCACCGGGAGGTAGCTAGACTATAATTATACATACTGTAGAACAATTCTATGATTAAAAGGCTTAATATACAAATGTGTGGTACTAAAGATATGAATAATAACATAAAGGGAGGCACATAATTCAGTTATCCAGTTGCCTTAGATGGTGCCTAGCCAGGGTAACAACATTTTGCATCTCCGTGTATTAGTAACTTACAATAATTCCCTGAGTAACACAACAATATTACATTTACTAATATTCAGTGTGAACATTTAATCTTTTCTAATGAACTTCTCTTCTTATATATCTTCAGATAAGAATACAGTTATGTATATTATATACCAATAGGTTGAAAGACACCCCCAGGAGCCATTTAAAGTCTGTTGATTTAGTGGCTTATTGGTAACAAAACTGAGTCTCCTATGATTCAATAAACTCGGGTGCAAGACTCAGCCGTGATAAATATATTTTATAGGTTCCATTATGATAGGTATAGTTGCCATAATTATAATGTAAAACTTGCAAAATAAACAAACCAAGACTGGGACGATACAAGATAATGTAAGATAAGAATGTAAATTAGCATATGGTATGATAGGTTTGGTTAGGTTATTTGGGTTAGTAAATATAATTATATATACACTCGACCCTCGATTCTGCGGACCCCGATACAACGGATTTCGGATACAACGGACTCTGTCCGTAGGCGGACAATCCATCCGGACCGGACCAAATGTCCGTTGCTGGATAGATTTGTCCGCTAGGTGGCAGAGCGAGCGGCGAGTCTCCCGACAAAACACGAGCGGCACTCAGTCAGTCTTCACCTCTCGACCTAGCCATTTTGTCCGTTCGTGAGTTGTGACTGCTTATTATTGCCATAGATACTCCTTATTACCTTCGAAATGGGTCCCAAAGTACAGAAAAGGAAGCGTGTGAACCTTAGTGTGATGCAAAAGCTGGACATAATACGGAAATTAGAAGCTGGAACAAGTGTAAAGAGAATAGAGGAGGAGTATGGTATCAAGAAGCAGACGGTATCCGACATCCGCAAGGCCAAAGATAAGTTGAACAAATATGCCACCAGTTATTGTGTAGACGCATCGGCATCCAAAAGTGGTAAAGGTGCCCCACGGAAGCATATGAAGACTGAGAAAGACAATTCACTGGACGCTGCCGTTATGAAGTGGTATACACAACAACGTTCTAGTGTCCTAAATGTGCGTGGGGTGGAAGTTCTTGCCGCTGCCACTAAACTTGCTAATCACTTAGGTGTAGCCAATTTCAAAGGTAGTGATGGGTGGCTGTGGCGGTTTAGGAACCGCCATGGTTTATTTAATACAGTTGTGCGAGGAGAGGCTGGCGACGCTGACACTGCTAGTATTGAGCCTTTTCGTCTCAAGGTGCAGAAATTAATTGAAGATGAAGGCCTAACTCTAACTCAGGTATATAATGGAGACGAGACAGGCATGTATTGGCGGTCGATGCCTAGGAATACCCAGATTCGCAAGGGTGAAGAGGATGCTAGGGGCAAGAAATCGAGCAAGGAGAGACTCTCGGCACTCGTCTGTGCAAATGCTAACGGCACCCACCGCCTGCATATAGCTGCTGTGGGAAAGGCTAAGTGCCCTAGAGCTTTCAAGGGTATTAACATAGAGTTGGACCTGCCGCTTATCTACTACAATTCAAAAAATGCCTGGTTCACTTCTGCTATATTTGAACATTTTATATCAAATTAAGTCTTTACCCGACCCTCTTGTCAAAACCTCAAATTGTGAATGTCGACACATCTTTTGTGCTAATAAAGAATAATAAAGGTACAAAAATAATACTTGCATTAATATACAGACCTCCAGCTCAATCAGTGCAAACTGACCGAGAAATTTATGAACAAATTGCAGATGGAAGTAACTCACAAGATACCGCATTTTTTGGCGACTTTAATTTACCTGTGACCAAGTGGGGCGATACTCTTACTTCACACTCCGGACATGACTTGTATGCGAACTTGCAAGAGTGTTCACTCTATCAATTTGTTCGATCGCCGACCCGTGGTAATAATGTTCTTGACCTTGTACTTGCAACAAAAGAAGAATTAATAGAGAATTTGAATGTTGGTGATGAATTCAGTAACAGCGACCATCGTACAATAACTTTCAATTTAAAGTTTACTAGTAACGAACCAAATAGCAGCATCGAAAAAGTCCCTAATTTCAAGAAAGCAAACTTTCATAAACTTAGAGCTATGTTTAACCCCTTATTGGCGGCGCTCGACTTAAGTCGTGCACCAATTTGCAGCAAGTTAGGAGCATTATTAAGGCTTTTAAAGGGTTAAAATCGAATGCAAATCCCAGGGCTTACCGCCGCTCATGTTTCCTGTGTTCTCGAGAGGCCGGCAGTGTAGCCAGTAGTGAGCATATCTGGGAAAAATATACCGCTATACGCTAAACTCCCATGTTCGTGGCACCACTGCAAGAGAACCACGAGTGCTACGTAGCTCGTTGTGGTCTCATTTTGAAGCTTTTAGCGCCTAGTTTTTTGCTGAATACATTTCTTTTCATGCAGATACTTGATTGATCATTCAGGAGGGCCTGAATATGCCCAAATGAGCCCAAAACACCCCACTAGACAAGGGTTAAAGAAACTGACTGGAGTTTTTTAATTAACAATAACGACACAAATACATCTTGGGAATTATTCGAAACCACTTACTTAAAAGCAGTGCAGGACTGCATACCATCGAAAATACGGCGTCCAGGCCTTAATAATAAGCCCAAATGGTGGAATAAAGATATTTCAAACTGTGCTTGCTAAAAAGTTTGCTAATGATAGATTAAAATCCTTACAAAATGACGAAGAACGGGTGAAATTTGTAGAGCTACGATGCAAAGCCAAAAAGTTAATTAAGCAAAGTAAAAAGACCCTGGAGTTACATGTTGCGAATCAAAGTAAAACAAACCCGAAAGAATTCTATAGTTATATCAGAAAGAAAAAAGTAGTTACTTCAACTGTTGGACCGTTAGTCGATGAAAATGGAGAATACACCAAAGACGAAGTACAAATGAGTCATGCCCTCAATACCTTCTTTGCATAAGTTTTTACAACGGAAGACCTCAGTGATATCCCTACACCATCGCCGATTCAGATTGATAATTCAGATGTTCGAAGCAATATCACCGTTACAGAGAGAGAAGTATTGAATTGTTTAGATAAACTCAAGGTAAATAAAACGCCTGGACCTGATAAAATCTCACCTAGAGTCCTAAAGGAAGCTAAGGATGAGCTCTCCAAACCACTGACATTGCTATTTAATAAATCCTTGCAGGCTGGAAATATGCCTGATCAGTGGAAGCTAGCCAACGTAACACCGATATTAAAAAAGGCAGCAAATCCCTACCCAGTAACTATCGTCCAATTAGCTTAACCTCAGTTGTATGTAAAATGTTAGAAACACTCATAAGAGACAGACTCGTAAATCACTTAGAGGAAAATAACATACTTAAAGATACTCAACACGGCTTTCGTAAAAAACGTTCCTGTTTAACAAACCTCTTAGACTGGTGATGGGCTGGTCTATCAGAGTGAGAACTGAGCGATCTCTGCCATACCCATAGCTTACTCTGACTGTTCCTTTTACTTATATATTTTCTAGATCTCAAGTGACGGCATCTCTTCCGTGGATTGACCTCCCAATCTACCAAGATTGGAAGCCAAAGCGTCACATTTTTCCTTTGCCCCTCAACTTTCTCTTCATAATTGCTGAGGGGCACAGGGCCCTGGGTGGGGCTTTGGTTTCCCGGGCGTTTCCTCGCCCTCCTCGGCTCCCCGCCATGGAGTGGCTTCGGTCACTCGGGCTTTATTGTGGTCGGCAGGGAGGGTTCTGTGGGGGGCGCTCGGTTATGGCCTTGGCCTTGCTCGGGGCCTTGGGGCTGTTCGGCCAGGCAGCTTGGGGAACAGCAACAACAACAACAACAACAAACCTCTTAGACTTCTTCCACGATATCCTCAACCTCTACGATGAGAGTAAAGCTGTAGATATTATATACCTTGATTTTCAAAAGGCCTTTGACAAAGTTCCCCACAAACGTTTATTGCTAAAACTAAAAGCGCATGGAATACAAGACGGTGTGTTGAAATGGATAGAAAATTGGCTCAGCGACAGAAAGCAAAGAGTAGTCATAAACGGTAAGGCATCTAAATGGACCAATGTAAGTAGCGGGGTACCCAGGGATCGGTACTAGGACCAATTCTCTTTCTAATTTACATCAACGACATAGATGAGGGTCTCACCTGTACAATCTCAAAATTTGCTGACGATACAAAAATTGCAAATAGCGTACTCTCAAAAGAACAAGTTGACGATATGCAACACAATCTAGATAAATTGTCATGTTGGGCCCAAATTTGGCAAATGAGTTTCAATGCGGATAAATGTAAAGTACTACATATCGGATAACTAAATGAGAAAGCAAACTATTCGATGAATGGCACTCAGCTTAAGAATGTAAACAGAGAAACCGATCTGGGAGTAACAATATCGAGTAACCTAAAACCGAGTCAACAATGTTCAGAAGTTGTTAAGAAGGCAAACAAAATAATTGGCTTTATAGGCAGGTCATTTGAGCATAAATCCAAAGAAGTTATCCTAACCCTTTACAATTCCTTAGTCCGCCCTCTTCTGGAATACTGCGTTCAATCCTGGTGCCCTTATTACCAAAAAGATATAAACAAGCTAGAACGAGTTCAACGTAGAGTTACCAAAATGATACCTAGCCTAAACAACAAACCATACGAAGAGCGTCTTAGAGAATTAAATCTATTTCCTTTAACCCATCAGACCCGGAAGGGCTCTTAAACACCCATAAAAAACACACCCTAGCTACCCGGAAGGTCTCTTAAACACCCATGAGCTTAAGCCTGTAAGCTTGGTGTGCGAGGCGTACGTCCGACGCATGTAAACAACAGCCGGCTGGACCGACGCCCCGCATCTCCGGCCACAAGAAGGAGTGCGTCGCTTGTTCGTGTGTGCCTGTATGTTATTGTTAAGTATCGAAAAGTAGTGTAAAGTGGCTGTTTTTGCCATAAAGTTATCTCCAATGAAATCATCATCACAAATGAACCAGTTGACTTAGAGAGCTCTACTTAACGTCATTCTACAGGTACGAAACACATCTACGCGCGGGAATGCGGAAGCAGTCAGAATAACAAAGATACGGTAGCTTAGGCGTAGACGTTTTTCGGCCAAAACCCCCGGATTTCGGGGAATATTTATGTAATGCGTAGCCGGGGCTGGAGGGTTAACCCAGTGCAGATTAAGAGGTGACTTAATTCAAGTGTTCAAAATCATCAAAAGCATCGACAATATGAACTGTAGTAAGTACTTCACTATCGACCAATCTAATTACACGCGGGGAAACGGTTGCAAAATTATTGGTAAATCTTTTAACTCACACGAATCTAAGAATTTCTTCTTCAATCGAGTTGTCAACTTGTGGAATGGGCTTCCCCGAAACGTTATAGACTGCATCACCGTTGATTCATTTAAACTCCGCCTAGACAAATATCTCGCATCAAACCCGCGACTGACTGCGTTTGTAAATGAATAACTTTATTTTATCTCCCCCTCAGTTACTAACCCATCTGTCCCCTACTAACTTCCTAATCCTGCCACAGACATAGTTCCAGGGCAGTAATTCCCTTTCCAATGTTCCCTTACCCACTCTAAACCACTGTTTGGACACTTGATCCTCAGTGTTTTGGAGGACAAGCAACCTAGAAGGGTCACTAGATCTGTTGTTGCTTGATTTCCTTTGTACTCCTTTGTACTTCTCTGATTCAGACAATTCTCCCGTTTTTACCAGTGCTCGCTGTCTGCTGATTGTGATTGGCAACAAGGATGAAGCGTACTGGAACTGATCAAGAGTTATGCTGCTATCGCTTTCAGATATGATGTTCAAACCCACATATCTAAAGTCTTTTTTTTTTTTTTTTTTTTTTTTTAAGAGACAATGAACGGAGGAAGGAAAAACACAGATAAAACAAAAAGGTCCATGTGCCTAAAGGCATCCTACATTCATAAAATGTTTGACTCCGAGCTGCCGACCAGGAACGCCTGACTCACTGGTTCTATCACGTGTCGTTCAAATTCCTGTGTGCCGGCCCAGAGAAAATCGTCCACGTATATACATATGATGCCATCAACGTTGCCCCTATTACTCCAGAAGACAATGCTGAATCCAAGGATGACATTTGAGCTCCAAGACACAACAGCTGATCCTTAATCCGCAGATACCAGTGCCTGGCAGCATCACATAGACAGTAAACTGTCTTCTTTAACCTCCACAACCTACCATCAGCATACTCTGGAGGAGGGCGTAGATAAATCACTCGTTCAATCATGTTCCCTTGCAGATAGGCCGCCTTCACATCCATAGAGTGACAAACCCACTGGTTACCAGAGGCAAACGTAAGAGCCAGACGTACCGCTTCCTTCGAACACGTAGGCGAGTCCTTTCGTAAATCCACAGTGTCCTCCTCGAATCCTCTGGCTACCAGACGTGCTTTAACAACCGGCTGGCCATTCTTTATTTTCTCAGTCATCACCCAACGGACAGAAATAGTATCTTGTCCAACGTCATTAACTTCCTCGTACACATCATTACCCCTCCAGTTCGCCCCTACCCCAGCTGTAGAACACAGCCCGGGTAGGAAGGGTTAAGTCCGCGGAGGGTATTTCGGACGAGGCCTCTCTTGCCCGCCCTGTTAGAGACAAGTGGATTGCCAATGCCTGTTTTTTCTTGGCCAAATCTGTCAACTCACACCAAATGTTTATATCTTTTTTCCAGTTTTCATACCCATCCTCATTCTCCAGTTTCGGTGGCCACTTAGTTGAACACGCCATTGTTTGCCGAACTACGCTCTGCTACCAATGTTAATTAGCTCAATGGCCGTGTTCACCACTCACCCGTATGTAAACGACTAGCTCCGTCCTGACAGCTAGCCCGCCTAATCGGTCCGGTTGTGACGTCATCGCTTACATGTCAGCATATAGTAGACCACGCAATTTGGTGGGAAACTAGCTAGGCAAACTCCTGTGTCGATCGTCTGCTCCCATATATAACCAGTTTGCACTCCCACACGCATTAACATATTTGCCTATGTTAACAATCTGTGGGTGCAGTAGCTGTGCAGCCTGTAATGATCTTTAGGGCTTTGTTTTGAATAGGTCTTATGATGTGTTTCAGCTAGGTTAGAAGCCCAGGCTGGGCTTGCATATTCCATCACTGATCTTATGTATTGTGTATATACTGTGGAGGTGGTTTCTTTGTTGTGTCCAAATTTTGTGTGAGCAAGTGACCTGAGGGCGTTAAGTCTGGGTGCCAGTTTCTTTATAATGTTTGTGGTGTGCTGTTTGAATGTCATATGAGTATCATATAATGTTGTTTCTGTTTGTGCTCTGTCTCGAGTCGGCAACCCCCAGCCATGGAGTATGTGCCTGAGTACTGTATATACATACATACAGTACATATATACTGGTATATACAGTATGCATACCATACATAGGTTTGTATTTGTGTGTGTGCTATGTATACTCACACATATGACCACAGCCAGCAGGACAGGCAGAGTTGGTAGCCATCCACTCCCGCAGGTGATGTAAGTGACCCCCGTGGAGGCAGCCTTGGCACCACACATACAGTCCACGCACTACACCGTGACACACACTACACGTCACAGCCACATTACCACACTGAAGGAAAGAGTTACACTATCAATTATTATTACAGTAAATATGTTAACACACTGAGAACAATTACTTTATATTACGGTCACAGCAACATTAACATACTGAGGAGGAGAATCACTATTTTACTGTATACTCGGGCACATACCCCATAGCTGGGGTGGCCGACTCGAGACAGAACCCAAACAGGGATAACACAACACCACACAATATTATTATTAATACAAATTCACACACATCTAGGTCACCCAGGAGAAGACCCAGAGACCCAGGCTCATTTGGGGTCTTCCAGCAAAAGATTCCCAGGTCCCAGACCTCCTAGAGAGTTTCCGGTTTCAGCAGGCAGACACGCAACTTTTTAATACCTGTATTTATAATATATTTTTCTTGTGGATTTTGAGCAGATCCTCTGCTAACGTGTGTTCCTCGCCTGGTTAACTTCAGAAGTTATTTTTTACCTTGGAAATTGTAATGAAAGATAACATTTATGGCTGGGATTGTATTCAAATTGACATAGAGCTAATAATTTGGTTTAATAAATCATATGTAGCCTATACAGTAACACATATAAAAATTATCGCATTGAGGAGGATAATTATTGTTACTTTACGTATTATGACACTGCGGAGATTCGTTAATTTATTTATTTTCAAACTAACATTACACGCTGAGGAAAACGGCAGTTACTTTTCATTAGTGTTACAGTAACATTACAACGCTGAGGAGAGGAATCATTACTTTTAATTATTGTCAGGAAGACCTGGGATCGGACTATACGTGCCGATCTCAAGTACAAAAACTTGACAGTTGAAGCAGCCCTTAACAGGGTTGCCTGGAACACCGCCATTAGGACAAGAGACTGAAACTGCACGTACGTGTGGAGCACTCAGTCTTCAAATTTTATGTATGTATGTATCTAGCGTACATTATTGCGGAAAAACTTCCACGTAGTGGAAGGGGCATTGTTGCACGGGCAAAGGAAGCATGTCTTGACAAAGTAGCTTGGAGGTGTTCTGTCATGGCCATCCTTTGACAGGGGTTTCCCATCGGGAAACAAGGCATCAGAGATGATGATGATTAACATATAAACAGCGACGTTACTCTCGGAATGTTATATTGTGCGATAGCGACCTTCCTTCCGGTATCGTATACAGTACTTCGAACAAAAATAGAGATAAAGGCACCAGTGCTGGGGAAATGGATGCAATATATGATTAGGTGGCATGTCTTCATACCACCACCTCCTCTTTTCTCCTTCCATGTGTCTCACCCCCTCCCTCCATATTACTTTATATGATAAATATGACAAATTCTTTCCGAATCGATAAATATTTTGCACTGGTGGCACTGCAATAAACAGGCCTGATGCAGCTGCCTGGTTAACCCGGGAACGGCGAGAACACTCTTAAGAGGTTTTACTGGGCGACGGCGAGAAAGCTTTTAAGAGGGAAGGCCAAAAAAAAAAAAATTTAAAAGGCCCCAGTAGCACTTAAAACATTTGTTTTTTCCCCTCCATACCTCATATCACTCCTCCACATCCCCTCCTTCCCCCCTTCAATTATCACCTATTTTCCCTGTTATACCCTTATTCATTGGTATATTTTTGTGTAAACATCTCCAAACCGATCCTAGGCGGTGTTCATGTGTGTGTATACGTGGGAGAGAGAGAGAGAGAGACAGGTTTAAGTCACTCTCCAGGCTTCGAGAGAGGAAGGTGTGAGGCCGGTTGCTCACAATTGTTGAATGAACCACTCGCTAACAATTCGCAATTTTGACCATACAAATGATATTCCCACTTGTTTTATTATTGTTACAGGTTACTATCTTCATATTAAAGGTAAAATAGGCGCATATGAATAAGTAATAACGATATTTATCATAAAATTACGATTATAGGCAGGAATGGAGCTTAAAATTGCCACCCAGAACTGTGGTGTTCACTAGACCCTACGCGCTCGCCGGGTTAATAACATAATTCGCTACAAATTCTTTGTAATAGCTGAGTATTCAAGATGGGGACAGGCAATTTACTATCAGGTAAGAAAAAACAGACTACAGGTCTCCCTCGCTAACCGATGCCTCGAATTACGATATTTCGCATATACGATCGTTCTATATTACTACCCATTTTTCGTTATACAATCGGTATGACTCGCTAATACGATCGTCAATACGATACAGTCAGCCGAAAGCACGCAGTGCAAGTCACCAGGGACTTGTTTGTACAGCCATCCACGTCTGCTGATCGTCGTCCATTGACCAACCTAACCATATCAGATACCCACCCGACCTATTCACAGCTTAGGTTGAAGTTTCGACTGAAATTTCAGAGTCAAAACACGATACCAGTACCCCACACCAGTACCTAGTCAACCAATGACTATAACTAAATTATACTAATCAATACACGTACTTACAAATACTCAATACTTTTATGATTATATAATGCTGATTAGCAAAGCATTATAATGGGTTACAATGCTTAGACATAAGGTTAACGTAAGGTTGCAAGGTTAAAATGCCACCGCTATTTGCATTGTTTTGGTCCAAATAATAGGCGCATTTTTGCTTGAGTTTTGGCTTAGCCCAAAAACGCGCCTCATGGTATCATATACGGTTGGAGTGTCAGTATCGTACTGTAACGCTAGCTGAACTCTACCAAAACATTGCATATGGCGGTGGTTCAGTTTCTGTTTAAGCACTAATTCATAATTATGCCTTGCTTATCAGCCATATACAGTAGACTCATTAAAGTATTAAGTACTTGTAAGTAAGTGTACCAATTCCAGTTTTAGTTGTGTATGGGTGATGTTGGGCGGTCTAGGAACATATCCAATTAACTCGAGGTTATTTCACTGTTTTTAGTTCAGTGGGTTATTTAACCCTCGCTATACAATATTTTGCTAACCGATCAGGTTTCCAGGAACGTATCCCAATCAGATATCGAGGGATACCTGTATATGCAATGTTCTCTACGATACGATACACTGACCTTACGACAGACGTTGTTATTGCGAGCGAGGGTGTAATTACAACGGCCACACTGTAAGGTCACCGTGGTCGACTGTTGGTTTTGTTGCATCACTGATGGCAAGCATGCTGAAAATAAAAGTAGGTTGTAGGCATCAATTGAACAGGGAAATACCCTCGGGAGGGTTAGGCATATAGCAAGGGAGTTCCTTGAACTCCAGTTTCATCTGCCTGGCCTCTTTTGTTGATTTTTTCTGTCTCACAAACATAGAGTGCAACCTAGCTAGCTCCCAAAAATAATTTATCTTCTTAACACTATACTACAAGCACATTGCTGGTGCACTGTTTTTCTATACACTGTGGCATCAGTAAATATCTCTCTCTATATATACAGTATATGGCTGTTAGGAGCAGTTTCTGAGGTACACTCACGGCGGTAAGTTGTAGACCAGGGGTATGCCAAAGTCCTAGCCACACATTGGCAGTTGTTGTTGTTGTTCCCCAGGCTGCCTGGCCGAACAGCCCCAAGACCCCGAGCAAGGCCAAGGCCATAACTGAGCACCCCCACAGAACCCTCCCTGCCTACCACAATAAAGCCTGGGTGACCGAAGTCAACAAGGCGGGGAGCTGAGGAGGGTGCGGAAACGCCCGGGAAACCAAAGCCCCACCCTCAGCAATTATGAAGAGAAAGTTGAGCATGACTCTTATACATGCATGAATCTAAGCCTTTATATAATGTCCCCACCTACCAAGGTGGGGACAGCAAACCTAAATTTCCTAAAACCATACTATCATCCAGTCTGACCTGCAAGTTGTATGACCTGGTTGGCCACATTATAGAGACGGAAGCGGTGGAGAAGGTCGATGTAGGAGAGGAACCAGTGCTCTACCGTAGCCTCCTCCAGTAGACCCTGTAAAGACAGTAAAATTCATGTAAAGTTGAGAAAAACACTTAATATACTGTAAAGTCTTGTTATGGCACTGTTGAGGTTGGTGTGGTTGCAGATAGTATGGAATTGTTAACACAATGCCAACCTCAGCCACAGCAATGACATTTCTTACAGTTTCTTAGTTTCTTACAGTAGATCCTCTGGAAAATGGCAAACTAGGCCTGTGTATCCAGCTCAGTGCCAGTACTTGCACTGCTGCGGTCGTTGTTTGTTGTTGGTGTTCCCCAAGCTGCCTGGCCGAACAGTCCCAAGGCCCCGAGCAAGGCCAAGGCCATAACCGAGCGCCCCCACAGAACCCTCCCTGCTGACCACAAAAAAGCCTGGGTGACCGAAGCCACTCCATGCCGGGGAGCTGAGGAGGGTGAGAAAATGCCCGGGAAACCAAAGCTCCACCCAGGGCCCTGTGCCCCTCAGCAATTATGAAGAGAAAGTTGAGGGGCAAAGGAAAAATGTGACACTTTGGCTTCCAATCAATCTTGGTAGATCCACGGAAGAGACGCCGTCACTTGAGATCTAGAAAATACATAAGTAAAAGGAACAGTCAGAGTAAGCTATGGGTATGGCAGAGATCGCTCAGTTCTCACTCTGATAGACCAGCCCATCGTTCACGGTGTTGGCGGCGGCGGTAGCCGACGCAACATTTTTACTATTCTGTATTTTTACTTTGTAATCAAACTTCAAATCTTGTCTTCCCCATGCATTATCAAGATTACTTTCAAACTTCCTTACTGATTCGGAATCGACTACATACTGGGGCAGTGCGTTCCACTCATGTACCACTCCATCACAAAATGAGTTCTTTGCCTTTTCAAGCCTATTTCTTTCCTTGTAAATTTTCTTAAGAGTGTCCTCTCGTTCTTGTTCCCTCCCGCATCAAGAAGATACTGTACCTTCACACACATCCTCATCATACTTTCCTGACACTATCTTAAAAGTATCTATCATATCCCCTCTCTTTTTCCTATATGCCAGTGTCGGAAGTCCCAGTGTCCTCAACCTCTGCTCATAGTCCGCATTCTTCAACGTTGGTACCAGCTTGCTAGCTCTCCTCTGCACTTTCTCCACTGCTTCTATATCCTTTACCAAATATGGAGCCCACACCTGATTCGCATATTCCAGGTGCGGCCTAACCAGCGCTGTATAGAGATTCCTGAAGATTTCTTCATCCATTGACACGAATTTCCTCCTTATCAGCCCTACAATTCTATTGGCTTTATTTATCTTTTCCGCTAAATGGTCTGAGAAATTTAACTTATTGTCTATCACTACTCCTATATCCTTTTCTGCATTCACTTCCTCCATCGACATGATGGGACAATATTATGGCAGGGCTCTATTGTATTATAGTCCAACTACTGAAAGGCAACCTTGTCTTGAGCCGTTACAATGTACTGTATGTTCTACTGCTGTCCGCGATAAGGAGGAAGCATTCAAACGGTACCGACGCATTCAAACTCAAGAATCTCATTCTTCCTATGTTTCGGCCCGGAATCAAGCCAAATCTGTTCTTCGACTCGCCAAACACACTTTCATCAATAATAAATGCACTAAATTATCCAACTTTAGCTCTTCCCAAGCTTTCTGGCATCTAGCCAAAAACCTCTCCAACAATTTGTTTTCCTCGTCTTTCCCTCCCCTTTTCCAATCTGATGGCACAACTAACACCTCTTCCTCTGACAAAGCTAAACTCTTCGCTCAAACTTTCACTAGAAACTCCACCTTGGATGATTCCGGTGCTATTCCTCCCTCTCCACCCCCCTCTCTCCTACTTATTCATATTTATTCACCAACCCACCAATTAACTTACAACTAAGCCTAATTAATGAAATCAATGAAACAAATGAATACATATGGTACTCCAAGGACTCAAACCTAGGATACTCACACTGAAATTCGGTGCACTAAGCATTAGGCTATCAAGACAGTTGAAAGGTTTATGCACAAGCCTATGACGTATTCATTCTCATATACTGAATATTTATCTCAGCTTGTACATATAGCCTACCCAACTGCACTATGGTAACTTATTCATTAGACGAATGGAAGGGGTAATTGATGGGGCACTTAACCACAAGGGAAGACTTCACTAGGAATTACTGCTGAACCTGAATAAATTCATATTTATTCACCAACCCACTTACAAATAAACCTAATTAATGAAAGCAATTAACCCTTCCCGCCCAGGCAGCATTTTAAAATGACACCCCTTGCGAAGGGCAGGAGTCCGGGTGTCCTCTTGAAATCCGTAAGCTTGAAAGCCTATTAAGCGTGTTTTGAAAGCTGTGCGTCCGACGCATGTAAACAAAGCCTGACTTTGCGACACCGCACCTCCAAAAACAAGAAGAAGAGTCGGAGCTTGTTATTGTGTTGTCTGCTAGAACAGATTTAGTGTTGAAAAGTGTCTGATATTGCTAACATCGTATCGAAACTCTCTCCACAGAAATCGTCATCACAACTGAACCAGTTGACCTAGAGAGCTCTACTCAACGCCAGTCTACAGATACGAAACACAGCTACGTTTAGAAATGAATGGGAATTCTCTAGCAGTTAAAATAACAAAGATACGGGTAGCCTATTAAAGAAGTTTTTCGGCCAGATCGCCCGGATCTCAATAATGTCCTTAGGATGGCGAGCCCGGGCCGGAAGGGTTAAACAAATGAATATATGTGGTACTCCAAGGACTCGAACCTACGATACTCGCACAGAAATTCGGCGCACTAAGCATTGGGCTATCAAGATAGTTAAAGTTTTATAGGGGTGTTGACGCCTAATATCCTAATCTCTTCTGAAGATTTACTTTCTACCCTCTCTTATCTTTATACTGTACTAAGACGGCATACGGTCCGGATGGTGTTCCTCCTGTTGTGCTTCCGTGCTGACTCCATGGCTAGACAAACTCTTCCATCTCTGTCTCTCCTCTAATGTCTTCCCTTCTTGCTGGAAGTTTGCTCTCATTCAACCTGTCCCAAAGAAGGGTGACCGCTCTTAACACTCTAACTATCGTCCAATTGCTCTAATTTCTTGCATATCTAATGTTTTTGAAACTACAGTACTATTACTTCAAAGTTTCTTAAGTATTTCTCTTCTCATAATCTACTCTCAGATCGCTAGTATGGCTTCCTTAGGGGTCGCTCTACTGGTGTTCTTCTTTCATATCTTACTAACTCTTGGTCATCCTCCTATCGGGACTTCGGTGAGACCTTTTCTATTGCACTAGACATATCGAAGGCCTTCGATAGAGTCTAGCACAAATCTCTAATTTCTAAACTACCCTCCTTCGGGTTTTATCCCTCCATCTGTGCCTATATCTCTAATTTCCTTTCTGGCCGCTCCATAGCTGCGGTTGTAGATGGCCATCGTTCACTTCCTCATCCTATCAACTTCGGTGTTCCTCAGGGTTATGTCCTTTCTCCAATTCTTTTTCTAATATTTATAAATGATCTTCTCAACACTACTTCCAGTCCTATCCACTCATATGCTGACAACTCTACCTTACACTATTCAACTAGTTTTCCAGAATACCCCAGCAAGCAATCTCTTAAAAACATATGTGATGAAGCCATAGAACACTACAAATTCCAACCCAACATGACCCCCACCTAATCTACAAAATCCAACCCAACAGGACCCCCTAATCTATGAAACCCAACCCAACAGGATATACCCTACACCTAACCTTAACCCTAATATACGAAACATATCCCAATATGTCCACCAACCTTGACCCTGTGTCCGAGAGCAATGAAGCAGGTGACAGCCATCTGTACGTCCCCGAGTTCTGCGTACTGTTGTAGCATCTCCGCCACCAGGGACCCACATTCCCACCCTGCCTCACTCACACCACCCACCACACCCGACATGCCCGTTAACTCACCCAGCACGTGGGCTCCAGACACCACATAGCTCGATTCTCCTTCTGTAGAAGAAAAAAAATATATATATACCGATATATGTATAGATGGGGATCAATCAATTCAAACTAATGTAATGTGGTTTAAACATCCATGACAGTTCCCTAGTTGGCAAAAACACTGCTCAAAAGGATCAAGTAGCTACAATGTGAGCCAAGTGTTGTTGTCATGAGACAGGAGTATTGATGTCGGTTGAAGGACTGCTTCATGTTTTGCATGGGTATGTCTTAGTCATCTGATCACTGCTCTTCATGCTGAACAGTGATTTTTATGGACAGATGCCTTTTCTGTCACCAACCTGCTTGGATATATCTGTTGCAAGGAAATGGTGAACTGCATTTTTCCACCTGCCTCACCTTAACCAATGGAGTCTGGGTGTCCTTTATAAGGGACAGTCAGAGCTAACACCGCACAGCCTGGGTGTCCTTTGTAAAGGACAGAGCTCTTTTTCGTGCTTTAAATTGTGTGGGCTTCAAAGCTTTGTGGAAGAATATGCAGCGCCAACACACATCAACCACACTCAGTCTTAGTTCTGCCGCCGCCGGCTTGGAAGCACAGCCGTCTACAAATTCCGAACCCATGCACCCGCAAGCACAGTACACATAAGACTGGTTGCAATGGAAAAATAAATCAATATACATGATATTATTACAATAATGAAGATAACAGCTGTGACTAATGACCAAACAAACTCACCTACGCGAAGCAATGCAAGTTGTACGAGAATTAGTACGTACTAGCAAAAATCGTAGTGCAGGAAAACGTTCGGACGCAGCACAGACATGGCGTGGTTCTGGCGGCAAAATTACCTCTATTCATCCAAGCATTACAAAACAACCATTTAATATAGAAGGTTCTAGTCTTGGACAATCTTAAGACAAAGGTTTGTGCTACATTTAGAAATTTTGTTTATGTCGCCTAACCCATTCCATTGTGGGGATATCTACCCCTTAAAACCGGGTGACGCCATTTGGTGTCAATTGGGAAAGTGTGGTGGAGTGGTCATGCCACTGAACTGGTAATCCAATGGTCCCGGGTTCGAATCCCGATGTATCAATGGGAAGATATTATTGGTATGGAATTTGTGCTGTACCTAGTATCAGTGCATTACCACAAAGCCCACCGAAACGCTAACAAAAACTACCCTCATTGTTCGCTGATCAAATAACACTGTATGAATATTATCATATTCAAAATATGCTACAAGGGAGCAATGCCTAGTGAGTTAATTGCTCAATAGGTGGCATTCTGAGAGTGAGGGTCCGAGTCTAGGGGATGAGCCAGTGAAGCACTGGGGCGAGGCAGCTTCAGAGATAGAACTGCTTCGAGCCGTGAATGGGCAACCGGGTCCCGTGCATCTTGCGAAGGCAAGATAGCGGGGACTGGTTGCATCTCAAAGTGCTTCACGTCTCACTCCCTAGACTGGAACAAGACCTCACAGGCTTCACCGTTGAATGTACAGGCTCAGCCTATGCCCAAGAGAAAGTAGTTGGAATATAGAAGACAAAAAAAAAAAAAAAAAACGGGTGATACCATATGGCATCCGCATGCTTTGCGCCAACGAATCAAATTTTCCATGGTGCAATCGCGGCCCTATCGGCCTTGTGATGAACTAAGGTCCATCCTCAGCCCCTCCTGCACTCCCCAAAGCCTCTCCCTACTCCCTCCCCCATTTCCCCCATCCACAAGCACCCCCAACCATCTCCCTTTCCCCCCCCTACTTCTCATGTGATTGCATCATCCCCTGTGGCTCCTGAGACAGTGAGGGACTCAGGTAAGTGAGAGAGAGGATGCCAGGCCTTTCTCTGGGCCATGTGATCCAACACACACACATTCACACACAAGTATTGATTAATGTTCAGTCCCACATATACTGTACAGTATATACCAGTATATACCAGTATATACCAGTATATACCAGTACGTATGCACACTCAAGGGCTGGAATTCTTGCTGATGCTCAAGAAATGATAAACAGAGAACATAGAACCATGGGGTTTTCACCATTCTCAAGCTGAATAAATATATATGATTGTGGTATTTGGTTAATTATTGTCTATTTGTTATGTATGAAGCTACAAGATCCATAAACAAGGTGATTGTGGTATTTGGTTAATTATTGTCTATTTGTTATGTATGAAGCTACAAGATCCATAAACAAGGTGATTGTGGTATTTGGTTAATTATTGTCTATTTGTTATGTATGAAGCTACAAGATCCATAAACAAGGTGATTGTGGTATTTGGTTAATTATTGTCTATTTGTTATGTATGAAGCTACAAGATCCATAAACAAGGTGATTGCTCTGGGAGTTAAAAGTTGAAAAACATGGTTTAAGCGTCAATTTGCTGAAACCCCCCGGAGAATTCAAACCCGGCCGGGCTCCATGGGCAAGTTTCCAGCTACTCAGGCTACATGGCTAATATCCAAGCTTGTGTAATAATTACCTGGGGAATTTGGAAGCCATATCTGCTTGTTACTTAACCCATGGGATCCGGGAGGCCTCATATGAGGCAAAACGTATTATGGTTAGGAGCCCAGGAGGCCTCATATGAGGCAAAATCAAAGGCTTCAAATTGCGCGGGCGGATTTTTGTTTGTGCATGGGCGACCGCAGCGCCACCAAGCACAAACTACCAGGCAGCATCAGTTCTTATCTCGCACCCAAGATGGCTGGAGTTAACCCAAAATAAATCGCTGTGTCCGAATCGCCGCCCGCCGCCGCAACCCGTAAGCCTACGAAAGGCAAAGCTAAAACGACCAAGAAAACATTGCTAAGTCCCGGTAGTGTTGCACGTGTGCTAAAAGAGTTAAGTGATCATGAATTTAGTGAGATTGACGAAGAGCATGTGGTTAGTGAAGATGTTGATGAAGTGGAAGATGGCGAAGAATTCCAGGGCTTTCATAGCACTGATGATGACGATGGTGATGATGATAATGATGACAATGTTGGATGCGGTGAACATCATGAAGGTGATGAAAATGCTAGTGAAATGGGAAGTGTTCTACCCGCATCACGTGAACGTGACCCGGCGCGCACGCTTGCGACCCCGGCGTCGGCTGTGGGGACTCCTTCCCCGGCAAAAATAGCCAGTTATTTTTATAGGAGAGCTGTGCTAGATAGTGCAAGGAAACAGGCACGGGAGGCGGCCGAAAGGGAAAGAGGTGAAGATGCTGATAGTGAGGATGAGAGTGAAGAGTTGAGCGTGGGTAGGCCTATTCCTTTGTCTCCCGGGCCCTCGTCACCCGCGGCTGGTGCGTCATTGACCCCGCATGACCCACAGCCCTCAACAAGTGGTGCAAGTGGTGCGGAATTGTCCCCGCATGACCCACAGCCCTCAACAAGTGGTGCAAGTGGTGCGGTATTGTACCCGCATGACCCACAGCCATCAACAAGTGGTGCGGTATTGTACCTGCATGACCCACAGCCATCAACAAGTGGTGCAAGTGCTGCGGTATTGTACCCGCATGACCCACAGCCATCAACAAGTGGTGCAAGTGGTCAACGCACCTCCAGAAGGGCCTTGTTCATGGCCACAGGGGGGGGCAAAAAGCAGCACCTCAGGCCCTAAGCTGCCCCTAAAACGCTCTCGTCGTCGCCTAAAAACTTCAGAGCCAACTAGCTCACCTTCACCACCCACTAGCCACCCACGCCAGCAGTCGCCACCTGATGTATCACCACCAACTGATGACCAGGATCCCACCTATGACCCTGAAGACACCCACGAATATGGCCGCCCTTCAAGATATATGGACGACCACGGTGCAGATTCTGGGGATGATAATTATGACCTGCCAGGACGAAGCTTAGTGGGTGGACGCCCCAGCACCCCGCCGTGGCCGTGGACGTCCCCGTGCTCGGGGTGGCCGTGCCCTTGGACGTGGACGTGGACGTGGCCGTGCCAGGGGCCCTGCTGGTCAGCGTGGGCGTGGCCGCGGCCGTGGCCAGGCCGCCCCTGCTGCTGCCGACGCCCCTGCTGCCCGTCCCCGTCCCCGTGCCAGGCATGCTGATGTCTGGACGTGGGAGGATGGGGCCACCTTTCAGCCACAAGATGCCACATTCGATGACGCCCAAAATGCCGCAGGGATTGATCCATCTTCCCTGGGGGACCCAACTCAACACCTGCCGAGCTTTTCAAAGCCTTTTTCGACAATGAGGTCATGTCATATGTTATCGATGAGACCAATAAGCAGAAGGCCCTCAGTGACCACCTCAGCGGCAAGACCCATAGTTCCCACATGAAGGCCTGGAAGCCTGTCACCATTGCCCAAATGTATGTGTTCATAGCACTGACCATGCTCATGGCACATGTGAAGAAGCATCGGCTAGCAGACTACTGGATCACAGGCGACATAATTGCCACACCTGCTTTTGGCAAACTTATGTCCCGGGACCGCTACTTCGCCATACAGTCAGTCCCCCTAATACACGTATCCTCAGTCTGCGTTTACCCTATTCCGCGCCGAGGGGTAAAACAGGTACTCAAAATCCCTAAAACACGTATTGACCCCACAAAACATGAATCACAGTTGAAGAGTGGTGTAAAAATGCTGTGTTTTGTATTCCGCGCCACCCCCCCTCCCTACTCCACGCGCACACCCCTCGGAGGCCTAGGCTTCCCCGGCCCCGTCACTGGCCCCGTCCCCGTCTCCGGATATACCCGTAGATTTCCCGATCGCAGTAGTGCCTTCACCAGTTTATTCTTCCTAGGCATTTTTAAGTTGTTGAAGGGTGTAGGAAGGCAGTTGTTACACAATAAATGGGTCAAGTCTCAGCGCACGGACACTTAAGGATATTGGGACTGAGAAGGAAGCACACACACACACACACATACGCACGCACGCGCGCACACACGCGCGCACACACACACACACACACACACACACACACACACACACACACACACACACACACACACACACATAGGACTACTATCAGAGATAAATTTTCTACGTGGAAAGATGTCACAAGTGGAGTTCCGCAGGGAGCGGTGCTGGCTCCCATAATGTTTCTAATATACATTAACGACATGCCAAAGGATATAAATGCATATATGAATATGTTTGCAGATGATGCCAAGATCATGAAGCGTATAGAAGATGAAAACAGTGGTAGGGAATTACAGAGGGATTTGGATAGGATAGATCAATGGAGCAAGAAGTGGAAAATGGAATTTAACACAAATAAATGTCATGTAGTGGAAATGGGAGTAAGTAAAAGAAGGCCTCATAAGGAATATAAGTTAGGAGAAAACACTATTAACCCATCAGAGAAAGAAAAGGACTTAGGGATAACTGTTAGGAGTGATCTTTCACCTGAGAATCATATTAATAAGATAGTGGGAGAAACATATGGACTGCTAAACAGAATAAAAATAGCCTTTAACTATATAAACGAGGAGATGCTGGAGAAAATAATAAAAACATTGGTGAGACCAAGACTGGAGTATGCGGCAGTGGTGTGGGCACCACATCTAAAAAAGCATATAAAGAAGCTGGAGAAGGTTCAGAGAGCTGCAACTAGGATGATACCAGAACTGAGAGAATTACCATATGAGGAGAGATTAAAGAAATTAGATTTACCATCTCTAATGGATAGGAGGGAGAGAGGCGATATGATTATGATGTACAAATGTGTGAGAGGACTCGAAAAGGTGGACAAGAAGGGTTATATTGTGAAAGATAATGGTAGAACTAGGGGGCATAGATATAAACTAATGAAAGGAAGATGTAAAGGAGATGTGAGAAAGTATAGTTTCCCTTACAGAAGTATAAGTAAGTGGAATCAGTTGGAAGAGGAAGTGGTGTGTGCCAAAAACATTCATATTTTTAAGGCAAAGTTAGATAATTGTAACTCAGGAAGCGGGACAATACGAGCCTAAAAAGCTCAACTCCTGTATACTACAAATAGGTAAATACAAATAGGTAAATACACACACACACACACACACACACACACACACACACACACACACACACACACACACACACACACACACACACACACACACACAACACACACACACACACACACACACACACACACACACACACACACACACACACACACACACACACACACACACACACACACACACACACACCAGCTGACTCGAGAGGAAGCGGTCCACAGGCTCCAGCTGATTTCTACTTACAAGTGGAATCTCCAATCTCGATCATAATTGGTTCCCACAAATACCGATCGAGATTCGAAATATCGAGATGCGAAGTTAACTTCTTATGGGAAAAAATACAATCGGTTCCAGCCACTTGCCGACTAACCTACATCAAATCTGTCAATTTTCACATTTGCCCCCCACAATCACATGCAATATATATAATATGTTAAAATAGATAAAATTAATAATGAAAGAGTTTTATTTTTACCTTATATTTATTGATAAAGAGGTTTGTGTGGTTGATTGTTGGTTCCGAGGCGAACGCAGTTAGGTTACTGCGTCTCCGCACCCGGCGCACAGTCACCGTCATCAATTCTTGCAATTGCTTCCCTCACCATCACCACTAGTACCGGCATTTTATGAATGCGATAAAAAAGGTCCAGGTAGACGACTTCACAATACAAGTTTTCAAGCGAATGGCGGACGTGTGACTGGTACACCAAGTGGCCGCTAGATCTACCGACTTCAATAAATTTTCCATGGTATAAAGTTTAATCAAGTTTTCTTTTGTCTTTACTATTATTATATATTAGATTTTCCTCATACAAATAATAATGTACTGTATATTAAAACATGGTAAAGTAATTTATATTACTACGTAAATGAAAGCGGCAGAGACAGGTTAGACTACCGCTTGAGACGATCGATACTAGCGGTACATTAGTATACAGGTGAACAAAACACAATGACTGTGAGGTTCACACATCGATTTGGTCAAGATTAATCTGTTTATATTAGTATATAAGCATCTAGCATCGATATTTAGCTATCGAGATTAACGTTTTTTCATCGAGATTTGTGATTGGGGAGAGCTTGAAGGTGGCATCGAGATGCGAAATATCGAGATGAGATTGATCGAGATATGTGAGCCTACTTTATGGTTGCAGGCGGGAGTGAGCTATAATCTATCTTTTATTCATATGTAAAGGGGACTCCAGGGATAAGGATGGTGATAAAAAACAAGTAAACTTCGGCTGGCAAGTGGGAAATTAGTGACTAATACTAGAGGATGTGAGTGAATCATCGGAAGAGACCGCACAATATTGTTGTTTCAGCGCGGGAAGTTCTCGGCTCAGTATGGTGGGTAAAAGTATATGTCATTATGTAAGTTATGTATGTACCCAGCACAAGAGGCAAGATATTTGGTTCCAGCTACAAGAGGAAATAGGTGGGGAAGATGGTTAATGAAGGTGACGAGGGGGCTGAGGAAGAGAGGGGTGATAAAGGCGGGAGTGACGAATCGGAGGGAGAGCCGGATTTTCCCGGTTTCATGAAAACATGGACGGCTGAGGACACTGAAAAATTTTGCTACATGCTATTGAACAAAATCAAGAACTTGGAGGACCGAGTGACCGGCTTGGAGATAGTTAAGAAGGAAATTGTTACAGAGAATGGTGAGTTGAAGAACAGGTTGGAGTTAGTGGAGAGAGAAAAGGCAGTGATAATGACTAGGCTAGACACCAGTATCTCTGAAGGTGAAAATGCTTGGGGCATGATTAGAGACCAAGTGGTAAAAGATTTAGACAGTGTAAGGACGGCAAACAGTGACGAATTCAGGAAGAAAATGGATGAACAGGAACAGCAAGATGTTAGGATAAAGGACCAGGTAAAAAGTATGGTTAAGCAAGGCATCCACGAAAACTCTCAGGCCATCCAGGAAGAAAGTCGTAGGGCTAACTGCCTCATAATATCAGGGGTGGAAGAAAAGGAGGAACTTGACTGGACAAAACGAAGAGAGAAGGATGAAGGTCGCATCAACAAGATTCTGGAATCTATTAAGGATGAGGACACCTGGAAGGAGGAAATATCAGACATGCTTAGGCTGGGAAAATATACAAAGGAATACAATAGACTGGTAAAAATCGAATTTAAGTCAAGAAGGACATGTGATGAAATCATGGCAGTAGCAACTAGGCTAAAAGGGTTAGAGGGTAGGGACAAAATCTACATCAGGCGGGACATACCAGAAGAAGAGAGAAAGAAGGAAGCTGAACTAAGGAAAACTGCCAAAGAGGAAAATAGCAAGAGGACAGAACAAGAAAAGAATAAGTTTTTTTACGGAGTAAGAAAGGGGAAGATTATGAAACTTTCGGTAAAGAGAAACTAAAAGAAAAAGAGGGTAGGGAACAGACTGCCGCAGATAAGGCACTTGGAGCAGGGAATGAGGGACTAGAAAGTATAAGGATTCTATATAGCAATGTCGATGGACTAATCTCTAAGAAATTAGAACTAACAGACTTACTCAATACTAAGAAACCAGAAATAGTATGTCTCACTGAGACAAAACTAAGAGAGGAACTTGATATAAATCTGCTAGGATGGTCTGAATACAAGATTTGGAGGAGGGACAGAAAATTTTGATATGGAGGTGGAGTGTGCATCCTTACTAGGAAAGATTTGATTGTGTCTGAGATAAAACTAGAAACTTCAATAGCAGAAGTTTTAGCACTAGAAATTGGTGGAAACGAAAAAATAGTGGTGATAGTAGCATATGTACCTCCCAAGACGAAGACATGGAGTAAGGAGGAGCATAGCCTAATGCGTAAGGAAACAATTAGTGTGCTAGAAAATATCTTAGCTTCAAAGGATGAAATAGTCATGTGTGGGGACTTTAACTGCAAGGAAGTGAATTGGGAAGAACTTGAACCCGGAACAGGAGAGGAAAGTTGGGGCTATGAACTTTTAAGTATGGCCATGGAAAATTCTATATACCAACATGTAAAAGAGTCAACAAGAGTAAGGGGAAGTGATCAACCAGCTAGATTGGATCTTCTCTTCACAAGAAGGGAGGAGGAGGTTCAAAGTATTCAGTAGGCCTACCTATGCCCACTAGGAAAAAGCGACCATGCAGTTCTCGACATAGACCTACTATTGAAGCATAATCTACCCAAGGAAAGGGAAAAGCACAAGGAAAATCACTGGATGTATTCCAGAACCGATTTCGCAGGACTACGGGATTTTTTCAAGTCACAAAATTGGGATCAGGTGTTATCTGAAAGTGAGGTAGACAAAAAACTCAAGGCATTCATGGAGATCTATGATACTGGTATAAAAACTTTTGTCCCAAAGTACATTAATAATAGAAAAAAAGGAAATCGCAAAGAATGGTTTAACCGCGAATGTAGGCTAGCACAGGAAGCAAAAAACAAAGCCTGGAAAAAGATGAGAAACTGGGATTCGGAAGATAACAGGCAAAAGTATAAAGAGGAGAGAAACAAATACACAGAAATGAGGAGGAGGTCAGAGGCAAACCATGAGAAAGGGATAGTGGAGAACTATGAAAAGAATCCAAAAATGTTTTTCAAGTTTGTAAACGGCAAAAGGAAGATAAAAGCCACAATCGTAAAGATTAAAAGTGGAAACAGAATCATAGAAGAGGATACAGAAATTGCGGAAGAACTAAATAGAAATTTTGCATCAGTATTTACAAAAGAAGGAGAATTCATTGCACCAGAAACCAATGAGATAGGTACAGAGGAAATGCCGGAAGTCACATTTAACAGAGCAGAGCTCATAGACATAATGAGTAAGGTGGATCCAAACAAAGCCGCCGGACCGGACGGAGTATCAGGCTGGATTATTAAAGAAAATGCCAAGGAACTGAGTACTGTATACCATTATATGATATAATGACCAAATCATTGGACACAGGGATAGTACCTACAGAATGGAAAAGAGCAAACATTATTCCTATATTTAAGGGAGGAAGCAGAGATAAACCACTGAACTATAGACCTGTATCACTATTGAGCATCCTCATGAAGATTCTGGAAGGATTAATAAGGGACAAATGGGTGAACTACCTGGAATCCAAAAGATTAATTACTGACCGACAATTTGGATTCAGAGGAGGCAGATCATGTGTAAGCAACTTGTTGAGTTTTTACTCTAGAGTAATAGACACAGTGGACCAGAGGGAAGGATGGGTAGACTGTGCCTACCTAGACTTTAAAAAGGCATTTGACAAAGTTCCACACAAGAGATTGCTGTGGAAATTAAAACATGAGGGGAAAGTAGGAGACAAACTGCTGAAATGGATGGAGAGCTACCTTAGCGGAAGACAGATGAGAACAACAGTAAGGGGTAAATCGTCAAACTGGACTCAAATTACGAGTGGAGTACCACAAGGATCTGTCCTAGCCCCAATCATGTTTCTAATATTTGTAAATGACTTACCTGAGGGACTAACAAGCTACATGAGCATGTTTGCGGACGATGCTAAGCTGCTTAAAACGATCAGAACCCAGGAGGATTGCCTTGAACTCCAAGCAGATTTGCAAAAGATCCATGAATGGAGCATCAAATGGAATATGGAGTTCAATGCAAGGAAATGTAAGACTCTAGAAATGGGTAAAAGCAAGTACTGTACAGACCTAGAAAAGATTATAAACTAGGAAACAAAGTGATTCCCAAAGCAGAAAAAGAAAAAGACTTGGGGATAGAATTTAAGGATAACATGTCTCCAGAAAGCCACATAAATAAGATAGTGAGAGAATCACTAGCACTATTGGCAAATATCAGGATGTCTTTCAATTATCTTAATGAAAACACCATGAAACAAATAATAACGGCAATAATAAGACCTAGGATGGAATATGCATCTGTAGTGTGGTCCCCTCACATGAAGAAACATATCCACAAAATTGAGAGTGTACAGAGAGCAGCTACGAGGATGATCCCAGGTTTGGAAAATTTGGAGTACCAAGAGAGGCTCGAGAGATTGAATCTACCTACACTGGAACAGAGAAGGAAACGAGGACAGCAAATTCAGATATACAAATGTGTTAGAGGTATTGACAAAATCGACCAAGAAAACTTCATAGAGAGGGATGGAGGTGAGAGAACAAGAGGTCACAGCTACATACTGAAAGTGCCTAATAGTAAATCTGATCTGAAAAGTAAAAGATTTCCTACCAACTCGATTAGTGGGTGGAACAAATTGCCAGCCGAAGTAGTGTCTGCACCATCAGTGCATAGTTTCAAAGCACGGTATGACAAACATATCTTAGGAGGCGGGAATTAACGAGCATGCTCACTCCCGCAAATACAACTAGTGTAAGTACAACTAGTGTAAGTACACATAACCACACGTACGCTTCCTTCTCAGTCCCAACATCCTTAAGTGTCCGTGCGCTGAGACTTGACCCATTTATTGTGTAACAACTGCCTTCCTACACCCTTCAACAACTTAAAAATGCCTAGGAAGAATAAACTGGTGAAGGCACTACTGCGATCGGGAAATCTATGGGTATAACCGAAGACGGGGACGGGGCCAGTGACAGTGACGGGGCCGGGGAAGCCTACGCCTAGGCTATATGAACTCGCTTGTCGCGGGGGTCTGCCTCGGAGCCCCCACTATTCCCACCTACTTATAGCATTTATTTTTAATGTAAGGAATGACTTGTTTATGTTTCTATTATTGTGTATGCTTGGTTGTCCAATTAGTATTGATTTTTATCAAAAATTACCGTCAAATGTGGGTGGAAATGCGGGCTGCCGCCCATATGTATTTTTCTCCATAAGTTATGTTATCCCCAATGCGCGAATTCCCAATACCCATCATGTATTGCCGCCCATATAGGCGCGGATTGGGGGGACTGACTGTACTTGGTAGCCTGCACTTCGTTACCAACACCAATGTACACAAAACAGACCGCCTGTGGAAGATAAGGAGTTTCTACGACATGATGAAGGCCAAGTTTTCCACATTCTTGAAGCCTTTTCAAAAGGTCGTGATCGACGAGTCTCTTGTGCTGTTCCGGGGGAACCTTCACTTCCGGCAGTACATACCATCCAAGAGACATCGATTCGGCATCAAGCTCTTCGTCCTCTGTGACTGTAAGACGGGTTATGTACTGGACTTCATTGTCTACAGTGGGAAGGAGGGTGAGGTTCTTGCAGATCAAGAAATAGGGTTCGGTGGAGCAGTGGTGAAGGCGATGATGGATCGCTACTTCAACAAGAACCACATACTCTACACGGACAACTACTACACGTCCCCCATCCTCACCAAGTACCTGAACAGGCAGCAAACCCAGACTGTGGGCACAGTACGGGGGACGAGGAAGAACATGACGGAATTCCCCAAAAAGACCAAGAAGGACATCTCCCTCAAGCAACATGGTCCGATGCTGGCAATCCATTGGCACGACCACAGGAAGGTCAACATGATCAGCACCATCCACAAGGGCAACCTGGTTGACTCTGGCAAAGTCAACCACAGGACCAGGGAGCCCATCATGAAGCCAGACGCAGTTATGGACTACAACATAAACATGCGTCTGGTTGACAAGTCAGACATGCAGGTCGGCTTCATCGACTGCCTGCGGACCTCCTGCAGGTGGTATAAGAAGTTCTTCCTGCACATGATGGATGTGTCTGTGCTGAACTCGTACAACCTGTACAAGCTGATGAACCCCACAATGCCCAGGAAGTACACCAACCTTCGGAGATTCCAGAAACAGCTCATTCTGGATCTCATTGGGGAATATGCCGTGCCTGAGGATGCCCCACGAGCTCAACATATGCCAGGAGCTGGCACCATGGACCGCACATACGCTTCCGAACACCACAGGAAGAACAGGATCGTCGCCCTTCCAATAGCTGCTGGTCGCAAGACCCAGAAACGGTGCCATGTCTGCAGCCACACCACCCAAAGACCCCAGACAACCACCAAAACCTTGTATCAGTGCCAGGAATGTCAGGTAGCACTGTGCATCACGCCTTGCCACGATGATTTCCACATCATGGTAAACTTCTAAGTGGCACTGACCCTGAGAACACTAGTGAAAGTGACACTAAAACAATAAAACACTATGTGCAAGTGAAAGTGACACTAAAAACAATACAACAATATGTGCAAGTGAAAGAGACACAACAACTATATATTAGAGTAACTATTCAATAAGTATTTATAAGTGAAACCTGTAATAAGTGTAAGTGACACTAAAAACAATATAACAATATGTGCAAAGGAAAGAGACACAACAACTATATTCTTACAGTTTCTTACAGTAGATCCTCTGGAAAAAGGCAAACTAGGCCTGTGTATCCAGCTCAGTACCAGTACTTGCACTGCTGCGGTCGTTCACGGTGTTGGCGGCGGCGGTAGCAGACGCAACATTTTTACTATTCTGTATTTTTGCTTTATAATCAAACTTCAAATCTTGTCTTCCCCATGCTTTATCAAGATTACTTTCAAACTCCCTTATTGATTCGGAATAGACTACATACTGGGGCAGTGCGTTCCACTCATTTACCACTCTATCACAAAATGAGTTCTTTGCCTTCTCAAGCCTATTTCTTTCTTTGTAAATTTTCTTTTAGTGTCCTCTCGTTCTTGTTCCCAACCGCATCAAGAAGATACCTTCACACACATCCTCATCATACTTTCCTGACACTATCTTAAAAGTCTCTATCATATCCCCTCTCTTTCTCCTATATGCCAGTGTCGGAAGCCCCAGTGTCCTCAACCTCTGCTCATAGCCCGCGTTCTTCAACGTTGGTACTAGCTTGCTAGCTCTCCTCTGCACTTTCTCCACTGCTTCTATATCCTTTACCATATATGGAGCCCACACCTGGTTCGCATATTCCAGGTGCGGCCTAACCAGCGCTGTATAGAGATTCCTGAAGATTTCTTCGTCAAGTGACACAAATGTCCTCCTTATCAGCCCTACAATTCTATGGCTTTGTTTATCTTTTCCGCTAAATGTTCTGAGAAATTGAACTTATTGTCTATCACTACTCCTATATCCTTTTCTGCATTCACTTCCTCCATCGCTTCATACATACTGTATCCTACCTTGTCTATCTTGCTTGTTGGGACAAGCATTTTTTTGGATGAAAAGGCATTAACCAATGCTCAGACCATCCCTTCATGCCCTCCACATCTCCTTGAAGCAAACCCACATCTTCCTTACTCCTCACTCTTCTATACAGCTTAGTGTCATCCGCATACAGGTATACCTCACTTCCATTAGTTATAACTTCAGGTAAGTCGTTGATAAATATAACGAACAGTAGTGGTCCCAACACAGATCCCTGAGGAACCCCACTTGTAATTTCCCTCCACCCCGAGCCTATTCCATTCACCAGCACCCTCTGTCTCCGATCTTTCAGGAAGGTTTCTATCCATTTCACACATTTCTCCCCTGTATTATAGCTTCTAACTTTCTCTATTAACCTTTTATGTGGGACCTTATCGAAGGCCTTCATTAAATCACAATATACCACGTCTATTACATCACCATCCTCTAGAATTTGCATCCAATCATCTACCACCTTAATTAGCTGTAGTACCGTCGACCTCCCCGGCAAGAATCCGAACTGTCTCCCACTGAAAAGTTGGTTTGATTTCATATGCTCCATTATTCCTTCTCTAATTATCGTTTCCATTAGTTTACACACAACACTTGTCAAACTGACTGGTCTATAATTTCCTGGGTCATTTCTCTTTCCCTTTTTAAATATAGCTGTTATGTTCGCCTCTCTCTAGTCCATCGGGATTTGTCCTGTATTAAACGATACCTCAAATAACATTTTCAATGGCTCTACTAACATCTCACCTCCTTCCTTTATGATTCTTGGGTGTATCCCATCCGGTCCCGGGGACTTACTTCTGTTAATTTTTTCTAGCCCTTCTTATTCTAGCATGGGAAAACTCTATTAGTTCTAGTGCAGATGCCTGTTTGATGGGAATATTTGGCACTGCATCATCCGACTCCACTGTTAGTACCCCCCCAAAGTATTTCCCCAGCACCTCTGCTTTCTCCTTATCTGTCTCCGCTCTACTCCCATCATCCAACCCCCCTACCAGCTCTGGGATCCCTACTCTTCTTGTTAACTTTTCCTGAATGTACTTCCAGAATATTTTTGGATTATCCTTCACGTTTCTTGCAATCTCTCTCTCCCTTTCCTTTCCTTGTCTCCCACCTTATTTTATTATTTATCTGTCTACGTTCCAAATCCACTACTTTAGCTTCTATACTAGACCCCCTGTTCTTTTTTAACATTTTTAATCTATCCCACAATAGTTTCTTTCTTCTTATCAAAGTCCACAACTTTCTTTTCATTGGTAATTCTGGGTTCGTTCTTTTCCTCAATTTTGTTTGATCCTTATATTCCCTTACTGGTACACATTTGGATATAACATCCTCCAGTTTGACTCTAGAGTAACTATTCAATAAGTATTTATAAGTGAAACCTGTAATAAGTGAAAGTGACACTAAAAACAATATAACAATATGTCTAAGTGAAAGAAAAAACAAATGTAATAATTACAAGTGTCAAATACGATACCGTACGGTACTGTACGCTTGCGTAGCCTAGCCTCTAACCTAGTAAGTGAAAGTGACACAAAATGTATAACAAGTAATAATAACTCAATAATAACAGTGAGAGTGACAATAATTCATGACAAGAAGAGTAATAAAAGTGAAAGTGACATAACACTATTACAATAAAAGTGAAAGTGACACAATAATATTACAATAACAGTGAAAGCGCCGAAAATATGTAATAAAAAGTTTCATATAACTCAAATAATGGTTGAACAAGTAATAAATGACACTGCACCATCAGTGCATAGTTTCAAAGCACGGTATGACAAACATATCTTAGGAGGCGGGAATTAACGAGCATGCTCACTCCCGCAAATACAACTAGTGTAAGTACAACTAGTGTAAGTACAATAAGATCACATTATCACCATAAAAACATAATATCGTGTACCTGAACAAAAGCCACGGGAGCGACGAGTGACTTAGTGTGTGCTAGCCAGGGCCGCGGCGAAGCGTTCGGACACAGGCGAAAATACGCGGGAAATTACCTCCATTCCCATCATCATATCTCGGCAACCACTTGTCATAGCGATGTCAACTCAATGCCATTCTACAGACGAAGGTTGGTGCTACACTATGCAATTTAGTTGACTGCTCTAGATGGTCTCAATCAGTAGATATCGAATTATGAAGATAGCCATTTTTCAGGAATACCCCCGGACACGACGATCGCCTCATATGAGAGCCCCCGGATCCGGAGGGTTAATGTACATCTACATTAGTCTACAGAGCAGGACTGCATATAAATGAGTGGCTGATGAATGCCTCCACCTACCTATGCTAAACTATGGTCAGCACTCTATCAGTGTTAGCACTCTATCAGTTTTAGGTTGGGTTAAATTAAATAATGTTTCAAGTCAAATTAAGTTGCTCTCTCTCTCATTCACTCTCACTCTCTCTGACCTGTGTCATGAATATCATCATGTGTTGGGAAGTGCGTGGGTGGTTCCGGTGGTGATCGGTGTAGTATATCCTGGCGTGGTTGGAAGGCCTCAGTTGGGAGGGACCAGTCTCGGGCCGGGTCTAAGGTAGGGTCCAGAGCCAGGTCCATGAGAGGGGTGGGCTGGGAGTCATACTCAAAACTCACTTGGCTCACCTCACCGTCACCAAAGAAGAAGTCCTGGGTCACCGCCATGCCACTGAAGAAAAAGTCTTAATGTATGTATGTATGTACAGTATGTATATACTCAGGCACATACCCCTGGTGGCTGACTCGAGCCAGAGCCCGAACAGAAAAAGCAATATGAAATTTAAAAAAAAAAAAAAAAAAAATCACACACATCTAGGTCGCCCAGGAGAAGACTTAGATCATGAACGGTCTCCAGCAAACGATTCCCAGGTCCTAGATCTCCCGGAGAGGTTCCGGTCTCAGCAGGCAGACACGCAGCGGAATGACACCACAATGCCCGCCACATTGCTTCCAGGCATGGCCCTTCATATATAAACTGGCTCCCCGGGCCAGGTGCCTGACGACTGTTATCTAGTCCTACTGGCGCCCGACCCACACTCCCTACGACTGCGTTATTATTTATCTATTCACAAGCATTCTCCATTCATTCCTGTTCATCACCACTTCTCTTGCCTGTTCTTCAGTCACCTCTTTATCTTCCAACGCTTGTTTCACACCATCTCTCCATCTCCTCCAAGATGGAGAGATGATTCCTCTCAATCTATTTCCCCCTGTTTCTGACCCATATAATCTCTTTGTAAGCTTTTTATCTCCAATTAGTTCAACATGTCCATACCAGCATAGCACCCTTCTTTCTACTCTGGCCGATAAAGGTTCCTGTTGTCCCACTCTCCTACTACCTCTTCATTCCTCAATCTGTCTCTATGCATCACTCCACACATACTCCTCAAGCAGCTAATCTCCATCACATTCAACCATCTCTTCTCTTTTACATTTAGACACAATGTCTCAGCCCCATACATCACTGTTGGTACAATTATCCCATGATACTGTACATTGCGCTTTTAGCTTTCATTCCGAGATTTCTCACCTTCCACATACTTCCCATTGCTCAAAAATTTGTCCTTCACTCACACACTCTGTCTTACCTCCATTCCCACACCCGCATCCCTGCTTATCATTCCTCCTAGATATATAAAACACTCAACTTGTTCCAGCATTTCCCCATCCAGTCGTACATTTAGATTTACCCTACGAGCATCTCTATTACACCATAACACTTTACTTTTATTGACATTCACCCTCAGCTTCCTCCTCCCACATACCAAACCAAACTCTTTTACTACTCGCTGCAGATTCTCCTCAGAATCCGCCACCAGTGCTGTCATCAGCAAACAGCAACTGATTCAACTCCCAAGCACCATCATTCTTTCCTACTAAACCCAACCCTCTACCCATAGATCTCCTTTTTACCTCTCTCACCACACCATCCATATATACATTAACCCTTTCACTGCGGGAGCTGTTCAGGTTTGTCATGGCAAAGCAATTTAAAGCCCATAAAAGCCTGTGGAGACGAGTGCGAGTGAACAGGAGCGCGGAAGGCACCCGTCCGCTCTCTGGCACATCTGTCGCGGCACTGAGAGTCTGAACCCATGTCTCACGAGATATATGCACCGCTGCAAAAGGCAAATGCACATTGCTAATAATTAGTGAATATGCCAATATCTGTGGTAGCATTGCTGGTAAACCCTGTGTGGCACAAAGCTTGTTCTGGTGTCATTTTAAAGATATTTTCTTCTATTTTTTTGCTGCAAACATTTCATTTCATTCAGGCATTTGCTTAAGTAATCAGGAGTGCCTGAATGAGCCCTATTATAGCGGTAATAAGCCCGCACTGATCGGGTTAAACAACCACGGTAACATTACACAACCCTATAGCAGACCTACATTTACCTCAAACTTAACTCATTCCTTACTCTAACACACGCTTTGCTCTCTTCATAAAATCTACTATAATTATATATATACCAAAACCCTTCTGCTGCCTGGGAGAGGTGGCCAATAATTGATTCTTGAAAGTCATTCTTAAACAGAATAAAATTGTCCAGTAATAGTCAAAATGAAAGGAAAATGTTCATCATCGTCTGAAAGGGATACGAGTCTGAATACATTTATAACTATGAATTTGAAGTTGCCAGACCACCATTTCCCTCAAAAATGGGCATAAAATGAGGTGGTGTGACTCAGGCATTACCGTACCTGGCAATATTGGTGAGTTTAAGGTCGTGTGTGTCTGTGTCATCGGTCTCTGTGTCACCTTCCTCAGCACTCAGACCACCAGATGTATCACCACCACCTGCATCACCTCCAGATAAATGACGCGCTGATCTGAGAGAAAAACAATATAAATAAATAAATACCTGTAAATAACAAAAATATATTACAATTATATTATTATGTACCCGTAAATAAAAATTATACAAATGAAGCACATACATATAAATATAACAAAAGGCTGTTTGCAATACAGTAGTTAAGTGTTTTATTTAGTTTTTTTCTTTTGTGGTAGGTGGGTGGTACCCATGATCCACTCATTTCTATGCAATGTTGCCCTGTAAACCAGTGCAGCTTTACACTAAGTACATACATACATAACCTTTTAAGACTGAGTGTTTCACACATACGTGCAGTTTCAGTCTCTTGTCCTAATGGCGGCGTTCCAGGCAACCCTGTTAACCCGGGAACTGCGGGGAGACTCTTAAGAGTTCCCCCAGCGGACTGCGGGGAGACTCTTAACCTCTGAAGTGCGCATGGGGGTAATTGGAAACGTCCCCCTGTGCTGACGTATTTGAGGTGTTTCCGTCACTAAAATATTCATTGTGCCATTAATAGCATTAATACTTATCCATATGCGCCTATTATGGGTTGATTATAAAGGTATTAACCTGAAACAACAATAAAACGAGTGAAAACAGCGTTTGGATGGTCAAAATCGGAGATATAGCCCGCGAGTTGTATAATGTATGGGTGAGGCAATCTGCTTTCCCGCCAATTTCCCCCAAGGCCACTGAGACACAGTCGATCGATACTCTCTCTCTCTCTCTTGCACTCGCTTGCTATCAGTGATGACCACACCCTCCAATCGGATTTCTAATGTTAGCACGAAAATATACCTCAGAATAAGGGAATAACAGGGAAAATAGGTGATAACTGAAGGAGAGGAGGAAAGTGGGGAAGGAGGGGAGGTAGAGGACTGAGATTTTGCATGGCCCAGGGGCCAAAAAAAAAAAATAAATAAAAAAAATAAAAATAATTTTTTTTTTTTTTTTTTTCGATGTCAAAAGTTGATTTTTTTTTTCTCTGACTCTTAAGAGTCTCCCCGCAGTGCGCCGGGGGAACTCTTAAGAGTCTCCCCGCAGCTCCCGGGTTAAGAGTCAGAGAAAAAAAAATCAACTTTTGACATCGAAAAAAAAAAAAAAACAAAAAAAAAATTTGGCCCCTGGGCCATGCAAAATCTCAGTCCTCTACCTCCCCTCCTTCCCCACTTTCCCCCTCTCCTTCAGTTATCACCTATTTTCCCTGTTATTCCCTTATTCTGAGGTATATTTTCGTGCTAACATTAGAAATCCGGTTACAGGGTGTGGTCATCACTGATAGCAAGCGAATGCGAGAGAGAGAGTATCGATCGACTGTGTCTCAGTGGCCTTGGGGGAAATTGGCGGGAAAGCAGCTTGCCTCACCCATACATTATACAACTCGCGGGCTATATCTCCGATTTTGACCATCCAAACGCTGTTTTCACTCGTTTTATTGTTGTTTCAGGTTAATACCTTTATAATCAACCCATAATAGGCGCCTATGGATAAGTATTAATGCTATTAATGGTACAATGAATATTTTAGTGACGGAAACACCTCAAATACGTCAGCACAGGGGGACGTTTCCAATTACCCCCATGCGCACTTGTTAGGTTAAGGGCTGCTTCACTTGTCAAGGTCTTGGATTTGAGATCGGCACGTATAGTCCGATCCCAGGTCTTCCTCGGTCCACCCCTTGGTGCAGCTCCCTCCACAATCACAGACCTGCATTTTTTCACCCAATTTTGTTCATCCATTCTCTCCACATGTCCATACCATCCCAGTCTACTTGTACGCATCACCTCGCTAATACTCTTTATACCTAAACGTCTCCTCAGCTCAACATTTGTTATTCTATCCTGTAGCCTGGCCCCACACATCCATCTCACCGTTCTCACCTCATTACGTTCCATTCTGTTGACATCCTCTACTTTAACGGCCCATGTTTCTAAGGCATACGTCATTGCACTTCTAACACATGAGGCATACACCTTTCCCTTCAGGGGGAGAGGCATTCTTTTCATGGTCAGGATTGGCAGCAGTTCTCTGAACTTATCCCAGCCACACCTAATTCTAGCAACAGTGGCAGCCTCGGTCCCACCACCGGCAGAGATGGTATCTCCTAGGTAACAAAACTTGTTCACCAGCTCCAATGATTCATTTCCAAAATTCACAGCCACAGGATCATCACTTAACACAAGCTCGCCTTTGCACAATACGCACTCAAATTTCTCTATTTCTGACTTATCCTTCGGCAGGGGTCCCTTTATTCTACTACAGCGCTTACTCCCATGGTGTACCCAACATCGACAGATGCTACATTGAATTGAGTTAACGCCCACTCCCTTTCCACACACTGCACATGGGTATGCACCGCTCTTTTCCACATTGCCTCGTCTCAATCTACAATGCATAACCTTGGTTTTGTTAATATTGACTCTTAAACCCTTGCTCGCCATGCCCTCTCTCCACTCTCTGAATTTGGCCTCAGCATCTTGCATACTGTCAGCTATTAGGACTAAATCGTCTGCATAAAACAGTTCCAGCGGGAGTCCGCCTCTAAAAACTCTAGACAGTGCCTCCAAGGCCATAATAAAGAGGAGGGGGCTTAACACTGAACCCTGATGGACTCCAACACGGACTGCGAACTCATCACTCAGTACACCCTTCACAAATCCTCATACATCTTCATTATCACACGCACCAGCCACTTTTCCACACCAAGTTTCCTCGTAGCCCACTGCACAACATCTCTAGGCACCCTATCAAAGGCCTTCTCCAGGGCTACAAACACAAAGTAAAGATCCCTGCCTTTTAGTAAGTATCTTTCCTGTATATGCCGGACTATGAAGATAGCATCGGTTGTACCCTGTCCTGGCAAAAAACCAAACTGCATATCATCAATGGAGATGCTTTGCCTGATCAAACCCTCAAAGACTCTCTCACAGACCTTCATGATTTGGTCAAACATTTTCAGGCCCCTATAATTTCCTCTATCTAGCGCATCCCCTTTTCCTTTGTATATATTTACTATTACACTTTTGAGCCAATCCTCTGGGATTTTCTCATCTTTATATTGTCCTTGTCCCAATTTTGGTTTGTTTAGTTTGCAAGTTTTACATTTTAACTTTAATAATGGTGTTTATCAACTCAGTGACTAAGTTTACACCAGTCTCCCCTGAGGCTTTTATCATCTCAGCGACAATGTCAGAGCAACCTGGAGCTTTAACGTCCTTCATTTTATTGATTGAGTCACTCACTACAGCTGGTGCTATCAAAGGAGGGGGCCCAGATATTGGTTTTTCGATACTAAGCCGTTCCTTATCCCATTCAAACTCTACACTTAACAATCGTTCATAGTGTGCCTTCCATGCTCCTCTGATAGTAATGTACACCCTATGTGGTGGATTGTGTTCTTTTATTTAATAATTTTCATTTTAGTAAGAGTTGTTTCCACATAGCGATTTTGATAATTTAATTTGACTTTATATTGTCCTTGTCCCAATTTTGGTTTGTTTAGTTTGCAAGTTTTACATTTTAATTTCATTTTCTGCATACACAATCTTCCCATTATCATTTCTAACACACTATTCACCTATAATATCCCTACTGTCATTTTTAACTCGCCTAGCTAGGTTGAAGATCCCATTGGGATTGTCGGTGTTACAAACTTGTTCGAGGACCAGGTCCTTAATGCATTTTTTAGCATTGTAAATAACTCTTTTGGCAGTTCGTTTAGCTGCCTGGTATTCCTCCTTGCTGCCTCCAGTAATTACAATGGTAACTGTTTGACTTTGCTGGGTAGTAACCATAATAGATGTACGTAAGGGCAAGCTACCGGTACCTAAACAAGTGGCCTTGCAGAGGACCACCGTTAACCACACTGTCCCAAATGATCTAAAGATGGTAAGGAGTGCTGAGCCAGGGGATCCCACTTAACTGCTGTATTGTAGTTGGGGATTCCCCACTGGTATTTCACCACCAAGAGTGCCATCTATGGGTGACAAAGGCTCACACATGCATAAGCTACATGTTTCTAAGACTATTAAAATTAATTATTGATATTTCTTTGTGGATTACAAGCAAAGCCTTTACTAGTATATGTTCCTCACTTTGTTAACTTTGGAGGTAGACTTCTGCTTGAAAATTTACCATGTAAGGATTACATTTAGCCGAGATTGTATGAAAACTGTCAAAGCGTTACTGGTAAATATGTATATTGATCAATAATGTATGTATGTGCAGTATAAACCTAGTGACAACCTATCAGTCTAGCCAGTCTCTGATATACTTCCTTTAGCTGTAAGATCAGCTTGTGCTTCATGACCCCACTTCTTCCTTGGTGTTTCTGTCTGCAACTCCCTCCATTTTTTTTTTTTTTTTTTTTTTTTTTTTTTTTTTTTTCCTATATTCCAACTTACTTCCTCTCGGGCATAGGCTGAGAGCCTTAACATTCACCGCTTTACAATGAACAGTGAAGCCCGTGAGGTCTTGTTCCAGTCTAGGGAGTGAGACATGTGAAGCACGTAGAGTACAACGAGCACCTGCCATCTTGCCTTCACATGAGGCACGGTGCTCACTCATGGCCCGAAACGACCCCATCTCTGAAGCCACCTCGTTCCCGTGCTTCACTGTCTCACTCCCTACACTCGGACTCTTACACTTACACACACACAACGCCACCTGTTGAGCAGATAACTCACCAAGGTGAACATGATTAGATTAATATCCAGTATTCGAGAATGGATAATAAGTCGTAGGCGTGTGCATAAACCTTTAACCGTCCTGGTGGTGTAATGGTTAAGGTAGCAAAAATCTGTGTGTGATAACCCGGGTTCGAATCCCGGTGGATCATATATACTTTAATTAATTTCATTGGGGATGTTGTGGTGAGATTAATACAAATAAAGATTAGTAGTGTCAAAGACAAGCTTTTTTTCTTCATCCAATTATACTGGCACTCATTCATACATAAGCTACCAGTAGGTTAATAATGAAGAAAGTGAATTCTTCAAAAAATATGAGTTGGTACCGGTGTCAAAGTAAAATGTAAAAATTAAAGACTTTAAACTCCAAAGCAAGACCCTGAAGTTCAATCTATAAACAGGGAGACACTCTGACATATGTCCGGTTGTTCACCTCCAGGGATTTAGTTCGCGCCTTGAACAGCAGCTCACTCCCCATACTACCATCATAGAAAAGTTCACTTCTTGGGCCCCCTTCGGGGGCCCGAGCATCTGGCGCGGCTTCGGTCAACCGGACTCAGGACTGCTCGGCCAGACAGTCTGGGGAACTACAATAACAACAACTGTAGCTATTGAGAAACTGATAGTCCAGGGATTACCTAAACCATATGCTGTGTTTGACTAGAACTAAAGTTCACACATATTGATTTTGCATTAATTTGACAATGGCAACAAATATTATTTCTCTGTGTAGGGCCCTAATATTCTGTAAACCTTGCCATGGATGAGGAGACAAAAATAGTATAAAGGTGAGGAAATGCAACATCACTAGAGGACATCAGTCATGACTTTACTTTTGTAACTGGCTAAAGTCTGGGGGAGGAGGAGAATTAAGTGTTGTAAATTCCTACCTTTTAGTTGTGTTTGCCTTCCCCATCCAAGGCAAGGTTCATAGGACATTAAAGCCCTGATAGAAATAAAAAGGATTTGTTGACATTAACTTCAATTTAAAAGGCACCTCTTGTAGGTAAATTTATGCCTCACCTTTGGTCAGTATCTTGTGTTGTGTCCGGTGTGGTAGTGGTGTCATCCCTGCCTGGCGGTGGTGGTGGTGGAGGGTGGGAGGAGGAAGATGAAGGTAGTGGTGGTGGTAGTAGCTCTGGTATACCACCAACACCACCACCACGATACAGCAACTGCAACATCTGCCATGTCAAAGCAACCTGGGTACAATAAATACCACACACGTTAGTCCATTTATATCTGAGATTGGAAACTGTAATACATATTCATCAGCTTGTTCAGTATTTTGGTACTGGTATGCAAATATAGTCCATAAATTACAATTTCTGTTACACTGAGTACTGTCATATATATTGTGTGTGGTTTCTCATAACTTTGGCCAGCTGTACAACTTATCTTCAAATTGCCACCAAAATGTGAACTGTGTGCTTCTAACCTGGTGCCTGGCGAGCCCCCTGGCCACCCCAGCATTGTGTTCACAGATCTCCGGCAGTGATCGGCCCGTAAGGAGGTAGTGTTGGGCGGACTCTACCAGGTGTTGTGTTGATACTGCCCCGCCACCAATGTTCGTACACACCTCTACTTTGGATATCATTGGTCGACTACTGCACCCCTCACCGCTCACTGTCAGACCTATGCTACGTCTGTGTAAAAATAGAAAATAATTATCATCATCATCATCTTCAATGCCTGGCTTCCTCCTGGGAAACCCCTACTAAAGGATGGTCATGACAGAAATGTCTCCAGGCTACTTTGTTCAGATATACTACTTTAGCCTATGCCATTTGTATATATTTTTCCATATGCCATTTGTATATTGTGTCCATTATATAAATTATGTGAAAATTTGTCTTCAATACAGTTTCAAAATTCCTTGCTCAAACATATTTGGTAGTCTTTATACAGTATTACTATCTCTTCCTCTCACTTGACTTTCATACATCTTTCTTGCATTGTTTTCAATCATTCTCTACACATGATCAGACCACTGCAAAGTACTGTTCTATTTCATTCAACCACTCTACATTCAATGTTCTTCCATTACTATTAAACCACTTTTTTGTAGAAATATTAACATAAATAATGGCACCATAGTTTGGTTGTCACACCCATCTCCACTAACTGTCCTGCCTATTTTACGTCTATGACTGGAGAAGTGGCTGGAAAACAGGTACTCTAGACTTGAGAGACTTGATTATCTTTGGTAATACATTATTGCTTTATGTGGCAGCTGATATCATCAAGGATGCACATCATTTCCCACCTTTTTTCTCACCTTGAGTGGAATTTGAAAGGAGAGACTCACCCTCACAGATTAAATATGGTTCAAGCCATGGTCAAAAGAGGATGTCTGTAACATTTTCTTATGCCTCTCACCTTATACATACATACTGTATATACAAGTTTAAAGGCTGCTTCATCCACAGAGAGCTTGGTTATAGTCTCCTTACTGTAGTACAATACAATAAAGACTTGCCACTACACAGCCCCATCATGTCATCCAGTGGCTGATGTTGGTATAGTGCTAACCGTGTCTCAGCAAGACTAAAAAAAAGTCTCTCTGAAGCACTTTTACCTAGCAAAATCGCACCACACCAGCCTTAACTGTGCTACAATAAGGCAGTATCAAGAATTCTCCATAACTGCTACAGAGGCTGACTGCACCACTGAAGTGGCGCGTGGTGGGGTCGCTGCATCCCTACGCCAGAGAGAAAGGCTGACTTGTGCCAGTGGGCTGGGAGAGTAAGACACTAGGAACCATGGGGCACACCATTATGGCCCCACTGCCTTCACCATTCTCAAGAAAAAAGATAGAAATAAGAATGATGAAAAAGGTAAAGTCAGAACTGGCTATGGGAAGTAGAAGACACCAACCCTCACTCACTACGGGGCTGTTCGGCCAGGCAGCTTAGGGAACAACAACAACAACAACAACCCTCACTCTAATAGATCCAGCACACCATGCTTCTGTTATACCTACCTGGGCATTTAGGAGTGCCCAGAGGGTCAAAAACAATCTATTTTCAACTCATCGCCACAGGAAAATGAAAAATAGTACAGAGGAGCTCTTGATGTGTTTTTTAAAGCCGAAATGAGCTTCATTATTTTCTCAAACACATTTTTTTTTTAAAGAAAACTAGGATAAAGATAACAAAACACTGTCATAATACCTGCCCTGTAAGAGTTAATGACTTAAACCCTTTTTTAAATCAACAGATTTCTGGAAGTGTGTGGTTTGAAAGAGCAAGTGTTAGTATGAAATTTGTCACCTGCCAGTCACATTGGGCTGGCAGCCATCTTGGTTCCACTGGCCACTGCAGCCATCTTGGTACTACAGCAGCCATCTTGGATAGTTCCTGTGAAAATCTCCAGGTGGCCATTTAGTGAAGCAGCCATTTTGTGGAGACTGCCAGTGCCAGGACAGTTGCTTCAGTAGTCAGCCACATGTGAGTGAGTTCACAGCAAGGTTATACTGTACTGTACTGACCTTGGTGTATTATTCCTGGGTGTGGATGTTCCGGACTGTGGTGAAGCAGAAGTGGGTGGTGGTGGTGGTGGTGTGGGGGCTGTGGTGGAGGTGGTGATGGTGGGGTGATGAAGGAGAGTGGTAGGGTGGGGTCGGGCTGATGACAGACACCCCAAGGTACTGATAGATAAGGCAGCAGGGTTCACGTCCTCCATGGGTCGGATGGCGTCGGGGAACCAGTGCTGGATCAGGGTGCTGTCCTATAAGGTAAAATCGGAATAGGTTAAAAGACTGTTCCATGGTTTGCACAAGTAGGATAGAATAACCAATTCATACGTGATGGTCCAATTAGCGTTCATCCAACAACCAAATATTTAAGTCAAAAGAAGAAGAGGGGCAAGCTGAATTAAGATAATTTGACAATCTTAATATTTCACAAATTCACACATATCTAGGTCACCAGGAGAAGACCCGGCAAATTCCATAGTAGCGGGAGCGATTTTGGATTTTTTTTATTTTAATACCACAAATTTTCCGAATGTTTTATATAAACAAAATTGGTCATTTGCATCAATATATAGTGTTTGTAATTAATTAGAAATCTCGGGAAAACCTATTTTCCCCATTAGGCCTATCGATCGATGTTGAGACACGCCCCCCCGATAGTGATTTGAAAAGACATTAGCCTAACCTAACCTAACCTAGTATTATTAACCACACCCCCACTGGTTGAGTACTAATCCCTTAAATTAATAAAAAAAAAAAAAAAAAAGGCTGTCGATTATACGAAGGTGAAAGAAAAGACGATGAAGTCTATGGTGTTTACTCTGCAATCTTCAGCTTGATTGTACAGTACATTGATAACGGGAAAGTACCGTATTGACAACCTTGTTACGAAAATTAAATTTTAGTACCATACTTTTATATTAGGTTTTTCCGAGGGTTTAACACATTTTCATATGATTTTAGAGCTATCGATGACTGAAAGTACCGTATTGACAACCTTGTTACGAAAAAGACATTTTAGTACCGTACTTTTTTATTAGGTTTTGCCGAGGGTTAAAACAAATGTTCTTATGATCTTTAGATCATATAGATTCAATATTTATCTTCAAATATATCAACAAAATTTGTGGTATTAAAATAACATTAAACCGCGATTTTTTTCCCACTCCCCTTCAATATTATAATTGGTTGCCTTTTTCACTGTGTCCCTAACAAATGATTACCTTCACTTGCCACAATATTAAAAATATTTACCGCGATAGGTAGGGAGGGCATGAAGTATATCAGGGAAAGAGCGGGGTTGAAATATGGGGTTAAGGTAAAACAACTGATATGATCAAAACATACTGGAAGCTTAGCTGTGAGTGGCTGGCCAAACCTGTTTGTGATTGGCAGGCTGGAAGTGACGTCATCGCCATGGATGACGTCACGAACCCACCAACTCGATCGATAAATTATCTCTCCCGGTCCCGTATCTAAATTTAAGATATTGTTCCCATAATGAATAATAAATGCTGCAACCTGATTATATCCTCCCGTTGTAACCAACGCTCTTGCCCATATGTTCACACTTCATATCGTTCCCAACTGTTGGAGTTTAATACTGTTGAAGGTGGTGAAAGTAAACATCGGTAAACACAGGAAACCAATTATAATATTGAAGGAGGGTGTGAAAAACATCGGTCCCGCTAACATGATCATGCTGTCAAGGCAGTGATTACGTAATTACGGGTGCTGACCTATCAGATATAGTACGTGTACCTACTACCCAGTACATGGGATACAAGACTATCCTATAGGCCTACCTACCAGCTAGTGTGGGTTCCTAGTACCCAGTGTGTAGGATACAAGACGAACCTTTACCTAATAGAGCATGTTCCTAGTAACACCAAATTGTCATTAACCTAACCTAACTTAACCTAGTGTCCTTAGTCCACACCCCCACTGTTAGCACATAGCTAGTGCAGGCTCCTAGTAGCCTAACACCAAATTGTCATTAACCTAACCTAACCTAACAACCTAACCTAACTTAACCTAGGGTCCTTAGTAGGGGCTGCCGCCCCCACACCCCCGCTATCAGCACATAGCTAGTGCAGGCTCCTAGTAACACAAAATTGTCATTAACCCAACCTAACCTAACTTAACCGGTTTAATGTTATTTTAATACCACAAATTTTGTTGATATATTTGAAGATAAATAATGAATCTATATGCTCTAAAGATCATAAGAAAATTTGTTTTAACCCTCGGCAAAACCTAATAAAAAAGAATGGTACTAAAATGTTTTTTTCGTAACAAGGTTGTCAATACGGTACTTTCAGTCATCGATAGCTCTAAAGATCATATGAAAATGTGTTAAATCCTCTGAAAAACCTAATATAAAAGTATGGTACTAAAATGTAATTTTCGTAACAAGGTTGTCCATACGGTACTTTCCCGTTATCAATGTACTGTACAATCAAGCTGAAGATTGCAGAGTAAACACCATAGACTTCATCGACTTTTCTTTCACCTTCGTATAATCAACAGCCAATTTTTTTTTTTTTTTTTATTAAGTACTCAACCAGCGGGGGTGTGGGGGCGGCAGCCCCCACCCATAATACTAAGTTAGGTTAGGCAAGGTTGTTAGGTTAGGCTAATGTCTTCAAATCACTATCGGGGAGCGAGTGTGTCTCAACATCGATCGATAGGCCTAATGGGGAAAATAGGATTTCCCGAGATTTCTAATTAATTACAAACACTACATATTGATGCAAATGACCCATTTTGTTTATAAAAAACACTCGGAAAATTTGTGGTATTAAAATAAAAAAATTCCACTTAACCTCGAGTCCTTAGTGGGGGCTGCCGCCCCCACACCCCCGCTGTTAGCACATAACACGTAGCTAATACAGGTTCCTAGTAACACCAAATTGCCATTAACCTAGCCAAACAACCTAACCTAACTTAACCTAGTGTCCTTAGTGGGGGCTGCCGCCCCACACCCTCCCTGTTAGCACGTAGCTAGTGCAGGTTCCAAGTAACACCAAATTGTCATTAACCTAACCAAACAACCTAACCTAACTTAACCTAGTGTCCTTAGTGGGGGCCTCCGCCCCCACACCCCAGCTGTTAGCACATAGAAATCAGACTAACCTCGGAGGTTTCATGATCAGCAAATATAATTCAGACTAACCTCGGACTATCGACGGTTGAAGTTCTGTTAATAATACCGTGTAAAAGATCTTCTAGTGCCCTCAAACATCAAAAAAACTTCACTGATCAGAGGGCAACCCTTCCTCAATTCCATTATGGCCGAAACTGCGATTTCAGACGAAAATCTAAGTGACGTCACTTGTCACATGCAGTTTCGCAACAACCAATAAAATGCCAAACATTGGTGTGACGTCACCGTTGCCACACGCAGTTCATTGACCAATAGAATATCAGCTCACAACACAACATTCGGCTCGCCTGGCTCTTGTGTTGTGTTTCTCGTAGTCTACGGACTGTTTACGCGGTGATTGTGGTTTATACTCAATTTACTAAGTTATTATAGGATTATATAAATTTCGTACCTGAACTTTAAAAATAATTAACTCCATAGAAGCTATAACAAAAATTGTATTTGAGTAATAATTCCTGGTATTTTATATATCATGAAAAAACATCGCTCCCGCTACTATCGGGTATACCGAAGACCCAAAGACCCAGGCCCATTTGGGGTCCCCAGCCGCATTCCCAGGTCCCAGACCTCCCGGAGAGGTTCCGGTCTAAGCAGGCAAACAGGCAGCGAAGCTACAACCACAAGCCCGCCCACCACGCATCCAGGCGTACCCTTCATATATACCGGCTCCCTGGGCCAGGCGCCTGACGGACTATTAACTAGTCAAACTGACGCCTGATTCCCTCTCCCAAATAACTGCATTTTTACTCATCTATTCACTAGCATTCTCCATTCATTCCTATTTATTACATGCGAAGCTTATTATACAGTACAGTACCGCATGTGGTATTTCACCGATGAATATCCAATATATCGGCTATGTCATTGTTGGGTGTAGAAATATATTATGTGAGAAGTCTTGGCTCTGAAATCATGAAAGCCACAATACCCACCTCTGTGCTGTTAAATTATAATTTTTGTTTTTTGTTTTTTTGCCAGATGACAATCTTGGGACTTTATTCCAAACTCATTAACCCGTACAGCCCCAGCTGGCGACGCGCCTGACGCGTCGGCGATGTATGTAACGCACAGCCCCAGAGACGCGGCTGGCGCGTCACCCTAATTGCGCCGACCGTAACCTCAGGTGTAGCCACTCAAGAGGGCTCAGATTTGTATGGGAACTGTGTACGTATCCCACGCAACCGTGCCGATGGTTGACAACTCTCAAAGTCCACGTGCATGCGCGTGAGTGTGCAATAACCTGTTTTTTGGGGGTAATTGCCTTCAATTTTTTACTCTTGTAAAATACGTTTTCGGGGGCTCTGTAGGACCATTCTTTAAGCTTTTTGAGCGGTTTTTCGTGGTTTTTCCTTCATTCCTAACCCATTCGCTATTGTTTCTGGAATAAAACCATTTTTTGAAAACCGGCCGGGTTCTGGTGAACAAACATTACAAAACTAGCCGGGGCTGGACGGGTTAATACAACAGAATTGTGGCATCTTGTTATTTATTTAATAAGGTAAAATTCAAGACAGCTAGAGCCGCCTTATTTACCAAGTTTGCTGTATATTGTTTTCAAGGAATATAGTGTTTAATTGTTGTTTTTCATGGTTTGAGTGGAGGATTTGCATTAACTTACCCATTATTCATTAATCTGAAGATACTCCGTCAAATGGTGCCATTTATTGGGTGAATCGCGCTTTTACAGTAGGTAAGGGAAATTGTGGGGAGGCCATGCACGCTTCCGAAATGTACAAATATTATATTATATTAGATTAGATTAACCTAACTTAACTTAACTTAACTTAACTTAACTTAACTTAACCTAACCCTAATATAATATAATATAATATAATATCATTTTTGTGAGTAACGTTCAAGCCATTTATTGGGTGAATCGCACTCACCGCATCTTTCAAAACAAGAAGAAGAGGACCCAGGTCGAAGGATTCATTGGGTGCAATGCTTTGTTTACGTTCGGGACATTATTTTTGTGTTATTTTTCGGTGTAATCGGGTTTTTTCAAGTGTCGATAACGAAATTCCTCCATGCGGACTATAATGAGAAAAATATGGCGAGTCTATTGGTCCCTATTTTCCCTAATAAATTATTTCTAATAGGGCTGCGAAAGAGGTCTTGAATATTATCTTTAATAAAACATGACACTTTCGAGAGATTATGCTAATCGTTGCTCCAAATGCTCAAGCCTCACCTTTTGTTTACATCTAGGGTTCCTAAAAAAATGGCTGCCACATAAATTTCAATATCCCATGTGACGTCACCCAAGAACACACTATAGGGTAGATGATGGCACCGACTGATATCTGGTAATGTAATGTATGTAAAAAAAGGTGTGGGTAGAAGTTTTATCCAGTTTGGTGTGAATGAAGCTTGGGTATATAGGAAGTGTAGTGGTGTGAGAGACTGACTAAATGCTGTACAGTCAACCCCTGATTATCGCGTCTAATTGGTGCCGCGCGGGTGTGCGATAGTGGAAATGTGCGAGTGGAACTTAAAAATCAATGGGGTTAATTAATTTGGTTCCTCGAGGCCCTCAACTTGACCATATTATCGACTTTGTATTCAACTTTTGGGAAGGATGTAGTTTCCGGGTGTACGGTTGTCATGTTGTGCGCTCGCACTTACGTTCCCGTCTATTTTGACGCTATATTTTCTGCTATTTGCCCCCTGTCATTACTGCATGAATACTAGGTTAGGTTAGGTTAGGTTGTTTGGTTAGGCTAATGTATTTTTATATCCAAAGGCATCCGCATAGTGTAAACAAGGTGGGCGGTACACCCGGTAACTACATTCTTGCCCAACTTTTTGCCATCTATTAGTGTTTTTTTGGTGAATAAATGATTAAATAGTGTTTACAAATTTGGTGATTGGTGATTAAATATTACAAAAGCACCATTAATAAGTTTAATAAGTTCATGTTTTTGTCAGTATGTACTGTATATATATATACATGAACAAAATACTATAAATATACTATTAGTCTGATTTTGGAGTGTTAAAAGTGGTCATGACATAGCTCTGGGTGCGCTATGGTCGCAAGCTGCCAGTTTTTAAAATACGCGCGATAGTGAGAATGCGCTACAGTTGAATGACTTTTCATTTCACCTAAAATACAGGCCATGGGAACTACAGTACTAAGATGAGCTTAAGGTGGAAAGTATATATCCTGGAGATGTGTCAAAGATGTTCAGAGTATTTTGATGAATTCTCTACCTGGGGAATATGATCAATCGGTGCTGGAGGTAGTGCAGAGGTTAGTTCTATTGCAAGTCGGTAATGGGTGGAAGTACTTCGGAGTAGCAAGTCTATTGACAATGTGGGGTCTTTCCCTCTAAACTCAAATCAAGGCAAACTGTACTGTATGCTGCATAGGGACATGCAAGAGCAGAGCTGAGCGAGCAACTTTGTATAGAGTAACAGTGAGGTGATATATACTGACAGACTGTAACAGTTTGGCCATGTGGGGAGAATGGATGAGGATGATTGAATGAAACCTGTTAAAGTATACCAGTGGAGGGAAGGACAGTGGTCAGTAGACTGAGGTAGACCTGGGAGGCTGGGACAAAGTATTGAGGAGGGATCTCAGGGTTAAGGGCCTTCCTGAATGCTACAGGGGATCATGGAGCATGGAAAGTGACCTTAGGTAACCAAGGCATACCACTACAAAACATACAACTGCCTTTTCAACTGATACCAATATTGGTAAATATGAATTGAGCAATAAGGAATTAATCAGATTCCAAACTCAATTGCAACTTTGCAAGGCTAATTAGAGGATGCAATCCACCGTAAGCCTCCTACCTTGCCCACTGAGAGTAGAGTGTTGGGGTCGGCTGTCCAGCCAATAGCGGTGGTGAGGTTACGGTGCTCATGGAAGGCAGCGATGGGGATGTACGGCCGCCGGGTGTCCCACACGTTGATGCTACAATCCCACAGTAGGGCAGAGCTGGAAGTACAAAAATTAAGGGGAAAGGTTAGGGGCAAGTATTAAAATTCTCTAGGATGTAAGACTTACTAAGCCAGGACTCTCAAAAGGCGTGTATTCGTTCAAATTTTACAATTTGAATCAAACTATCTGATATTACTAAAGTGTATTGGATGTGAATAATATAATTCTTCTTCTCTATAGGTTGAGACACTAATCAAAGACTGTTGAAGCCATGCTAAAGGTAGTACTGGTATAACTAGGACTTACAAATAAAAATACACACTAGGTATCTTGAGCTGAGATTGCTCGAGGGTCACAATAATGCTAGTTCCATCTTTACTTACTGTTGTTGATGATGCTTTTATTTAATACTAGCCCACTGGCCTAGGCCCTCTTAAGACTAGTGTTGTAGGAGGTGGTATAGAGTTTAAGTCACATATTTGTCAGCAGTCGTATGTCAGTGTATAAATTTATAGCTCTCAGAAAGTGACAAATGGGGTAAAATTGAAAGAGTCTGAGTCTGAGAGGATCTCTTGTAATGAGGTGTGTGGCAAGAATCGCAGTCTTTCAGATGGATAGGCGGGACAAATACTGTACAAAGAAAGTGAAAGACGGTCAATGATGTATGGCAATGTTGGCATTCTGGTGGTTGGCCACGAGGGGTGGACATTAGATAACCATGTGTAAGGCGTATGTGGCCTAAATGTAATCTGGTTAAGAGGAATTGGTCTGCATGTGAACCACTAATTGAAGAGGGCCACAAGTGTATGTCATCCATAATGGAGCGAAGGTGGCCAGTTAGTGATTGTGCTCTCCACTCAACTCGCCATGCGTCATACACATGGCGTCATTGAGTTATCAGAAGAGGCTGGATGACTCCGTCCAGGACACCTGTCCGGGTTGCAACGCAACACCACACACTATCAAACACATTATGGAAGACTGCATAACACACAACCACTTACGCCAACAACACACTCCTTGAGAAGTTTGTGGGAAAACCTGGTCTCGGCAGTGGCCTTCCATAGAGCTCGGGACTGTTCGGCCAGGCAGCCTAGGGAAGACTATTACTACCGGTACTACTACCTAGCGTACCTGGCTATGTGGTACTTGGTGTTGGGTCGCCACTTGACTCGACCCACGGAAGCAATGGTCTGGATGGTGTTTACCGCTGAAGGGTTTTCATGAAGATCCCATACCTGTGATACACAATAACAATATGCTTTTATCTGTTCAATATTAACCCTTTCACGCTCATATGATGCAGAGGTTGCCAGATTAGCAATAAGAAATAGAGTTCTCTCACTCTTATAATTACCTCTCCAAAATTAGTTTTCTGCCCACAGCTAACTCAAAGACAACTGCAAAGGTTGACGTAACTAAACTAAAGGTTTCTAAATACCCCTGATGGTAACAAAGGCTTTAACCCTTGGGATCCGGGAGGCCTCATATGAGGCAAAATGGTCAAATAAAAATCGCCGCTATAATCATCAGAACTCGGCAACCACGCGTTGTAGCGACGTCATCTCTACGGCATTCTACAGACAACAAAAAGTTCTACAATTTGCAAAAACATTGACTACTCTAGGTGGTCTCAATCAGTAGCTACTGAATTATGAAGTTGATGTTACCAAAATTCATATGAGGCCCCCCGGATCCCATGGGTTAAAGTATCCCTAATAGGCTCAAAATCGCGTCATATGTCGGAGAGGGTTAAGGAACACTCCGTTCTTAACATTAATCCTCCATTACAAACACCAATGCACTTGAATAAATTAATGAAAGCATATGATCCTCCCGGGATTCGAACTCGGGACACCACACCCAGAACATAAGCATCTAAACCATTACACCATCAACACAGTTATCATATACCTTATTATATATAAGTTAACATCAAATACACAATCTAATATAACATAGCTACAGGTTACCATATTTCTAAGCAACAGTGTACTGTATATGACTAAAATATTATTAAAGTTGATAAAAGTATACTGTACCTGTACTTAGAAAAGTAGAAATCATAATTATGAGAAGGAGCGCTTTATTGAAATTTTGCAAATAGCTTCATTAAGCCTCTGTAGTACTGGTAGTACTAAAGAAGCTATATTCGAAATGTTGTCAATAAAGTGCTCTTCGTTAAATGGTGTTGATATTCATTCTAAAAAATTCCTTTATTACCTTAGAGTAAGTGGAATTAATGTTTGTCATATTATCCTATCAATGACCAAATGTCTGCTTACTTTCTTCACAGAAAATTCACCCCTTTCCTCTCCACTACACACCATTGCTTCCTCATTTAGGAAGAGTTGTTTGTTGTTGTTGTTCCCCAAGCTGCCTGGCCGAACAGCCCCAAGGCCATAACCGAGCGCCCCCACAGAACCCTCCCAGCCAACCACAATAAAGCATGGGTGACCGAAGCCACTCCATGGCGGGGAGCTGAGGAGGGCGACAGAAACGCCCGGGAAACCAAAGCCCCACCCAGGGCCCTGTGCCCCTCAGCAATTATGAAGAGAAAGCTGAGGGGCAAAGGAAAAAATGTGACGCTTTGGCTTCCAATCTTGGTAGATTGGGAGGTCAATCCACGGAAGAGACGCCGTCACTTGAGATCTAGAAAATATATAAGTAAAAGGAACAGTCAGAGTAAGCTATGGGTATGGCAGAGATCGCTCAGTTCTCACTCTGATAGACCAGCCCATCACCACATGACTAGAACCCAATCCTCTCAGCATCAGCTAGGAAAGGCCCTAGAAAGCCACCTTTGTTGTTGTTGAGGAGGAGTTGTTGTTGTTGCTGTTCCCCAGGCTGTCTGGCCGAGCAGCCCCAAGGTCCTGAGCAAGGCCAAGGCCATAACTGAGCGCCCCCACAACCCTCCCTGCTTACCACAAATAAAGCCCAGGTGACCGAAGCCACTACAAGGCGGGGAGCTGAGGAGGGTGCGGAAACGCCCGGGAAAGCAAAGCCCCACCCAAGGCCCTGTGCCCCTCAGCAATTATGAAGGGAAAGTTGAGGGGCAAAGGAAAAATGTGACGCTTTGGCTCCCAGTCTGCCAACCTCTAGATTGGCAGTAGGGAGGTCAATCAACTTGAGATCTAGAAAATATATAAGTAAAAGGAACAGTCAGATTAAGCTATGGGTATGGCAGAGATCGCTCAGCTCTCACTCTGATAGACCAGCCCATTACCACATGACTAGAGCTCAATCCTCTCAGTATAAGCTAGGAAAGGCCCTAGTTAGTTAGTTATGTAGAGCAGATTAACCAGACCACTGAGCTCCATACGGAACTCTCATAGGTCTGGCCAGGAAAGGCCCTAGAAAGTCGCCTTTGGCGGGGGGATAGTTCCCCTATTTCAACTCCTTTCAGAGTTGGGCACCCGCCCCAGGAGTAGTAACATAAGCTATAGCATTACAGTACAGTATAGGTAAAATTAGTTTAGACTGAGAGTAACGTCGGATACCGGTACCTTTTTCCTGGATAAAATGAGCCAAAGTTATGGAAAAATGGGTCAATATTATGGAAAAACAAATATGTATGAAGTGTCTTTCTATATTATCAAGCAATTTATACAGAAATGTCCAAAGAATACCTCTGTCCAAAGTATCTAATATGAGTCAGAGCTATCATAATGCACCTGATCGTATAGCTCTTACAGAACTGTGTTAACTAAAAAAAATGGCTTGCATTAACCTTTATCGTCTTGTCCCGGCCAGCAGTAGCTATGCAGTACCGATTATCCGGATGCCAGTCCAGGGCAAAAATAGGGCCTCCATGAGCCGTAAACTGTTTCTCAACTCGGTCCGGCCGCCTCATATCCCACATCTGGACGTTACCATTTTCAGACACAGCACAGAAGGTGATGTGATGGTGTGGATTAAACTGAACATCTCGCACACTCTCTGCGTTGCTGAAAGAAGGAAACAAAACTTAAACTGGGTCATGAATTTAAAGTTGTTTATCAACCTTGCTCACATACATACATATAATATATAAACATAAACTATCAGCTCTATCCATCTATCTATCCATTGATCTATATCCATCTAACCATCCACATCTCTCCCTCCCCCAATATACACAGGTATATATACAGTATCTATATATATATATACAGTATACTGACACCAAACTCTCTGTATGCTCATATACATACATACGATTTATTAACATAAACTATTAGCTATGTCAATTTTACTACAATCCCAGCTATAAATGTAATCATACCGATTCTCCAAGGCAAGAGCCTACTGTACCTCTAAAGTTAATCAGGCAAAGAATATACATTTGCAGGGGATCTGCTCAAAAATGTATAAGTAGAATCAAACATACAGCTCTGTACAGTATATTTAAAATAAGATTTTTATACATGCATGCATGACAGATGTATCATGCACATGTGAGTCTTGGGCACCCAAAAGTGCCCCCTTTGGTAGGGGGTTGTAACTTATTGTTGTTGTTGTCGTTCACTTTCCCTAAGCTGCCTAGCCGAACAGCCCTGAGTCCCTAAGGAAGGCCATGGCCGAGACCGGGCTTTCCCACAGTGCTCTCAAGGAATGTAGATTATGTTGTTGGCGTGATTGTGTGGAATGCTGTCTTCTATGATGTGTTTAATAGTATGGGGTGCTGTGTTACATCCTGGACAGGCGTCGCCGACGGAGTCATCCAGTCTCTTCTGATAGCTCAGAAGAGCTGAATGGTGCCCACATCTCAGTCTGGCCAGGTGGACTCTGTCCTCGCGTGTTACACACAACCATGTTGAGTGCAATGCAGGACTTCGGTATATATTCGCCTTCCAGATTCCTCCTTCCATAACCATTTCCTCCATGTACTCCCTCGTATCCATCTGCAGATGCTCCCACGTGACCATTCAGGTCCCCTCCTAGGATTGTTATTTCATTCTCCGAGAGGCCTGAAATGACACTGACGGTGTCATTCCAGAAGTCCTCTTTTATCTCTTTCTGTAGGCCAGCCTGTGGGGCATATGCAGATATCCCATTCAGAATTCTTTCACCAACTTTCAACTTCAAAACAATCAGCCTTTCACTAACTCTCGTAATCTGAAGCACAATTTCCGCCCACTCTTCAGCCACCAGAACACCCACTCCTCCTTTTGCTTTATCAGTCTCAACCCCATTCCAGTAGATCCTATATCTTTTCTTTCTTTCAACAATCCACTGTGCCCCATACCCTTTCCAGAGTGTTTCCTGGGCACAGCAGATGTCCACTCGCCTCCTCTTACATATCTCAGCCACTTAATTTGCACGCAGATTAAAACTACCAACATTTACACTAGCAAGTCGGAGACTGTGGGGGGAATTTGTCCGTATCCTGTTGTTTTGTTTTTTCATTACTAAACTGCTCTCTATTCCACACTCTCACTCCATGTTGAGTAATATTTTGCAGTGTACCTTCAAAGCTTCTCTGATTTCTTCATCAGCATAAAGAATTACCCCATATCATTCCTGATACATTATTCTCCTTCAAAATATGAGCCAATCAGTTTCATGCACATCTCTTTATTCTAATGTTCTAATACTGAACATTTCAACTACAATATTAGATAATGATATCAAATATATGGCTTGGGTGTAAAAGGGTGTCGTATGAGCCTACCTGGTGAACGTCATGGTTGCCTCACGTCGCCTGAGATCAAAGAGTTTCATGAATCCATCGTGTGAGCCGGAGATCAGTAGGTGGCCTTCAGAGGGGTGGAAGCTCACCTGGTATACAAAATTTAGTACAGATAAATAAAGTACATATACAAACATATATACATACAATGATTTAACATCCTTTAGTATAGATAAATAAAGTACATATACAAACATATATACATACAATGATTTAACATCCTTTTCCACTACATTGTAATGGCTCTTACAGGGTTGTTGTTTTTTTCAGTGGGATTTTAGTACAATAAAGTCTTCCCATAACACTGCTTCATCATGTCATCACTGTGGCTGATATTGGCATAGTGCTAACATACATACATATACATACACATTTTGGGATGGATGTAGAGTTCGGGCGTACGGTTGTCATGTTTACATAGGGCGATCGCCGCGGTTAACTTCGCGTCTATTTTGACGGCGATTTTTTTTATTTTTTTTTTATTTGCCCCCTGCTGGCAATGTATATGATGATGACAATATGTCATGGGAGGGTGAGGGGGGCAAAGCCCCCCCCCTCAACTTATTATTGTATCCAAAGGCAGTCAAAATAGACGGGAACATGATGGCAAAGGTCCGACGCCACTATGCGTAGTGTTGTTGTTGTTCCCTAAGCTGCCTGGCCAAACAGCCCCGAGTCCCTGAGAAAGGCCATGGACACGATCGGGCTTTCCCACAGAGCTCTCATTGAGTGTAGATTGTGTTGTTGGCGTAAGTGGTTGTGTGAAATGCAGTCTTCTTCTATGATGTGTTTAATGGTATGGGGTGCTGTGTTACATCCCGGGCAGGCGTCGACAACGGAGTCATCCAGTCTCTTCTGATAGCTCAGGAGAGCTGGATGGCGTAGTGTAAACAAGGATGGCGGTACGCCCACACTTAACATTCTTGCCCACAAATTTAAAGACGAGTGCTCCACACGAAGCACGGTTCTGGTCTCACGTCTTAATGGCGGCGCTCCAGGCAGCCCTGTTAAGAGCTGCCTCACTTGTCAGGTTCTTTGATTTAAGATCAAACTGCAAAGTCCGATCCCATGTCTTTTTTGGTCCGCCCCTTGGTGCAGCTCCCTCCACATTCATGGACTTGCATCTTTTCACCCAGCTTTGTTCATCCATCCTCTCCACACGTCCAAACCATCCAAGCCTGCAAGTACGCATTTCATCACTGATACTCTTGATACCTAACCTTCTCTTTAGCTCTACACTTGATATCCTATCTTGCAGTTTGGCACCACACATCCATCTCGCCATTCTCATCTCATTGCGTTCCATTCTGTTGGTGTCATCCGCTTTTGCAGGCCACTTTTCTGAAGCATATGTAATTGCTCTTCTAACGCATGAAGCAAGACTCAACAAAGTCCCCCTGCACTATCTGAAACCACACCAACCTCAAAACTGCTATAACAATACAGTGCCATAAATAAAGTAATAAGAATAATAACTGTGGAGGGCTGGATCAATCAGAGTGAGTGTTGGTATCCTCTACTTCCCATAGGCAATTCTAACTATTTCTTTATCATCATTCTTGTTTCATTTTTATCGATAGTGGTGAGGGAAATGTGGCTATAACAGTGTGCCCAATTTTCCCAACTCTCTCTCACAGCACAAGTCGGCCTTCCTCATCATGGGTAATGCCCATCATCCACTCACTTCTGTGATCTGCTGTATAAACCACTGCGGTACTGCATTAAGGGGAGGCAGACCGTTTGTTTGGTCTATTAGGATAATTAATTTATTTATATATTTTTGTAGTTTCCTCCCTAGACCTCTATCAAGCTTAGAAAAACACCCCCTAGACCCCCCTTCAAGATAAATTTGTAAATTTTTCGGTAGAAAAATTACCCGGCCGAAGGCCGGTTCCTCTTAAAATTGCAGGCTCGCTATCACTCGCCAGGAAATAATTGACACCTAAAATGGCACGAAAGGTCTTAAAATTGACAAAGAAATGGGGCGAAAGGTGTTAAAATCGCCAAACTAATAGGCCGAACGTCTAAGAATCTCAAAACTAGTGGGGCTAAACATTAGGGAGCAGGGGGTCCAGAAAAACGGTCTGTCTCCCCTTCAGTGACATGCGCAAACAGTTCCAGTATTAACCGTGGTACTACCCTGACTTTGCTGGATGGTAACCATATTAGATGTAAGGTACAGGCTAGTAGGCTACTTAACAATGGCTCCTGTTAACCACATTGTTCCAAACTATCTCAAGGTGGTGCTGGAGCCGAGGGTTCAAAAATAACTGCTGCATTGCACTTAGTATTCCAATACTGTACTAAGACAACTGAAAGCTGTAGAGAATAGTTATTTCGGAATGCCAGCTGGTTTGAACAAGCTAGATGGTGGACATAGAAAAGTGTATGAATACCGGTATTTTGAAATGGAGAGCAAGCTTTGGGTATTGAATGTGGTTGAGTGGAATAGATAAGTAGGCTACTTTGAGGTGGTATGGTCATGTTCAGAGCATGGATGAGAACAGTATGCCAAGAAAGATACATAAAAGTCAGGCGAGTGGAGCAGCTGGTAGTAGAAGACCACCTATGGTATGGGAAAAGGAAGTCGAAAAATATACTGAGGAAAATTTCCACACAGTGGAAGGCAAAGGCACAGGCAAAGGAAGAATGTCTAGACTAAGTAGCCTGGAGGTGATATTGCCATAGCCATCCTTTAATGGGGGTTTCCCAGGAGGAAGCAAGGCATGAGATGATAATGATGACGACAAACCTTATGCACAGTGCGAGTGTGATCATTAAAAACACAGTCCTGCTTGGAGCGTGATGCCTTGTTCAGGTTCCACGTCACTACCGCTCCATTGGTGGACGCTGTTGCAAGCAGGTTATCTGAAAATGGCAAACATAGGCTAGTTTTTTTGTAGTGCAGAAATATACCAAACAATGCATTGCGCTTCTGTGGCTCAATGCTCACGCAGGAGGAGGAAAATATTTGTACTTACATTCTTATAATAAGCAATTATTGGATAACTATATAGCAGATTGGAGTAACTTTTGGTATTCCGTAATTCTCCAATGTACCAATATTTCAGACTCAAGCATGCTGAAATCATATATACAATAATTCACATAATACAGGTATAGAGTACTGTACAGTATAATACAATTACAATATTATTAAAGACCTGATTTTCCGGTCCCGTCGCAAGACCACCGTCTCAACCGAGCCGTCGCAAGATCATCACAAGACGGGAAAAACAACACAGGCTTGCTCCAAGCCAGCGCACCATTTTACAAATATATAGGCTAGGCTTTACAACTTCCATTTCATCGGAATAACATTCACCGCCAATTTAATTATCATAAGAATTATATAAATGCAATTCTGATGTGAAAAAACAATCGGTAAATATCATAGTCACAGCTGGGGTTTGTTGTTGTTTCGTGGACAAAATCTAATCAAGCGTACTGTCAGACATTAATTTATTATCAACAATTGGATATTCGTTACTGTGGGCTCTTATTACTCTACTTCCTAATAATAGGCAAGTAAATTATAAGATCATTTTTGGATAAACAAATATACCAAAATAAATTAGAATGAAGAAACAGTAAGTTGAGTGAGATGTTTCAGCTTGCCGTCAACCCAGCTCCTGAGCTCTCTTGCCGTCGCAAGAGAATATTGGTGTCTCGCTTGCTAAAGGTGGGCTTGCGACGGGACCGGAAAAACAGTTTTCGGGGTAGATCTTGCGACGGGACCGGAAAATCACGTCTTAAGTGACTAGCTTATAATACATAGCTACAGAAATAAAAGAAAGACCAAATCCTTGCTTACTGTCGACATGATTCCAGACATCATTGCTAGCTTATAATACATAGCTACAGAAATAAAAGAAAGACCAAATCCTTGCTTACTATCGACATGATTCCAGACATCATTGCTAGCTTATAATACATAGCTACAGAAATAAAAGAAAGACCAAATCCTTGCTTACTGTTGACATGATTCCAGACATCATTGCTAGCTTATAATACATAGCTACAGAAACAAAAGAAAGAAAATCCTTGCTTACCGTCGACATGATTCCAGACGACATCATTGCAAGAGAAGTTAAGGTTGAGGTGCTTGCCGGCTCTCAGGTTGGCTCTCTCCACCAGACCACCCTCATCCACGGAGAAGATCTTGAACACTGTCAATATAACATGACTTTAATACATATGCTATCATATAGAAATCATGGAATAATATTTATATGCTCTAAAAACTTCTATCAACATATTGTAATTACAAGAGACAAAAAAACATTGAAAAGGCATACGGTACTTCCATATTAGTTATAGAAATCAGTTTCCTGTATTGTACCCTGCTAAATAGTTGATAATGCTAGGTGGTCACCATATACCGTAGATGTACAATATGTAAGGGCATACAGTATGACTTCAACCGTGGCCCTGCAGAGGGTCACTGTTAACTACACTTTAGTTTCTGAAGGGAGTTTTTGCATTAGACTTGCAATTAATTAAAATGTAAAACTTGCAAACTAAACAAACCAAAATTGGGACAAGGACAATATAAAGTCAAATTAAATTATCAAAATCGCTATGTGGAAACAACGCTTACTAAAATGAAAATTATTAAATAAAAGAACACAATCCACCACATAGGGTGTACATTACTACATGAGCAAGTTAATCTGTTTCCCAAGCAAACTAATCGCACATATAACAACGCACTATCGTCACGTTAAAGGAATTACTGTAGTCAAGTTTGGGAAGTCCGGGACGTTCTGGTAAATTTTACTAAACTCTGCATGAATAAAGAAACTACATGTTAAATGTCAAAATATTATTTAAAATCAAATTTGCAACATGACAAGACATTAACAATAGTACAAAATACAAATATTGATAAGATATCTATACTATTACAAAATAATATATAAAATACAGTACAGCACTCACTAACGATAGTGCTATCGGGTAGGTACCTGCAAGCATAGCATGCCTCAAGTCACCCCTATCAATAACTACCCTACAAATAACCTACATTTATCGCACAAATAAACTAAGGAAATCGCAAAAGCAAGCAATTGATACTATCGACAATGAATACATATAATATAAAGACAAATAATTGCAAAATATGAAGTAACAACAGATTTAAACAAAGAGTACTCTTTTAACAAGAACAATCAATTTAAAAAATCGTCAATATTAATATTAATAATAGAAAAAGAAATAGATAAACAATAAATACAGACAAAAAGTAAGCAGAGGTTATACAAGAAACTTCAAGTTAAAAATGCTTGATTAAAATTATTGATGTCAAATTTTAGAATACAGTCACAATAATTGACCCTAAACAGATTAAATTTATGGAACAATTTACTTGCCTCAAAACCTCTGTATACTAAGAGTCTGTATAGTAACCTAGCTCTAGCTAGGTCACTTCTTTCTAGATACTAATGTATTACTAAGATTACAGAGTTAAAATTATGCTCAATAGTTCTTTTATACCCCTGGAAGTGATTCAATGGCATAAAATTTGTAATTTCAATCACATTTTCCTGTACTGCACTGTACTGTGTAATAGGAAGTCGTTAGTGAATGAGCAGGCAACATTTTTTAAGACTGGGATGTTGATCTAAACCAAATATCAGATGCCTGGACATTTAACTGTCTTGGGAAGGATGTAGTATCTGGGTGTACGGCCCGACGGTCGTCATGTTTACATAAGTCGATCGCTCGCGGTTAAGTTTCCGTCAAGAATCGTTGATGTGTGAAATAGCCTACCAAACGCAGTGATTGAGGCAGGGAGTGTGGTGATCTTTGAAAAACGCCTCGACAAGTTCTGGAGTTCTCAAACCATCAAATACGACTTTGAGGAAAAATTAATAACCACCCCGGGCCACCACGTTAGTTTAAGTATTGAGGAAGATACAGATCTGGACATAGAGGACTAGTAAGACCTGCGTCCAGTATCACTGTAAGGTTCCGTAAGTTAAGGTAAGGTCTTTTTTCTTTTATTTGCCCCCTGCTGGCAATATATATAATGATGACAATAAGTCATTGGGGGTGAGGAGGGGGCTCAACCTATTATTGTGTCCCACGGCAGTCAAAATAGATGGGAACATGATCGCGAGCATCCGCGTAGTGTAAACAAGGCGGGCGTTACACCCAGTAACTACACTTGCCACTGTCTTTTGGTCAAGGTCTGAAAGAGAAAGGTAAATGTGTAAACTGAAAATTGGTACCATTGTTCAGACACTTACATTCATCATTCAGACTCTGAACTGAATAATGTATATACTGTACTGTACTATTGTCTAGACATCTGCCTTCATCTTTCAGACTTTTACTTCAGTTATAGAGGTAAAGTTCAAACCCTGAACAGGGTATCAAATTAGAACAATTTAATTTTTTATAATGCTCCAGTATTCCTTCTTGTACTGGCACTTAGTCCAGTCTTAAAACCAAATTGCCCCATTTGAAGCAGAATCATTATTTGTTTACAAACCTGCCTGCATTATGCCACCTTCAAGTATTGTTCACTTTAGTGAGACTTACCATGACGCCCGGCGATGACCACCTGCGAGTAGTCTGGACTGAGGTCGAGCGCGTTGGCCGGCACATCTTGTGTCACACAGATAGTACGCATCCTTCTTCACACCTCACTGGTTCTTGTTAAAGCATTCCACCTCAGCAACACCCGACTCTTTGAAGCCAGTACTGCCTTCTCAATTGCCTCTTACACTTTTTGTTAAAACACCAAGCACTAAGACCTGAAAAAATTCAGACGGATGTGATCAGTTTGAAGTTGGTATTTAGGTTGATACAATCATTACAATGTTCATTAACTTTTTCATTGTACCGTAATGTGTTTGCTGGTGTTGATATTGAAGATGAATATGGAATTAAGTATAAATGAAGTATGGCTGTATAGGCTAGCGGCGGCGCTAGCCTGTATGGTAGGCGGCAGGCCTAGCCCTAGCCTATGACAAATTTATAGAAGCCATAGAAAATGATGAGCGTGCTGTGAATCCAAAACTAGAATTAAATCCTTAGCCTATTCCTACCGATAGCCTAGGCACTAGGGAAAGGATCGACATTAATTTAGGCTAGCCTACACATATATTTCTCGGTCTAGGCTAGGCTTAGGCTACTAACAATTTCCGAGTGATGGCCTAACAAAAACTAAAGTGGTACAATGGAGTGCTTATTATTATTACTACAATAGGCTAGCATATACAAGATACGGTACGGAAAATATTACCGAAACTAGCCTACCACTAATTTTCCCATGGTTTTTCTTTTTGGTTTTTGGTAGTAGGCTAGGCCTAGGCTATGAATGCTAGACTACTCGGCCCACGGAACAGCTCGGCCCACGGCGAGACAGCTCGGCCCAGTAAAAACGAGACAGCTCGGCCCCGTGTTAATTACGAGACAACTCGTAATGTAATTAACCTAACCTAACCTAACCTATACATTATGACATAATTATACAAAAAACTAACATTTCGCCCACTTTACACACACGCCATAAACCCTCCACTTAGCTCTCCCCATCCTATATCCTGACTGGTCTCCATAGCAAAACATGGGGCCGAGCTGTCTCAAATAATGGGCCGAGTTGTCGGTTTAAATTGAAGACAACCCGCATACGAGCCCCATCGATAATTATCATTGTTTTAGAAGTTTCATGGACGATACTTGGTTGGTGTACAGTATATGTAATTACCGTCGCATATTCATTATAAGTAAAATACAAAACACTGTACAAAAACTTCCCTCTGTATGCAAAACCGTCCCTCTAGATGCCGGCGCGCCGATAATACAAATGGCAGTCCAGGAGGCACCCCCATGTTAACACCAACCTGTCAGTCGAACGCCACTACATCTGGCGATCTTTTTATGCATGTGTGAACCAATTACAATGGCTTACGTCACACCACGCCACTCACGGAACCAACCACAGCCTTACATCATCATAGTAACCAATCACAGTCCATCAATATGTCACGTCACGTCACGTCCGGCAAACCTGAATGCGCCGGCTTTTTTGTCTACAGTTGGAGGATGGGTCCCGTGTGTAGAGGTTGTGGATTATTAAGAAAACCTTTGAAGAAAATGAGCCTTCATTAAAGCTGTTAGTGGACCACGGAGTACTACCTACATCTGTGAATTGTGCGACGTGTGGGACTGTGTGCTCATATAGACAAAAAAGGAGAGAATGGGTGTGTAACCACAATAAGGTTAGTACTAGGGACATATACTTGGTGTTGCTAGGTTATGTTGCATTAGGTTAATGATTGTTGTCAACCTCTCGCTGCCGTCGGACGAGTGTGGCAGAGAGTAACGGCTAGATTTGTAGCCCACGTACTGAGTATTATGCACACGCAGTACCTGGCATGCAAGGGCTAGTTTTGTATTCCACGTACTGGGTACTATGCACCCCCAGTAGCTGGCATGCAAGGGCTAGTTTTGTATCCAACATACTGGGTATACTATGCACCCAAAGTAGCTGGCATGCAAGGGCTAGTTTTGTATTCCACGTACTGGGTACTATGCACCCCCAGTAGGCAGTAGCTGGCATGCAAGGGCTAGTTTTGTATCCAACGTACTGGGTATACTATGCACCCAAAGTAGCTGGCATGCAAGGGCTAGTTTTGTATTCCACGTACTGGGTACTATGCACCCCCAGTAGGCAGTAGCTGGCATGCAAGGGCTAGTTTTGTATCCAATGTACTGGGTACTATGCACCCAAAGTAGCTGGCATGCAAGGGCTAGTTTTGTATCCGACGTACTAAAATTAAAATTGAAGGTCAATCGGAAGAACTGCTTGTCACATCAATTTACAGAAGTCCCAGTGGTGACGAGGAAAATAATAGTAAATTATTAAAACTGATAAATGAAATAAGTGAACTTGATATAAAATATAAGGTTATATGTGGGGATTTTAATATGCCCGGCATTGATTGGAAATTCTTGACGGTTAAGACAGGATCCGATCAGTTCTGCTATGATTTTATTGAAAAAATTAGGGATAGTTATCTTTATCAACATGTGCTTGAAATCACCAGGTTTAGGGATGGCTCTGTAGGTAATTTGCTTGATTTAATTTTTTGTAACAAGGAATTTCTGGTGGAAAATGTACAGTTTGATAGCCCCCTAGGAAAGAGTGATCATTGCTGTATACATTTTACCTGTGATTTGAAACCACGAGAGATAAGGAAAAATAAAATGGTATACATGATGGAAAAAGCGGATTGGAGGAGACTAAGGGAGAATCTTAACATAGACTGGGTCGCACATTTGAATTCTGGAGAGGTGGAGGTTGTATGGGAAAGATTTAAATCAAAATTCATGAAAGCAATTGAGGAATGTGTTCCGAGGAGGAAATTCTTTGAGGGACATGACAGAAGGCGAACCAATGGAAAATCGCAGATGGATAGAAAGCGGTGGTCAAAAATTAAGAGAAAGAAAAGACTATGGGAGAGGATGAAGCGGATAAAAGCTAAAGATCAGGAGAGCTTTGTAGGGGAATACACAAAGGTGCAGGAGGAATATCGAAGGGTGAACAATCAGGTAAGAGGAGCCACTAGGTCCGAGAGCAAGAAACAAGAGAAAAAAATAGCCAAAAATGTTAAGGAAAATCCAAAAATATTTTGGAAATATGTACAGTCAAAAACAAAAAGTGCAAGCTGTATACCAGAACTCTACAAGGATGAAGGGAGAACAAAAACCAAGGGGGATAAGGAGAAAGCTGAAGTATTGTCTGATTTTTATTGTAAAGTTTTTACAAATGAACCTGATGGAGATTTACCGGAGGTTGAAACGAAGCAGGTTCCATTACTTTTTGGTATGGAATGGACTGAGGATGTAATTAAGAATAAGATTATGGACTTAAAAAGAAATAAATCGCCAGGGCCTGATGGTTTCCACTCCCGAATTATTAAAGAAGTTAAAGATCAGATAGCGAAGCCACTGAAAATAATTTATGAACTTTCATATAACAGTCAGCATGTACCAAGAGAGTGGAAAAGGGCAAATATTACGGCAATTTTTAAGAAGGGGGACCGAAGTCTATCTATCTATCTATTGCCTGACGCCGTGATCCCCGAAGGGGTGGCCACGAACGAACCGCCCCCATGCACCTCTGTCCCCAGTCAGTCGACGCCCCTCCCCCCAACCAGCACCGCCTTCGTTCATGTAGTTCCTCACTCCATCCTTCCACCTCATATTCGGGGACCGAAGTGACCCAAGTAATTATAGGCCGGTAAGTTTGACCTGTATTATTTGTAAAATTATGGAGTCTATTATTAAGGACAATATTATGTTACATATGAGTGAAAATAAGTTGTTTAGCACAAAACAGTTTGGGTTCATCAGGAAGATCCACAGTTTTGCAATTGATCAATGTTATGGGAAGTTGGACTGAGGCATTGGATGAGGGGCTGCTAGGCCTAGGCCTAGGCCTAATGCTAAAACAAAATAAAAAACAAAAAACCCAAAATAAAAAAAACAAGACAAAATAATATTTTCCGGTGGATAAAAAGTATATAGCAATGAAACATAGAATGATAGGAACCCAAAAATATTTTTAACAGTAGGCCTAGGCCTAAGGGGCTGTGACAGAGTTATTGGGATGGGAGAATTGTTTTGTTTTTACAGTAGCCTAGGCCTACTTTATATAGGCTAGGCCTAGGCCTAGTGCACATAAAATGTATCTCCGGAGATTGAAACATTTTAATATGATCTTGCATTTTGCAACATCCTTATTCTATAATAGGCCTAGCCTAGCCTTCAAATATTGAGAAATAATTAGTGGTAGTTTCGGTAATAAGTACCCAAAATACATAGGCCAACTAGGCCTAGCCTATACAGAACATAAGAAAATAAATATCTACAGCAAGTTGGGTAGTTGTTGTTGTTGTTGATGTGTTGGAGGGTAGTAAATTTGGAGCTTGGAAATTGTTGTTCAGACAGGCGGCAATACAGTCCTATAAAGCCTGCCGTTGTGCCATATAGAAATTTACGGTACAGTCGCGCTAATAAGTGATGGCTCGGCACCAAGTACAGTATGTTTTGATCAATAATTGGTATCAGCAATATCTAAGCTTCATTTCTTCATATTGAGTGAAATATACAAACATGTTCCTCCACTTACCCGCCCTACTCAACATCTGACAGCACAGAGCGAGCCAAAAGTAATGACAGCTGAGACATTATCAGACATATGACTTATTAGCGCGACCGTACATACAAAAGCCTTAAGCCGGCCATACACTTGCAGGCCCCAAGGTACTGTATATGAGAGAGGTAGGTAAGATTAGGAGTATTGGGCGTACCACGGTCCACTACCGACATAGGCTACAGCATAAATCATCTATAAAACATTAACCTAACCTAACCTAACCTAACCTAACCTAGTACTACATGAATATACTAGGTTAGGTTAGGTTAGGTTGTTTGGTTAGGTTAATGTTTTATAGATGAGTTATACTGTATGTTATACCTCTCGAGGTATTCTCATTCCCATTTAACTCTGTAGTAATCTTTAAACAAATTATATTTGTTAATATGGAGTTTTCCATGTAGGCCTATCCTATGCTACAGAAAGTTGCTACACATCAGCTAATAAACTAGACGGAAAATAAAGCACACAAAAAAGTTATGAGCGTACGCTTACGATGATTGGTCTCTATGCTCCGGGGCGGGTGTTTTGAACAGCTGAATTTAGAGTTCAAAGAGTGCCATTACTGTATAAGGCATATCGTCAATGATTCCAGGGCCACTACTAAATATTAGGTTTTCCTTCTTCCTTTCGGGACTCAAACCTATAATATTTAATGCTACAACCGTTCACTTCCACAACCTATCAACTCCGGTGTTCCTCATGGTTCTGGCTTATCTCCAATTATCTTTCTATTAATCATTAACGACTTTCTAAACCTGCACCTCCAGCCCAATCCACTCATATGCTGACGACTCTACATTACTACTAATAAATATTTAACATGAAAGCTAGGCTCACTCTTATATATATTATATGCCCACTCATACTTTTCACTTATCACTTTGTCATATTTGACCTCTCCTACTTTCATCAGCACTCCAAGATATATATATATATATATATTTTTTTTTTTTTTTTTTTTTTAACCAACTTCACTTCTAAACTCAATTAATTAAATCAACAAATACATGTTGTACTCCAAGGACTCGAACCTAGGATACCCACACCAAAATTTTGCGCACTTATGCATTACGGTATCAAGATGCCTTTTAACCTCTTTAGTTTTTTTTTTTAAAAAGACCTCCGTCTACGTATTGTGAAAAACCTGTTATCCTCCGGCAAATTGTGGGGTTGAGTGAGTGAAGGGGGGGGACAGTGAATGAAGGAGGATGCATGTTTTTCATAATACGTGTTGCTAGCCCCAAACGCGCGAGCAACTGTGGCTTTCAACCATCCGACACATCCCCTTTTATTAATGTGCATCACACATGTTACATACATGTAACATATTTAAGTAAACATATTTAACTTTACTTTCATACTCCTTATGTTAAACTGATCACACTGATATGTTTATTTATATTGTTTATACTTGCACTTTGTAAACACCTTCTGTAAACAACGTCTCCCCTTTAGACACCACAGAAATGTGTGTTCTTTATACAGAACCCAGTTCCTCCCAGATTCATGACTCACCTAGATTCGCTGACTTAGCTACTGCCCCCTTAGCTCTCGCAAGCAGGGATGCAACTCGCTCACTTCATCGAGACCACCAGACAAGGAAGGTTATAATAATAATAATAATAATAGTTCTTAAAGCTAGCACATGCTAAGCCAGCTAAGGATAGCCCAATAAGGCCGATTAGGCATATTTCCATTGGGGTCCTGTAGGCCTACTACTACCCCATCCCCTTGTTCATGAGGGACAATAACGACTCAGTGCTTGTGAAAAACCTTCAATGCGCCGAGCGTGGGCGCGATCCTGGGACCTTATGGGTGGAAGTCCAAGACGCTAGTGCTGGTGTTAACCCTCTTTCATCACTCTATACTCCCTTTACAGTAAAGTCAATCTTTTACTCTAAAACCTAACTCATAGACTTAGCCCTCTCACGTTCTTGACGCAATTTTGAGCCTATTAGGGATACTTTAAAGCCTTTGTTACCATCAGAGGTATTTAGAAACCTTTAATAGTTTAGTTACTTCAACCTCTGCAGTTGTATTTGAGTTAGCTGTGGGCAGAAAACTAATTTTGGAGAGGCAATTATAAGAGTGAGAGAACTATTTATTATTGCTAATCTGGCAACCTCTGCGTCATAAAAACGTGAAAGGGTTAATATTGGAGAACCCACATAACCTCTACTAGTGTAAATCTCCAGACTGAGTTTATAACCATACTAACTCATTCATAATCAGTCAGGAGTATATCTAAGTTGTATCTTATATTTCAATATAATAATATATAATTTACGAGCTTTCCTTTATTCCCTTGATATTATTTATGCCTTAAAACTCAAGAATCTCGTACTTCATATGTTTCTGCCCGAAATAAAGCCAAATCTGTCTTTCGACTCTCCAAACACTCTTTCATCAATAATAAATGCAAGGAACTATCCAAATTTAGCTCTTCCCAAGCTTTCTGACATCTAGCCAAAAACCTCTCCAACAATTTATTTTCCTCGTCTTCCTTCCCCTTTTCCACTCTGATGGCACAACCATCACTTCTTCCTCTGACAAAGCTGAACTCTTCGCTCAAACTTTCGCTAGAAACTCCACCTTGGATGATTCCGGTGCTATTCCTCCCTCTCCACCCTCCTCTCTCCTACTTATGCCTAATGTCCTAATTTATTCTAAAGATGTAGGCTACTTTCTAACCTCTCTGGGCTTAACCCTTCTTTGGCGGCGCGCAACTTATGTCGTGTGAAATAAATATGGACTAAGTGGCGGTTCACAACTTATGTCGTGTGCCATTTTCACCAAGTAATGTTGCTGAGAGAGCGAGATGTGCGGTGGGAGGAGCGTAGCAAGCCTATGACTGCTCCAGACCACCGCGGCGGACCCCTTTCTCCCTCATGTTTATCCCCATTGCTTTTGATATTATAAAAAGTTTGCCCCATTAGTATAGCGATTTTAAGAATTTTCACCCCATATTAAGACCTTTCGTACCATTTAGGTGTCAATTTTATCCTGGCGAGCGATAGCGAGCCTGTAATTTAAGAGGAACCGGCCTTCGGCCGGGAAATTTTTCTACCGAAAAATGTACAAATTTATCTTGAAAGGGAGTCAAGGGGGTGTTTTTTTTTTAAGGTTGATGGAGGTCTAGGGAACAAACTAAATACCTCTCCTTAATCTTATATAACACAGTAATATTCAGCTTGTAAAATCTGAAGTATAAGTGTTACAGTAGGTAAAGAGAGATGGGCCATCATATCTTCCTTGTACTTTTATTTACAATAGGGTATGTTGTTATATTTTATCGTTTTCTGTTCTAGATCATTTTATCGTTTTCTGTTGTAGATCATTTTATGCTGAACTAAATCAAACTAATAATTGACACCATCTGTACCGGCGACGTCTTTTTAATTATATTACAGCTTACATTTACAGGATTTGATGAAGCTAAGGAAGGATATATGGTAGCTAAGATGATTATTGAGATAGTCTGTGCTCTTTTGGATTGCTAAACGTCCATCCCAAGCTCCATATAATCGTCTAAATGCAGCCAAAATATAATCTAAACAAAAAACTCCCGGCACAGAAGGGGTTAAGAAAATAATATATATACATTCCTGAGTTGGAGTCCTATATTATAGCATTAAGGGGAGGTGGGTCGGTTTTCTAGACCCCCTTCTCCCTCATGTCTAGCCTCATTAGTTTTCAGATTTCATGACGTTCGCCCCATTAGTTTGGCGGTTTTGAGACTTTTCGCCACATTTCTTTGTCAATATTAATACTTTCGTGTCATTTAGGTGTCGATTTCTTCCTGACGAGTGGCGAGCGATAGCGAGCCTGTAATTGAAGAGAAATCGGCCTTGGGCCGGGACATTTTTCTATCTAAAAATCTAAAAAATTATCTTGGAGGGTCTTGGTGGTGGTGTGGGGGGGGGGGGGGGGTATTTTAAAGCTTGATGGAGGTCTAGGGAGGAAACTTTCAATACATATATGAGGAAATAATATGAAACTTATAAAAAGATACACAAATGAGTCAATAATATCAGTGAAGATATTAATGTTCTTCTTCCCCGCCTTATTTCTTTAGTTTGGTTGTCTTGGCGCGCTTTTTCCTTTTCCTTCTTCTGTGTCCACCTTCGTACCGACGAATTCTTGATAGTTGGTGTTGTCTTTGCTCCGACCGCTGAAATGTAGAAATAAACAAATCAATATGTAGGCCTAAATGGTTTCAGTTGTGATATATTGGAGAGAGAGAGAGAGTGAGAGAGAATACTGTATATTTAGTTTGCTGATTAGCGTTGATAAGAGTCTTGTATGGCTTAGCCCAATGATTACGATGAAGCTTTATGGCTTTCATTAGATGATTTTAGTCATATTTGGAAGCCTCTAATTTAGGAGAAACCGGCATTCGGCCGGGACATTTTTCTACCGAAAAACGTACAAACATGTCTTGAAGGGGGATTCTGGGGTTCTTTTTTAAAGTTTGATAAAGGTCTAGGGAGGAAACTAGAAAAATAATAAATACAACAAATATATAATAAAAAAATCGACCCCCAAATGAACCATAGCCCATAACCCTTTCAGCACCATGACGTCTGTTTACCTTTGATTCTGGTTAAAATGAACCATACCCCTTTCAGCACCATGACGTCTGTTTACCGTTGATTCTGGTTAAAATGAACCATAGCCCATAACCCTTTCAGCACCATGACGTCTGTTTACCGTTGATTCTGGTTAAAATGAACCATAGCCCATAACCCTTTCAGCACCATGACGTCTGTTTACCTTTGATTCTGGTTAAAATTAACCATAGCCCGTAACCCTTTCAGCACCATGACGTCTGTTTACCTTTGATTCTGGTTAAAATTAACCATAGCCCATAACCCTTTCAGCACCATGACGTCTGTTTACCGTTGATTCTGGTGAAAATTAACCATAGCCCATAACCCTTTCAGCACCATGACGTCTGTTTACCTTTGATTCTGGTTAAAATGAACCATAGCCCATAACCCTTTCAGCACCATGACGTCTGTTTACCGTTGATTCTGGTTAAAATTAACCGTAGCCCATAACCCTTTCAGCACCATGACGTCTGTTTACCGTTGATTCTGGTTAAAATTAACCATAGCCCATAACCCTTTCAGCACCATGATGTCTGTTTACCTTTGATTCTGGTTAAAATGAACCATAGCCCATAACCCTTTCAGCACCATGACGTCTGTTTACCGTTGATTCTGGTTAAAATTAACCATAGCCCATAACCCTTTCAGCACCATGACGTCTATTTACCTTTGATTCTGGTTAAAATTAACCATAGCCCATAACCCTTTCAGCACCATGACGTCTGTTTACCGTTGATTCTGGTTAAAATTAACCATAGCCCATAACCCTTTCAGCACCATGACGTCTGTTTACCGTTGATTCTGGTTAAAATGAACCATAGCCCATAACCCTTTCAGCACCATGACGTCTGTTTACCTTTGATTCTTGTTAAAATGAACCATAGCCCATAACCCTTTCAGCACCATGACGTCTGTTTACCGTTGATTCTGGTTAAAATGAACCATAGCCCATAACCCTTTCAGCACCATGACGTCTGTTTACCTTTGATTCTGGTTAAAATGAACCATAGCCCATAACCCTTTCAGCACCATGACGTCTGTTTACCTTTGATTCTGGTTAAAATTAACCATAGCCCATAACCCTTTCAGCACCATGACGTCTGTTTACCTTTGATTCTGGCTAAAATTAGACGATTTTATGCAGTTAAAGAAGGACCTGTTTTATTCAGAGGGTATATTGGGATCGTATTTACCCCTATATATGAGTACTAGAGGTAGCTTATAAGCTAAAAGAAATCGTCTAATGGTAACCAGAATTTGAGGAAAGTTAAGTCATCGTACAGAAGGGGTTAACGCCTTGGATGGATGGGATGTTTTCCTCTCGGGTTATGGAGGCAACCACACCATTTAAGCCACGAGAGCTTTTATAGTCAACATTCGATGATCAACATTTTTCTGGCAACATTTCTGGAATACTTTACATCGGTAGCGGAAACTAGACTGATGATAGATGTCAGGCAACCAAAATATTTTATATGTTGACCACATAAGCTGCCAGACCAGTGTTGAGGATAAATGTTGAATGAAAAAGCGCTCGTGTGATACCGGCATTACCCGGGTGCTTTGTTCTGCCTTCAACCTTTGTGGGAAATAGCTTGGTAGGTTAAGGGGGCCGTTTGTTTGGTCTATTAATTCATGTATTCATATATTGTTTTAGTTTCCTCCCTAGACCTCCATCAAATTAAAAAAACAAACATTAGATCCCCCGTCTAGAATAATTTGTAGGCTACATTTGTTGGTAGAAAAATGTAGCAGCCGAAGGCCGGTTCTTCCAACATTACAGGCTCACTATCGTTCGCCAGGGAAAAAATCGACACCTAAATAGCACGAAAGATCTAAATATTGACGAAGAAATGGGGCGAAAGGTCTTGAAATCGCCAAACTAATTGGGCAAGCATATTAACATTTGAAAACTAATGGGGCTAAACATGAGGGAGAAAGTGGTCCAGAAAACCGGCCCATCTCCCCTTAATATAAGGGGGAGGTAGTCGCTCTTTCTCCCAGAGGTTTAGTCCCACTAGCTTTGAGATTTTAAGACGTTCGTTCCATTAGTTTGGTGATTTTAAGAAGTTTCGCCCCATTTCTTTGTCAATATTACCACCTTTAGTGCCATTTAGGTGTCGATATATTTTCCTAGAGAACAATAGCGAGCCGGTAATTCCAAGGTATAGCTAGACTACTGTACTGTAGGCTTATATCTTGATCAAGATGGGGACATGGACATTTACCGCCAGCTGAAAACAAAACGGACTATAATGAAGAATTTACCACTTGCGAGTTTCAGGCTATAAGGAAGTTGGAGCCGTGAACATCGATATTAGGCTAAACAGAAATTCAATAATAATGTAGCCTACGTTTCTGATGGATAAATGGTATGTTGAATTGGGCTATATATATGTATAAATGTACTACGACCGTATTTTAGCTGTAAATGATGTTAAATATCGTTGTCTACAGCTCCAACTTCCTTGTAGAACGAAACTCGCAAGTCGGCAACGTGTTTGTAACCAGCAGGTAGCCTATTCAGTCAATAAAATAGGCTACGGGTTTTCACTGTCGTCGTAATGTTCATCTTTTAGGATTTGGTTGTGATTCAGATCTGGCAAATATATCCATAGCAATGTATAAATCTGTAATATCTGCATTATCATATGACAATCTGATGTTTATTGTGCATGCCATTCATACAGGATAGGCCTAGAGTCAACCCAGGTGAAGGTATTGAGGGATAGCCTAAGCCTTTACAATGTCACCCTCTATAGGCTATATTTGAAAGCTTAATTCCTTTGTTATGCTAATAAATAAATAAATAAATGCAACTGTAGACTATTAGTTGAATTTAGTCATTATTTTTTACAAAATAATAGAAGAAAACGCCAATTTTTCCCCCAAGGGGTTACCTTTATTTTGTTTTGTATGTTTGCTTCTATGCGATATTCGGAATGCAATCAACAATAAACTTCTTATAAGTGTAATAGCATTAAATACAATTAATATTGATAAAATAAATAAGAGATAATATAAATATTGAAGGGATAATATGTAGCCTATATAGTTTTAGACTAACGCCCCTTTAAAAGTTTAGTTTCCCGCCACCATCAGTGTTGCCAACGTAATTACGCTAACGCTAGATCTAGAATTAATTACTTCAATCTAATGATATCGGTAACTAATGACAGTTATTGATACTTAATGACACTAAATGTAGTGGTATATTGGAAAATTTAGCTATGTGAAGGTATTTTCTAGAGATTGTGCCATTTTCTACTAATATTCTGCATTTTTATAAGAAGCTAGCGCCATTCTAGCGAATTGCGGGAGCCAATCTAGCGGTATTGGAAGTGGTAGCACTGGCCACCCCACTTGTATCTCCATTCTGCTTTGTAGCAAGTTCGTGATAGGGAGTTTTATTGATTTATCTCATCTATCTGCTTCTTTCTTGGTGATATTGTTGCTTCTTAGACGTCACCCAATTGTGCTGACTATTTAAAGAGTGCGTAACAGTCATTGTATATCGCAATATTGATTATATTAGTATATTGTGGTTTTAGTGCTGAAATAAAAGCGGAAAACTTACGTATCCCCAACAATGTTCGCTGTCGCTTGGGGTTTGGAGTGGGTGGCGTGTACGGTTATTAGGAAGTGCGTCGACAGTGTTTGTGAAAAATTCTCCCGACCTTCCCTGACCGATAATAAGGACTCTGGAAAAACAGAATCCGCCCAAAATTATGATGCCCAGTCATCAGGTAAAACCTCGGAACCGCGCACGGAACTTGCCAGATTCAACCTGCCTAACAAGTCGCTGGGGGGACAATTGAATTATAAGGTGCCTGGGATTGCCGATTTCGTCTCGCATGATAACTCTGCACAAAAATGTTCTTCGGAAAACGATTCTCCAAAAAACTCCGCACAAAAATGTTCTTCGGAAAACGATTCTCCAAAAAACTCCGCACAAAAATTTTCTTCGGAAAACGATTCTCCTTCACAAGACGCCTCGGCCGCCGGATCAGACACTCGCTATCTGGCACCAATTGATCGGGAACCCTCAGGGCATAGAGAGTGCCAATGCTCTAACTGGGTGCCCAACTATTCCATGGAGGTTCACGAGCTTATAGACGGCCTCTATTTCATCCCTGGAAGCGTGCAGGGCTGTCCCATCCAGCTCTTGATCGACTCTGGCTCCACACATAACATAGTCAGCTTAGAATGCTTGTTGAAGATGGGCATCGCCATTCAGGATATAAAACGAAATCCTGACTTAGATTTCAACCCATTTGTTATCGGATCGATCAGTATAAGTTTCATGACTAGTTGTGGTCATGTGTTTGAGAAGGATTTGTTGGTTAAAGATTTTTATAATTATACCGATGACTTCCCTTATGCCATCCTGGGCATGGAGTTTCTGGCGGGGCATGAATGTTACCTTGGGTTGTCCTCCCGCGGACATGTGCTGGCGGGAAGGTGGTATAACAGAAAGAAGTTTTACAAAGATCGTGTATACCAAACCACTTGGGTGAAGGATAGGTGTGTACAGAGCGCTTTGGTTAGCGGCAGCCCCTTTTCCATAATTCATCCCTACTTCTGTGAAGCTATAAACTTGTTCTTGGTTCCTTGTTACGTTTCTTGTGACAGCCCCTATGGCATAGTCCAGGTCAGTAGGGTAGCAGATGGTGTGCCCCTGTATTTCCGTAACGCTTCTGTGTTGGCCTCACTTTGCGTTACGGATAGGCCCATGTTCACAAAACATGAGATCATCCTGGGAACCGACGTAATTAAGCAATTCGGTAGTATTAAGTTTTATCCCTGTGAACAGCCGTTGGGATTTTGTTTTGGATAATGGTTGGATGATTCGAGTTGTCTTTTAGTTAGCTATATACAGTAATAGGATATGGAAATTAGTTAATATTGTTTACTTTAACTACGGACGGTTTTATTATTTATCTTTAACTTTATCTTTAAGAATTTGCATATTATTTAGTAGGGAACTTTTGTATTTACTTTATTTCCTTAAACTGCTGTAGGAACTATATTTATCAAGTAGTCTTATAATTATACGGTAGTAGGATATGTTGTTGCATTTACTTTGTATAGCCTACAGTACATGTCTTACTGTAGATACAATTAGTTGTCTATTTTGATCACTCGTTGGTAGGCTACATCTTTTACAGTACATGTCTTACTGTAGGTACAATTAGTTGTCTATTTTGATCACTCGTTGGTAGGCTACATCTTTTACAGTATATGTCTTACTGTAGGTACAATTAGTTGTCTATTTTGATCACTCGTTCTATTTTGATCACTCGTTGGTAGGCTACATCTTTTACATTTCTCTAATATTTGAACTACATGCCAATTACAATGGCCTGTGGTTCAAATCCCAGAGAAGTGTAAAGGATGCACCCTACTATGGTATAAAGTATCTTTCTTATGCAACTTTTTCTTTCCAGCCCATTATGTAACGGTGACGAGATGCACATGGGTAGAGACATTGCTCATGGCTAGTAGCCTATACTGTATATGTTTACATTTTCTACATATGTATTTCTTCCCTTTCTAATTTTCCAAAACACTGTAGGCTATACCTCATCTGAGAGAGAGAATAAATAGTTATATGCATTGTGGCCCCCCGCCCCCCATTTCCATTAAGATTATTAATTAATATTTCGTAGCGAGGCCGTTCTATATGTTCTGTGCCCCATGAATATTCTTTCCTCTCACTTAAACATTAGGCTACCATAGTGCGGTGGGAATATGAACATGATTAGATTAATATCCAGTATTCGAGAATGGATAATAAGTCGTAGGCGTGTGCATAAACCTTTAACCGTCTTGGTGGTGTAATGGTTAAGGTGTCTAAAAATCTGTGTGTGATAACCCAGGTTCGAATCCCGGTGGACCACATACAATAGCCTATATGCTTTCATTAATTTCATTGGAGGTGGTGTGGTGAAATTAATAACAAATAAATTAATCTTTTCAAGCTCCGATGACGCATTTCTTTTCTGTTTCCTGGCTATTATTAGACAATTTTATTCAGATTAGAAAAAAGTATGTTAGTCAGAGGGTTAATGGAGATCGTTTATACCCATTTGATTCACACAGATACTTCCTAAGCTGTATAAAATCGTCTAATGGTAGCCAGAAGGAACTGCTAAAACGCGTCATGATCCTCAAGGGGTTAGCCTAAAATAGAAAGTGTTAATTTTGAAAATAACAAAAACTTCCTTGAGCTAGTTTATTTCTTGCATTATTAAATTATAGGTAGGCCAGCAAATGTGAATCCTAACCTCTGTAGTCAGTCAGTGGTCAAGATTATTGGCCTTCCTATAAAGAAAAGGGTATAGTTTTATGTAGGCCTATCTTCCCTTTGTTTCATAAAGCCGGAGTCACACAAGCCTTTTTTCAAGCAATTTTTACGGGGAAATTATGGTCTGTTAGCTTAAAAAATTACACTTTATCATAATTCAGCCGCCTAACGTAATCTACCTTCAGTCTAATTGCCCATACCAGTGCGAAAAAGTCCCGAAATAATACGAGAATAAAACTTGCTCATGGAAAATTGACGGAAAAAGCGCTCGTGTGACAGCGGCTTTAAGCCTATAAACGAAGGAAGATATTGAAGTCCAAGATTAAACAAAAACTAACTTTATTCTTTGGGGCACTTCATACAAAAATATATGACCTAGTTTTATATATACTGTATGTTGATAGACAAACATACCTGTTTTACATTACTAGATTATCTAAATATATGTATTTTCTATTTGTTTCAGAGATGGCAGCGGCGATGGTTTGTCTTGATGGCTGGAGCAAAATAGGAAAGAAGAGTAATTGGACAGAGGAAGAACAAGCTGAGAAGTGAGAAGTACAGTAGTTTGTCTTGTACGATGATGGAGAACTAACATATTCCTTGGATGATCACGTGAGTTTTTTTTTTAGTAGTGGTAGTAGGCTAATAGTAGTAGGCTAGTAGTACTATTTGTTATTAATTAAGATCTACATATATTTCCGGCAACAGCGTATGACCACAGTTCAAAATGTGTAGGCCTATTATGACTTGAAACTAGACACGTGTACAGTAGGCCTATCACTTGCTTATAACTATTAGCTTACGTAAACTATTCAAATCAATGAAAACATGTATAAATCAATATTGATATGTATAAAAGTAAACACATACATAGAGAAGTGTAAAAACTAAATGATGTACAGTATATAGGCTACCCGTACCATTTTAGTCCATGAGATCTGGTTTTAACAGGTTGTTCATAAATGTGTAGGCTACTGTGGCTACGGTAAATATTATTGAGTACCCGTCCACCCAAGACCCCACCCTCCCAGCCTTGAATGTATATAGTCCACGACGGGTATATCATTAGTGATGGCCACGGTATTATTATTTGTTGACTTCATGTGTATAGGATATATAGATGTGTAGGCTACGTGGAGTCTGTGTGTGTGTGTGTGTGTGTGTGTGTGTGTGTGTGTGTACAGTTGCCCACATTAATTTGTATCCACGCCATGATGTTATGCATGGTAATACAAATGGTGTGATCGACTTACAATAATAACCAGCTATAAAACCGTTAATTGATCAAATTAAGTAGCCTAACTATTGCACAATAAAATACACACCTAATTCAATCATGCTAAGTTTCCTTCCATACCCATCAGCCTTGGTCGGCAACCCATCTAGGGGAGACAACTTTATGAAAATCCGGGTGGATGGGACTCTGTTAGCCTTGGTCAGCAACCTGTCTAGGGGAATAAACCTTATACAAAATACCGAAGGGCGGCACGCTCATCGGTGCCACTTGCAGGTGGCGAACTCTACTGTAGATACAATAAATAGACACAGAATGCACACAAAATTACGTGGTCAACTTTCTCTCTCTCTCTCTCTCTCTCTCTCGTTTGTGTCTGGTGCCGGATAGATGCACAAACGTTAGCACAAATAGGTCGATTTGGCACTGGATGAGAGCTACTGGTTGAAATGGTCTACTGGTACTGTATATCTTGGGTAAACAAATATAACACGTCGCTGATATTCCAAGGGTTATTGGGAAAATATGAAAAGTTAAACTACACTGTCTGTGCATCATAATATATGCAACTATATATAATTAGCACCGTATTTCACTACCATATCTCTACAGTATAATTAACAGAGAACCTTTCAATTTATCGCCAGTTTAAAAGAAACAGAGTATAAGTTAACCCATTTAGTAGGCCTACAGGTGACATTCTTCTAAACTCGGGAAGCGCGGAGCTATGGTATTTGAAACGTCCCGTCAGGCGAAGGTATTTTGGTTCATTCCCGACGAAAATCGTAATTCTTACCATAAATATCATTATTAATTTTCCATATGTGCCTATTTTATGTTTCATATGAAGATATTAACATTTAAGAGCAATAACATTAGTGGGATAGCATTTGGGGGGTAAAAAAGACGTATTATTACTGCCCGGTCGTATCATGAGGCTAGAGCCAGGGTGGCGAATAACCTCCCTCTCCGAGCTGTAGAGCGGCACTGACACCTTGCAATACAAGTCTCTGTGTTGCAAGGATCTCTAGCTGCCTCGCCCGTGTTATAGAGACTGCTTAACTCTCGTCTAGCGGGGGTTTTTTGGGCTATTTTGGGCATATTCAGGCCCTCGTGAATGATCAATCAAGTATCTGCATGAAAAGAAATGTATTCAGCAAAAAACTAGGTGCTACAAGCTTCAAAATGAGACCAGAACGAGCTACGTAGCACTCGTCGTTTTGATGCAGTGGTACCACCAACATGGGAGTTTAGCATATAGCGGCATATTTTTTCCAGCTACGCTCACTACTGGCTATACTGCCGGCCTCTCGAGAACAGAGGGAGCGTGAGTCAGTGGGCGGCGGTAAGCCCTGGGTGTCGGCCGTGTGGCCTGCTGCGCTCCCGGCCATTTGCACTCGATTTTAACCCTTTAAAAGCCTTAATAATGCTCCTAACTTGCTGCTTTTTAGATACAGACTTAAGTCGGGCCCCGCTCTTTAAGTGTTAAAGGAAATTCGCGCCGAAAATTACCCGATAAAAGGGGGAATAAGAGATAAAATAGGAGATAAATGATGAGGGGGGAAAAGGAGGGGAAGGGGAAGTGGGGTTGGGACACATGTGTAGGAGTGATAGGAGGTATGGAGGGGAATTATCTCACTTAATCACATATGGCTTTGTTTTCAGTGCCAGTGGAGTGCTTTGAAAGTTTTTTTTTTCATGCCTAAACTCTTAAGAGTCCCAGCACCTTTGCCCAGCAAACCTCTTAAGAGTCCTGGTGCCTTTCCCGGGTTAATATATTCTGGCAACTATTAAACGATTGTATTTAGCTTAGGAAGGACGTATACCAATTAAAAGGCTACATACTATCTCAATTAATCTCTTTAGCTACCATATATCCTTCCTAAGCTTCATAAAATCAGCTAAATGGAGCTGAAATCAAGTAAATAAGACGTCCTCGGAAATGAAAGAGTTACTGAACTAACCTGCTGTAGGGTAGAGTAAGCCACAAGGGCCCGGGTCAGCAGAAACTTCACCTCCTGTAGGCTCCGGTAGTTAGGGTGCTGGCGGGAGGTGGTCATCTCATCAGTGTACAACATCACCTGAACACAATACCGAGTTACAACAACACAACACAAAATATACTATCATTTGCCTGACATCACCTGTACCAGCTCAAAGTTAAGCAGAAGCTAGTAATCATAATCTGTTTTTCCTTCGCAGCGGCGTGCATGGACGAAATAACTTGAAAAGTGACGTTCCATTAATAATCTTAATGGTAACCTACTAACCCGTGTATTCTCTGTAAACCAACGCTCATTCCCACAGTATTTGTCGTGTATCAAGCTTTGCCAACAACAACAACAACAACAATAATAATACATGTGATAATTTCATATACTAGCATTTCAGAAGTCTATGGACAGCTACATCATATTTCAGTATCAATGCTCCTAAATGACCCTAAGACGTTAATGTTTTCCAAACAATTTTCAAGTATCCTTATAGCTGAAAGTGGGGTACTAATATATGGTCTACACTCTAGCATATTGACTCGATAATTATTTATTGTCCATATTTGTTAACTACCGGTATATCACTATTTGATGAAGGCTGCAGATAAACCGTACCACCTTTGTGAAGTTTACCCTGCCTTGGAGCCTAGACAAGCATTAATGCAGCTTTACTACTTCATTAATCTCCATATTTATTGATTCCTTTCATCACCTTAAGGGGAGGCAGACCGTTTTTCTGGACCCCCTTCTCCCTAATGTTTAGCCCCACTAGTTTTGAGATTATAAGACGTTCGGCCCATTAGTTTGGCGATATTAACACCTTTCTCCCAAGTTCGTTGTTAATTTTAAGACCTTTCGTGCCATTTAGGTGTCGATTATTTCCTGGCGAGTGATAGCGAGCCTGCAATTTTAAGAGGAACCGGCCTTCAGCCGGGACATTTTTCTACCGAAAAGTGTACAAATTTATCTTGAAGGGGGTCTAGGTTTTTTTTTTCTAAGCTTGATGGAGGTCTAGGGAGGAAACTAAACAAATATATGAATAAATAAATTAATAGACCAAACAAATGGTCTGCCTCCCCTTAAGCACTTCAATCAAACCTTAACTTTTTTCATGAATACAACCGGGGGTATTCAATACAACCGGGGGTATTCAATACAACCGGGGGTATTCAATACAACCGGGGGTATTCAATACAACCGGGGGTATTCAATACAACCGGGCGTATTCAATACAACCGGGGTATTCGATACAACCGGGGTATTCGATACAACCGGGGGTATTCAATACAACCGGGGGTATTCAATACAACCGGGGGTATTCAATACAACCGGGGGTATTCAATACAACCGGGGGTATTCAATACAACCGGGGGTATTCAATACAACCGGGGGTATTCAATACAACCGGGGGTATTTAATTTGTTCTTCAATTGGTAGAATTCTAAAGAAGTGTTTATTTTTTGTTAATCACTGCTAGACTACTGCTGCTGTCACACGAGCGACTTTTCCGTCAATTTTCCATGAGCAAGTTTTTTCTTTTTATATTTAGGGACTTTTTTGCACTGGTATCGATAACTAGAATGAAGGTAGATTATGTTAGGCGGCTGAATTCTGATAAAGTGTAATATTGAAGCTGCCAGACCATAATTGCTCGAAAAACGGCTCGTGTGACTCCGGCTTACCTCAAGGGAGTTTGTGTCCATTCTGTAATACGAACACAGAAGATAAACATGTTTCATATATGGTTTCGCTAATGCCAAGTAACGATTCAACATAGCGCTATGAGTTCGGTTTCTGGAATTATATGAGACATATTTAGTCAATCAATCAATCAAAAGGGGCCTACACCATATTGGCACATAGCTGCACTAATCTTGGGACTCCCCTTCAAGGGTCTTTCTGAGTGTGAATCCATGCTATAAGTTTTCCCATCCCAAGTAGCTTTCTACTGTATATATGATTGATTGTCAGCCGTGAAACATGTAATCTTCCCTTAAGTCACCTCGTGGTTGTTACCCACCAAAGTCACCACATGCGCATCATCAACTTTAGGAAGATGAGCCAAGTGCCCTTATAGGCCTAAAAAATTATTCAATTAATATGTCGCGAGTCAGTTTCAGAGAGTATATACTGGTGTGAATAGTGGTCATATCAGGTGTACCCATGATCCTATAGAGACATTTGTAATCAAAGGAGTTGATGTCCTTCTTCATGCCATTGTTGAGTGTCCATGTCTAGTTGATGTCCTTCTTCATGCCATTGTTGAGTGTCCATGTCTAGTTGATGTCCTTCTTCATGCCATTGTTGAGTGTCCATGTCTAGTAGCCAGTCGGCTGGTGTGGTGAAGACCGTCTTGACTTCCTACCCAGAAGTCGGGAGCTCGCGCTCGCTCAAGCGTGAAATATTGTTCATGATCCCTGGTTGGTACTGTACCGTCTCCTTTGATCAAGAGGATTGGTAATGGTCTTGGTTGGCTGTTACAACACTACTGAATCTACTCAAAGGTGTAGAGAAATGGCGCTTGATAAAAGACCTGAGGTTGTTATTATCATTATTTAAGAAGAAAAGGAGCACCAGTGTCTTGTTCATACATCGCTTCGTCTCTTTGCATAGATATTAACAGCACCATATACAATTATTGAGACTTCATATATAATGCCACATACTTTATCCTCAAAAGGCTTTCTGTTATACCAAAATATTAATATACAGTAAGTACACCCACAACACCATAGGAATAAGTTACCTAAATCCACCCTAAACATCACAACAATGGATGTGGGACTTCAGAATCTACCCATAGAAGGCAGCCCACTTAACCACCCTTGTCATGTGTCCATTCTAAAAGAGCCTATAACCCTGCCTCTGCCTCCCTGTGCTGGTGCATCTCTTGTACCGAAATGCATTCACCAGGACACCTCAATAACTCTTACCACCTCCTCTAGCGGGATAAATCCAGTTTACAGCAAAAAATTTGGCTTTGTAGAATATTTATCTGGTCCATCACCAGCGACCATAAATGAATTGCCATCAGTGGTCGCTAGCTTGTATTTTGCGGTTAATCCTGATCTGGTATCAGTAATACCTGCTTTAATAATAATAATAATAATAATAGTTCTTAAAGCTAGCGCATGCTAAGCCAGCTAAGGATAGCCCAATAAGGCCGATTAGGCGTATTTCCATTGGGGTCCTGTACTACTACCCCATCCCCTTGCTCATGAGGGATGGTAACGACTCAGTGCTTGTGAAAAATCTTTAATGCGCCGCACGTGGGCGCGATCCCGGGCCTTCTGGGTGGAAGTCCGAGACGCTAGTCACTACACCAGCACGGTCGCTTTATAATCAGTGAGCTCAACTGATTTGTCACTGACTATCGCTAGTCTGAAGATACACACCTCACCAACGCAAGAGTTCTAGTCATGCATGAGAACCCTAACACCTTCAACTACTGACCATGAAGACCATGATATATTGGGTCTCAAATACTTCACGATCACCAAATCACCTCCAAAGTTTCACTGGGGCCATTCCTACATCTCTCTTCGAGACTTGGAGTTCTGCTGTGGATATACCAGATGTGCATATTACTACTAATAAAGCTCAATTAAATTTTCAACCTATTTTTTAACTCTTTAAAGTTAAACTACCCACCTGCATATAGAGTGAAGGCAGGATGATGGTGACGGTGAGCACCCAGAGGAGGAAGAGTCCCTTGAGTAGTACCAACCACTGCCACCAGGTGACTGTCGTCAGGGCACTCAGGGGGTTCTGGGCCTCAATGTTTACCTCCAGGGGGCGCAGGTTCAGCTCCACGTACAGGTCGGACATCTTCTATCTTGGATCTTCGGGATTTGAGTGTGGGAATGTGAGGAGAGGGAAGAGAGTGAGGAGAGTAGAGAAAGAAGATGAAACAAGAGGGGAAAAATATAAAATGAAAGATGACAAGAGAAGTAAGAGGGACGAGGCTCGAAAATAGAGAAGTGAAAAGGCCGGAGAGTAGAGAAAAGAATATGAATATGAGAAAAGCAAGACAAAAAAGAGAAGAAAGGTGACAAGAGCGAAGAGAAGTTAATAGGAAATGTGAGGAACTCTAGTTTCGAGAACAATGGCTCATATTTTCTCTCCTGAATTCCACCCAAATTAAACGTTTCACTCAAACACTGTAGCCTACATCGCAATTGTAAGCTATCAAAGTCATAATGTTAGGTCATCGTATGTTATGCTTTAGGAAGTATTTTAAGCACTACGGACCCGGATCTGCTTTCTGATTTGAGAGTTATTCATGCGTTTTATGACGCTGCTTCTGGTGGGGTGGTAAGAGGGTTCGTGTTTACAGGACTTGGAAGTTGGGAGCACTGGACTACGATTAAGAGTGTAGTTCAAGGTCAATTTGTGTACAAGCCGGTGTGTTTGAGGGGATAATTTCTACGGTTTGTAATTCTTCAGTGTCCTGTTTACACTGACATGTCAATAAAGTACACTCTCAATCACCGCCAACTCGCAGCAATGTTGTTCAGCCATGTTCAAAATCTGCATGAAACATTGTATCGAACACCTATCAGCCAATAAAGCTCACTACCCACGTCAAAACTTTATACATGTGGAATCCAAAACAAACAAGGCAGTATTTGTTGACACCTATCAGCCAATAAAGCTCACTACACACATGTTAAAACTTTATACATGTGGACTCCAAAACAAACAAGGCAGTCTTTGTTGACGAGTTAACACATTAAAAGAAAACTGCTGTTCTACTGCTGCCTCTCTGGGAATCAACTCGAGTCTTGTGAGTGGGAATCAAGAATGATGCAGGTGGCTGGTCTGAAGAACATCATTTCACATTATATTTAATTAACCAATATCACATGTTCATTACTTTTCAGTGCACACAAAGTATGATAACAGCTAATAGCTTATATTCAACCATTAGACAATATCATACGACATTTTTTTCCATCCAGTGTGTTGGTATTCGTCTTTCTTGCTTTCACACCCTTTATCTTGCAGTCGTCAATCACAATCACATTGTTGTCTACATAATTCAGTATTGCTGTTAGTTTACACCCTCCTCTAATTATCTGGCTAATAGAGTATTAATTCTACATTGGGAGTGTTATGTTTCTTTACTTGTGATCTCCTCGGGGTAGTTGTTGATCTGATGTGTAGGTACGGTTGATATCCACCATCCTTCTGAAATAAAGATAAGATGTAAACAAACAAACAAACACTAAATATTGGTATTGCAAACTTGACAATCATCATTCTGCCAAAATCAGATGGCTTGATATAATTTACAAGATATATTAACCCTTTAAGGGGGGATGGGCCGATTTTCTGGACCACTTTCTCCCTCATGTTTAGCCCCATTAGTTTTCAGATGTTAAGATTTTTGCCCCATTAGTTAGTCGATTTTAAGACCTTTCGCCCCATTTCTTCGTCAATATTTAGACCTTTCGTGCTATTTAGGTGTCGATTTTTTCCCTGGCGAACGATAGTGAGCCTGTAATTTTGGAAGAAGCTGCCTTTGGCCGGGACATTTTTCTACCGAAAAATGTACACTTTAATCTAGAAGGGGGCTCTAATGGATGTTTTTTTTTTTTAAATTTGATGGAGGTCTAGGGAGGAAACTAAAAAAATAATGAATACATGCCAAACACGCCCAAAAAGTGAACCATCTCCCCTTTTAAGACCATAACGCGGCGCTTGGACAGTATCATTATCATTAGAAGATTTTATTTTATTGCTAAGGAAGAACGTGTGGGACCGACAGAGTTAATTAAGATAGTATTTACCCCTTTCATTCCTAGATATCCTTTCTAAGCTGCATATTATTTACCCCTTTCATTCCTAGATGTCCTTTCTAAGCTGCATATTATTTACCCCTTTCATTCCTAGATGTCCTTTCTAAGCTGCATAGTATTTACCCCTTTCATTCCTAGATATCCTTTCTAAGCTGCATAGTATTTACCCCTTTCATTCCTAGATGTCCTTTCTAAGCTGCATAGTATTTACCCCTTTCATTCCTAGATATCCTTTCTAAGCTGCATAGTATTTACCCCTTTCATTCCTAGATGTCCTTTCTAAGCTGCATATTATTTACCCCTTTCATTCCTAGATGTCCTTTCTAAGCTGCATATTATTTACCCCTTTCATTCCTAGATATCCTTTCTAAGCTGCATAGTATTTACCCCTTTCATTCCTAGATATCCTTTCTAAGCTGCATCAAATCGTCTACTGATAGCCAGAATAAACTTGTCAACATGCGTCACACTCCCGTAAGTGTTCGTAGAGCGCGTATGATGCTCCGTCATGCGTAGCTAATTACTAACCCGAGCAAGGGGTATATTTAGATTCATCGTAATCAAAACCCTTCTGTACCGGCGACGTCTTTTTAAATATCATTCTTAAGACATTGACACCTGGATGGGGATAAACGTCTTAAAACAGTTGGCTGAATGGGGCCGAATGGATACAAGCCAGGGAAAGAGAGAAAGGGAGAGAAAGATCAAACAAAAACGGTGACCCCCCTTAAGTTGAGAATACTCTAATTATAAGTTGTGAAGGTGCGACATGAGTTTACATATCTATCTCTATCTATCTCTCTCTCTCTCTATCTATCTATCTCTCTATCTATCTATCTATCTATCTATCTATCTCTCTATCTATCTATCTATCTATCTATCTATCTATCTACTCAGGCCCAATCCCCACTTATCCTTTTTTTTTTTTTTTTTTTTTTTTTTTTTTTTACCGGTGTTATATAAATATATAATCAAACTTTTATCAAACTCGAACTTGGTAGTGCAATTAGGAACTCTGTGTTATGGTCTCCTTTCTTCCTCATGCTTATCCCCATTAGTTTTGAGATTGTATGAGGTTTGTCCCATTAGTTTGTCGGTTTTAGAACCTTTCGCTCCATTTCTTTGTCAATATTAAGACCATTCGTGCCCTTTAGGTATCATTTTGTTTGTCCTGACGAGCGATAGCGAGCCTGTAATTGTGGAGGAACCGCCCTTCGGCCGTGACATTTTTCTACCGAAAAATGTACAAATTAAACTTGAATGGGGGTCTAATAGATGTTTTTTTTGTCAAGTTTGATGGAAGGAAGTCTAGGAAGGAAACTCAAAATAAATGAATAAATACATAAATGGAGCCCCCAAAAATAACCACTGTCCCCTTAATACATAAATGGACCCCCAACAATAACCACTGTCCCCTTAATACATAAATGGACCCCCAACAATAACCACTGTCCCCTTAATACATAAATGGACCCCCAACAATAACCACTGTCCCCTTAATACATAAATGGACCCCCAACAATAACCACTGTCCCCTTAATACATAAATGGACCCCCAACAATAACCACTGTCCCCTTAATACATAAATGGACCCCCAACAATAACCACTGTCCCCTTAATACATAAATGGACCCCCAAAAATAACCACTGTCCCCTTAATGAAATAAATAATTAACATTGTTAGTTTTAATCCTTGTAACTCACTCTTTCTCTCTCTCCAAGATATTTATATTTTGTGACATTTTGTACTTATCATTTTATCACTATTGTATGAACGTGTATTATTGTCTGCATCCAAGCTGTGGGGCGATAAATAAAGCTGGTATCACACGAGAGCTTTTATAGTCAACATTCGATGGTCAACATTTTTCTGGTAACATTCCTGGGATATTTTACACTGGTTTCGAAAACTAGACTCGTGGTAGAATAATTTAAGTGACAAGATTATTTCAAACGTTGACCTCATAAGCTGCCAGACCAGTGTTAAGGATAAATGTTGGGGGGAAAAGCTCTCGTGTGATACCTGCTTAAAGGTTATCGAATCAAGTCTCTCTCAGCAGGCAGGAAACGACCCTCTCAATCACTATCATCTTCTCCGGAATCGCGCAGTTTTATTTCCCGCCACATTTTCCCGCGCACAAAGGCGTAATTTTCCCCGTGATGTATGTTATTTGGCGCCAGTATGGGTGGACAGCTTCAAGATGTTTGGTCAGGCTTTCCTTTGTTTTCAACAATTTCATTTGGGTAACTTCTGTACTATTCCTTTAATAAAAATCTGTTACCTAAGATAATCTAGTTCCAATACATTAATTGTCTATACCAGTATTAAAAAGTCTCATAAAATGGTGCAAAAGTTGCGAATCAGTACTTGTTGGGGGAAAAAAACACTCAATATAAATCTATGTTGATATGGTGGTTCTTCAAGCGTTGTCCATCCCAGTGGCACTTTTTACCTACTTCGAGAAAACGAGGAGACATTATGTTACCGAGTATCTAAGTTTCCTCCCTAGACCTCCATCAAGCTTAGAAAAACACCCCCTAGACCCCCCTTCAAGATAAATGTGTACAATTTTCGGTAGAAAAATTTCCCGGCCGAAGGCCGGTTCCTCTTAAAATTGCAGGATCGCTATCGCTCGCCAGGAAATAATCGACACTTAAATGGCACGAAAGGTCTTACAATTGAATAGGAAATGGAGCGAAAGGTGTTAAAATCGCCAAACTAATGGGTCAAACGTCTTATAATCGTCAATCTTCTTCCGCTTGTTATCCCCGATCAAGCAGAGTTTCCGGAGATTATGTGACCGTCGGTGTGTGTACGTACTGTATGTCTGTCTGTCTGTCTGTAAGCAGGATTTATGAAAAAATAATGTACGGATTTAGATGAAACTTTGTCCGTACAATCATTTGCTAACCGAATATAAACAATTTACACTTGGCTAACATAATGATATCCCTCCGCCTCGTGCCCCTAGTATCCCCATTAATGACCCCCCCCCCCCCCCTGCCCCAAAGTACCATGACAAGTTTTCCTGGACACGATATTCACTGTGAACGGAGTCATACTGATTATCAAAGGACTGTTATTGCCAAATTTAATAGCTTTGCTCAATTTGACTGTTTGTCCCAGTGTAGCTGTCTATTTAATCTAATTCGTCTTTTGGTCCAACTTAACAAATTCGACTGATCAGCCCAATCAGATTGTTAGGCCTTATTAACCACTAACTTCCGTCTCCAACTGTGCTTTATATATATTATGTAATTTATATATACACATGTATTGTTTTAATCAGGGTAAGATGTGGGAAGAGAGAGTGAGTTAGTGAGAGTGCGAGATATGAAATGGTTCTCATGTATGTATCAAAGGCACAAGAGTGTTACACAGAGTTACACAGATACTCAGGCCACACAGACCTTGCGGTCCCTACTAGGTGGTCCGGCCTTATTACTACTGGACAGGGACGGTTTATAGTAGAAGAATAGGACAGCAAAGTAGAAGGCTCTCTCCCACCCTCCGCACCTTCCGGCTAAAAAGCCGTACAGGAAAACAGGATGAAGCGTAACCTTATGGGTCAGGAAACGCCCACAAGGAAAGTTTTTATATAGAACATAAGAAAAATGGAAATCTGCAGAAGGCTTATTGGCCCATACGAGGCAGACCCCTTCTTCCCTACATCCCTATTTGTTCTTTTACACCTTTATGCCCTACACTACATCTCTCACTATAACCTATACCCCCTGCACTACATATATCCCCTACACTACATCCATCTTATAGCTACCTAAGAACATCTCTCACAGTCTGAAAGAGAGAGAGAGAGAGTATAAGTTTCTCATCTGGTCCCCTGGTTGTTGAGAGTGAGCTCCTAGGGCGGGTTAACATTAATGCCGCTGCCAAGTATGTTATTTCCTGCTCCGGTGATGTGTGGTACCCCCGCCTGGCGCCACTCAGGCTTGGCGTCACGGTATACTGACCTACCGGGAATAGAAACAAACAGACTGGATTAAGGAGGGATGGGCGTATTTATTACGGAGGGATGGGCGTATTTATTACGAAGGGATGGGCGTATTTATTAAGGAGGGATGGGCGTATTTATTACGGAGGGCTGGGCGTATTTATTACGGAGGGATGGGCGTATTTATTAAGGAGGGATGGGCGTATTTATTACGGAGGGATGGGCGTATTTATTAAGGAGGGATGGGCGTATTTATTACGGAGGGATGGGCGTATTTATTACGGAGGGATGGGCGTATTTATTAAGGAGGGATGGGCGTATTTATTACGGAGGGATGGGCGTATTTATTAAGGGGGGATGGGCGTATTTATTACGGAGGGATGGGCGTATTTATTAAGGAGGGATGGGCGTATTTATTACGGAGGGATGGGCGTATTTATTAAGGAGGGATGGCGTATTTATTACGGAGGGATGGGCGTATTTATTAAGGAGGGATGGGCGTATTTATTACGGAGGGATGGGCGTATTTATTAAGGGGGATGGGCGTATTTTATTAAGGAGGGATGGGCGTATTTATTAAGGAGGGATGGGCGTATTTATTACAGTCCCCTGGGCGTATTTATTAAGGAGGGATGGGCGTATTTATTAAGGAGGGATGGGCGTATTTATTACGGAGGGATGGGCGTATTTATTAAGGAGGGATGGGCGTATTTATTACGGAGGGATGGGCGTATTTATTAAGGAGGGATGGGCGTATTTATTAAGGAGGGATGGGCGTATTTATTAAGGAGGGATGGGCGTATTTATTAAGGAGGGATGGGCGTATTTATTACGGAGGGATGGGCGTATTTATTAAGGAGGGATGGGCGTATTTATTACGGAGGGATGGGCGTATTTATTAAGGAGGGATGGGCGTATTATCTTGAAAGGGAGTCAAGGGGGTGTAATTTCAAGCTTGATGGAAGTCTGAGAAACACACTAAAAACCTCCCCTTAACCCTTTCACGCATTTATGACGCAGAGGTTGCCAGATTACGTCATATGTCGGAGAGGGTTAACCCATCATTATTGGGAGAATGTCGGCACCAATCCAGCAGAGCGCTACCCATGGGAGGCCACATTGGCATATGATAAAGAGTTGCTGGCACTCCTGTTTCGGCCGCCTGGCTTCCCCCACTGTTTCTATTTGCGCCTCACCTACACAGAGAGTAATCCAGCTAACTCTCACAAACACCTCTTTTCCTATTAATTTCCTTACATTTAACATGCACACCACACCTCTTTCCAACACACCTAAAGTACCAATTAATGTACTTTGATTTTGGCTCTATTAATCTTTCAACCTGGGGGGGACAGTTGTTGCAGGCAGCATTCAGCCAACTGTTTTAAGACGTTTATCCCCATCCAGGTGTCGATTTCTTCCTGGCGAGCGATAGCGAGCCAGCATTTTATGGAGAAATCCGGCTTTGCCGGAGAAATTTTTCCATCAAAAAATTTACAAATTTAGCTTGCTATCAAAACAAAGATATATATATTCTGGCTCGCTATCGCTTGCCAGGAAAATATTGACACCTGGATGGGGGTAAACGTCTTTAAAAAGTAGGCTGAATGGGGCCGAATGGATACAAGCCAGAGAAAGAGAGAAAAGGAGAGACCAAAGCAGGTCACCCCCCTTAAGTGTTGGGCACTACACATCTCCCTGGAATGAACTGGCAGCTCATGAGATAATAACTATTCCTTGTAACTCGTGTAACTCTGGCCAGGTGACACAACCACCCTTCTCTCTCTCTCTCTCTTACGCCCATCAATACATCATGTATTATTATTGGGTCTAAAAGGTATCCTATCATTATCATCTTCCTCGTAGTATTATTTATCTACCTGTAATATATATATATATATATATATATATATATATATATATATATATGGTGGAGTGGTCTTGCCACTGGCCTGGTAATCCAAAGGTCCCGGGTTCAAATCCCGATGTATCAATGGGAAGATATTATTGGGATGGAATTTGTGCTGTACCTAGTATCAGTGCATTACCACAAGCCCACCGAAACGTCAATAAAATACCCTCATTGTTCCCTGATTAAATAGCACTGTATGAATATTACCATATTCAAAATATGCTATAGGGGTGCAATGCCTGGTGAGTTATCTGCTCAACAGGTGGCGTTGTGTGTGTGTAAGTGTGAGAGTCCGAGTGTAGGGGATGAGACAGTGAAGCACGGGAACGAGGTGGCTTCAGAGATGGGGTCGTTTCGGGCCATGAGTGAGCACCGTGCCTCATGTGAAGGCAAGATGGCAGGTGCTCGTTGTACTCTACGTGCTTCACATGTCTCACTCCCTAGACTGGAACAAGACCTCACGGGCTTCACTGTTCGTTGTAAAGCGGTGAATGTTAAGGCTCTCAGCCTATGCCCGAGAGGAAGTAAGTTGGAATATAGAAAAAAAAAAAAAAAAAAAAAAAATACAGATGTGTGTGAATTTGTGTTTTTGTCTATGTTTGTTCGTTGGTTTATGTTGTTTTTGTGTTTTCCCTGTTCTTGCTCTGTCTTGAGTCGGCCACCCCCAAGAAAAACGGAAAACAACAAATAAAATAGAATAAAATAGAAAATAAAAATAAAAATAGGAACAGTGGGGATTGGGCCTGAGCATATAGATAGATAGATAGATAGATATATAGATAGATACAGTATATATGAGAGAGAAAAACAATTGATTAAGGGGAGGTCTCCACTTGAGGGATTTTTTTCTTGACCCCTTTCTCCCTCATGTTTAGCCCCATTGCTTTTGATATTATAAAACGTTTGCCCCATTACTTTAGCGATTTTAAGAACTTTCATCCCATATTAAGACCTTTCGTGCAATTCAGGTGTCGATTTTATCCTGGCGAGCGATAGCGAGCCTGTAATTTAAGAGGAACCGACCTTCGGTCGGGACATTTTTCTACCGAAAAATGTACAAATTTATTTTGAAAGGGACTCAAGGGGGTGTAATTTTAAGCTTGATGGAGGTCTAGGGAACAAACTAAATACCTCCCCTTAAGTAATAAAGAACTTAATTGGTTCTCATGACAAGGTGACAGAGGAATGGAGCAGACTGTGGTTACGCGGCTATTATATTTATCTGTTTACGGTCAACGCTGGGTAGTGTGTGTGTGTGTGTGTGTGTGTGTGTAAGCTCTTTCGAATCCATGTGTGTATTATATATGAAAGGATAACCAGACATTTGAAAGGTATATCGTGTACTCCACTAAAAAAAATCCGACCTAGGTTCCTCTTATAATTACAGGCTCGCTATCGCTCGCCAGAAACAAATCGACACCTAAATGACACGATAGGTATTAAAATTGACAACGAAATGGAGCTAAATGTGTTAAAATCGCCAAACTAATGGGCCGAACGTCTTAAAATATAAACAACTAATGGGACTAAACACGAGGGAGAAAGGGGTCCCCCAAAACGAGCCATCTTCCCTTAACGGGTATTATATGGTGAGGGATGGATCCCAAATGATAGGTCACCGGTCAACTCAACCAGTAGCTCTCAACCAGTACCAAATCAACCAATACGGTTAGGTTAGGTTAGGTTAGGTTAGTACCGTACTATATTTTGGCACTGGTTTGGTTGGTCTGGGTTAATTTGGCACTGGTTGAGAGCTAATGGTTGAAATGGTCTACTGGTTGAGATGACATGGAACCCAAATGACACTATAGTCTGTTCACATAATCCAGACATCTCGGGGCTAGAGAAAGCTGTCGTTTGGGTTGTACTGTACAATATCCATGATGTGGAAAAAGTACTATCTCTTCAAAAAGTACTATCTCTTCAAAAAGTACTATCTCTTCAAAAAGTACTATCTCTTCAAAAAGTACTATCTCTTCAAAAAGTACTATCTCTTCAAAAAGTACTATCTCTTCAAAAAGTACTATCTCTTCAAAAAGTACTATCTCTTCAAAAATTCACTAAAATTATGATATAACAAATATAACTCATTTTATAAGCTTTCATTTTCAATCAGGACTAATTTATGTAAGTATTTCGATACAGTAGGCTACAAAATATATTCATAAATTTCTGAGTGTTTTACAAAACTGCAATATAATAAACTAATATTATTCTATGATATCGTGATGCAGCCTGGTTCAGTCACAGATTTCGTCCGGAGTCGAACCACTAATCATTGACGTATAATTATATTGAAGACAACAATTTGTAATAAGACTATGTATTCAGTACTGTCACCTATTACAGTACATGTATTTCTGAAACAGAAACAATGAAGCAACTTGGTTAAGCCCGAGAACTTTCAGTCTTCTACTGTACTTCTCACTTCTCCGCTTGTTCTTCCTCAGTCCAATTGCTCTTCTTTCCTACTTTACTCCAGCCATCTCTCTCTCGAAACAGAAACTCAAATGAATTAAGAGAAAGCAAGAAGAAAGAGGGTGGAGAAAGCTTGTTGTCCTTAAATACAGTCTCACTGTTTTACTAAGTGGCGTACGTTCATTGTTCGGCAATCAAACTTACTTTTAACCCTCTACGTCTAAACTACCGTTCAAGGGACTGGGGTTCTCGAAAAGGGGATCCACTCCTGAAAATGTACTTGACTTGCAGTCTGCTGGCTTAGTAATCCAGAAAAGTTGATAGCCTCTGAAGTCCTATTATAACTAACTAAGCTAATGTTGAATTGTTGTTTTAGACAGAAGACATCCGTGGATACTCCAGTAACCCATTTTATTTATTTATTTTTTTTTTTCTATATTCCAACCACTCCCTCTCGGACATAGGCTGATAGCCTTTACACTCTACCGCTGAACACGGTGAGGCCCGTGAGGTCTTGCTCCAGTCTAGGGAGTGAGACATGCGAAGCTTCACGGCTCGAAGCAACTCCATCTCTGAAGCCGCCTCGCCTCTGCGCTTCACAGTCTCATCCCCCACACTCGGACCCTCACTCTCAGAACGCCACCTATTGAGCCCATAGTCTCTTGTCAATATTATCCTCAGAGAGAGAGAGAGAGAAGAGGACCTAAACCACTGCACTAAAAACACTTCAGTTGTTTCCAAGACTAGGTCTTGAAAGGGAAGCATCTAGCCAAAACATATTTCTCACATGGTGTCTTATCTGTTGATGGCTGTTTCTCCTTCAGTAACATATTAGTTAATGGCCCGTCTAGGCTATATACGTGTTGGGAAGCATGACTCGCCATGCGTGACGACCGCCCCCCCTGCCGAGATGAGCCACAGTCATTGTCTTGGTTAATGGCTCTCGGGTGACTGGCTGCAGGTCACATTCAATATTATATCTCCAACTACTGTGGCTACCCTGAGAACACGTATTTACCAGATGTATTATATATTTGTGCCAGTGTAATCCATCGGTGACTTTAATAACTGAGGTCGGTAATTATCAATTATACACTCGCGGTGTTATATTATTTTCAGCCCAAACTTTAAGAATATATTTATGTATCAATATGTTGCCTAAAAATGCTGTGGGAAAATATTATGTATTACTGACTTTTAGGTGTGATTGTGGTTTTAGTAACTATATTTATATATATTTACTGTTGTTCTTCAGATACAGTGGTTATATATCAGGAGGACCATTGGAAGTCAGTATTATCCAACAATAGGATCGATTAGGCAAAATAAGGTCTCGGCCCCCAACTGGCAAAATAGACGAGAATATCAATAAGTCGTGGGGGGGGGGGGGGGGGCAAAGCGCCCCCCCTCAACTCACTGTGTATCCCACAGCAACCAGGTATTGTCATATACTGTACAGCTTATTATTGCTTTACTATAATCATCAGCCCCACATTCTCCCTGATCGTCATAGCCCTCCCCACTAATGGGGAGCGAGTTTTAAGATTGGTGGATAATGAGTATATACTAATTTGCCATGGTCCTCGGTATATAAAACCACTGTATCTCAAAGCAAGTAAAACAAAACAAAACAATATAATTAATAGTTGCTAAAAACACGATGAGTGAGGCAAAGCCTCATCAACCATTATTACATCCCCCGACCAGCTGTTGGGTAAATTGTTTTGTCACCGGCCATGGGATACAATATAAGGTTATCGCCCCCTCACACCTATGACTTATTGTCGTCATCATATACTGTACAGTACATTTCCAGCAGGGAGGCAAATAACAGCTGGCCGTGGGATAGTTTTGTAAAAAAAAAAAAAAAAATGAAATTTGACGCGAATGTAACTCCGAGCGTGCGACTTATGTAAACAAAGCGACCTACACCCCGCTAACACCATCCTTATCGTAATATTTATTACCGTATGTCAACAAGGAAACATTACGAAGTTATGAAGGAAGGACAAATTTTGAACGTGACTGTAACACACATCCACCCCCACTCCCCTTCTCTCTCTCTCTCTCTCTCTCTCTCTCTCTCTCTCTCTCTCTCTCTCTCTCTCTCTCTCTCTCTCCAAGTTAACGGAGATTGTTTTACACAATGATAATATTTTAGGGCTCACTGTACAATCTAATGCCATAGCCTCTTCCATCCCTTGCTCTGACTGAATGTAAATACAAGGCTAATTGACAACTTGAAATACAAAAACAATTAGATACAAATATATATGAATGGCCATCAATTGTGTCCCAGACTGTACTAGTGAATGTGGCCTCAGTCTCGGTGACATTGTATCTGACATTGTATCAATTGTGTCCCAGACTGTACTAGTGAATGTGGCCTCAGTCTCGGTGACATTGTATCAATTGTGTCCCAGACTGTACTAGTGAATGTGGCCTCAGTCTCGGTGACATTGTATCAATTGTGTCCCAGACTGTACTCGTGAATGTGGCCTCAGTCTCGGTGACATTGTATCAATTGTGTCCCAGACTGTACTCGTGAATGTGGCCTCAGTCTCGGTGACATTGTATCAATGTGTCCCAGACTGTACTAGTGAATGTGGCCTCAGTCTCGGTGACATTGTATCAATAATGTGTCCTCACTTGATTTTGAGTCACTCATAAATAATGCTTACAAAATGCTTACTGGTACAGACACTCATAACAATTCGTGGACTATGACTATTCTTATATTATTATGGAAGTATGTCTCTGGAAACAAATTTACGTATATATTTGTCGAGAAATTGGCTTCATAAAGACTAAGTTTTCCGCCAAGTGAAAGCAAAAGGGATTATCTACTGGAGTTAAAATAGTTTCGGAGGCCACATTACTACATACTGTAGGTACCGGACGAGAATGACTGAAAATGTTTGCCGGGAGAAGCGATCAAGTGACTTATATTAAGAAAAACAAAAGTGTTAAAAGTAAGAATTTAATGAGCCGTGACATTAACTGAGCGAGTACCATGAACATCGTGCAAATCATAAGAGAGGATGAAATCGACGGAATTTCGACACTCGCGGTCGCACTTTATATTTCAGCTACTGTATATTATAACTGTCTTCGTGGTGCAATGCATAAGTGTGTTGATTTTCGGTGTGAGCATCCTAGGTTCGAATCCCCGGACTGCCACATGTGTTTGTTAATTTCATTAATCGAGTTTAGGAGTAAAGTTGGTTAGTGGAGAGAACTTAATAATATTACATATATATATATATATTCTGTTTATGATGTATTAATTTGTACTGGTGTTTAAGAGGTTAGGACTGCATAATTATACAGTATATGCAACTTGGGTGTCTGTTTTTGTATGCTTGTCTGTGGGATTTGAGAGCGTGATGGAACTAGGTGTGTGCATTTGTGTGTACGTGTGTGTTATTGTAGGGCAGTGACGGTTATTATATGTTGTTTGTGTGTGTTTATGTGCGTGTGTGTTATTGTAGGGCAGTGACGGTTATTATATGTTTGTGTGTTTATGTGCGTGTGTGCGCGTAAGTACAGTATGTGTGTGTGTGTAATGACTTGCACGCACTCGCACAAGCAGACTCACACACATTGACGTCAACACCAAAGCATGATACAGTAAACAGAGCAACTGGAGATTTCGACAAACTCTTACCCATTCTTAAAAAAGTAGAATGTAAATACGAGGTGCCGTTGTAAAGGCTTATCCCTCAATACTTCATCTGATCTGATCTGAATAAATAAATAAATAAATACATAATTAAAGTATTCCACAATGATTCAATAAATACCGTCACCGAAACGTAAACAAACACCGATTTAGTTGGGTGAGAAGGTAAACAATCCGAAGAATTATTAGATGCATTTTTTTTTTTTTTTCTGGAGCCGAATTGTACGAGATCCGAACAGACCAAACTCGAGTAACAGATGTTGCCACAAAATAGGAGGATCAGACAGAAAAGAATGTGCAGTGTGAAATTTAGTGGAAGCGATAAACAAGTGGATAAAAGCGTTAAGCCGGTATCACACGAGAGCTTTTATAGTCAACATTTGATGATCAACACTTTTCTGGCAATATTTCTGGATTATTTTGCACTGGTATCGGAAACTAGAGTGATAATAGATGAGTTTAGGTAGCAGACATATTTTAGTTGTTGACCTCATAAGCTGCCAAACCAGTGTTAAGGATAAATGTTAAGGGAAAAAGCGCTCGTGTGATACCGGCTTTAGGTGGTGACAACTGTAATGCAGACTTCTATTATCATAATCCTCCGAGATGTCTTGTATATTGTCATTTTCTTCCCACTATTATCAAAAAAATCATATTATCACCACCACTATCATCATAATCATCATCACCAACAAAAGAATCATATTATCACCACCACTATCATCATCATCATCACCAACAAAAGAATCATATTATCACCACCACTATCATCATAATCATCATCACCAACAAAAGAATCATATTATCACCACCACTCATCATAATCATCATCACCAACAAAAGAATCATATTATCACCACCACTATCATCATAATCATCATCACCAACAAAAGAATCATATTATCACCACCACTATCATCATAATCATCATCACCAACAAAAGAATCATATTATCACCACCACTATCATCATAATCATCATCACCAACAAAAGAATCATATTATCACCACCACTATCATCATAATCATCATCACCAAAAGAATCATATCACCACCACTATCATCATCATCCATCATCACCACCAAAACAGTAACTTCTATGTAATCTATTTTTGATTAGATTAGTTAATTTCCAAATTCCAAAATTCCACGCATCGTTACCATCGAAGGAAGCAAATGTTGAGCATAGATTTCAATAAATGCTACTTAGTTATATTATAGGTAGGCTACCAACTGCTACTTAGTTATATTATAGGTAGGCTACCAACTGAATGGCAATTGTTATTTTCTCAATTTGTTATCATCAACACGACAAGGCTTTCTGAACCCCCTTCTCCCACTATAGTCTATTTGTTGTAACTAGGCGAGAAATCATGATCTCTAACCTCTGTAACTCAAAAACCACTAGAGTAATTGATCTGATATGTCTACCATTTGGGAAGAGTCAGCCAAGGAATAGATGTGGATATGTACAGCCAATTTACTCTAGCCCTTTGTGTGTGGGTGTGTGGAGGAAGTAGAGTATAAATATTAAATGTCTCTTGTCACATACATACACCGTGGGTGAGTTAATGGTGTTGAGTCAGACACAGCTCACCAGATAAACGGTATGCAGTGTACGATCCCTCCCCACTAGATGAACGGTATGCAGTGTACGATCCCTCCCCACCAGATGAACGGTATGCAGTGTACGATCCCCCCCACCACCAGATGAACGGTATGCAGTGTACGGTCTCCCCCACCACCAGATGAACGGTATGCAGTGTACGGTCTCCCCCACCACCAGATGAACGGTAAGCAGTGTATGGTTCCCCCCACCACCAGATGAACGGTATGCAGTGTACGGTCTCTCCCACCACCAGATGAACGGTATGCAGTGTACGGTCTCCCCCACCACCAGATGAACGGTAAGCAGTGTATGGTTCCCCCCACCACCAGATGAACGGTATGCAGTGTACGGTCTCTCCCACCACCAGATGAACGGTATGCAGTGTACGGTCTCCCCCACCACCAGATGAACGGTATGCAGTGTACGGTTCCCCCCACCACCAGATGGTATTATAGGCGCCCCTTGCTTTGTTACATTAATAAGGGGAGGAAGACCGTTTTTCTGGACCCCCTTCTCCCTCATGTTTAGACCCATTAGTTTTCAGATTTTATGACGTTCGGCCCACTAGTTTGGCGATTTTAACACCTTTCGCCCCAGTTTGTTGTAAATTTTAAGACCTTTTGTGACATTTAGGTGTCGATTATTTCCTGGCGAGCAACAGCGAGCCTGCAATTTTAAGAGGAATCGGCCTTCGGCCGGGAAATTTTTCTACCGAAAAATTTACAAATTTATCTAGGGGGTAATTTTCTAAGCTTGATGGAGGTCTAGGGAGGAAACTAAAAAAAAAAAAATATGAGTACATTAATTAATACACCAAACAAACGGTCAGTCTCCCCTTAACTCAATTCAACTTGACCACTCATGCCAGCTCAACCACTCGGCCCAATTTAAGTGTGCAGTACAATTCGATTTCTCTTCCACAATTTGATCACTCATTTCAATATCACTGTTCACTCCGATTCAATCATTCAACTAAATTCAGTCATTCGGTCCCAATTAAGACATCTTCCCAAAATTCAACCACTCATCCAAATTCAACTATAGTAACCCCATTTGACCGCTTGCCCCCAAATTGATTGTTCGTCCCCTTTTGACTGGTCATGCCAATTAGACTGCTTCAACTATTTGACCACTTACCCTAATATAACCACTCACCCTAATATAACCACTCACCCTAATATAACCACTCACCCTAATATAACCACTCACCCTAATATAACCACTCACCCTAATATAACCACTCACCCTAATATAACCACTCACCCTAATATATGAATTTAGGCAAAAGAAATATTATAAATGTTGACCTCATAAGCTGCCAGACCAGTGTTGAGGGTAAATGTTGAGGGGAAAAGCGCTCGTGTGATACCGGTTTTATAATGACCCAAGTAGATACCGATTCAGGGGGCCAACTCGAGATAATTAACCCCTTCTGTATCAGCGACGTATTTTTAATTTTGTTCCAGCTATATTTAGACGCTTCTATTCAGCTCAGGAAGGACGTCTAGCAATTAGTATTAGGTTCCCTCCACCAACCGACTTTACTCCTAAACTCAATTAATGAAATCAACAAATACATGTGGGAGTCCAGAGATTCTTAACCTAGGATGCTTACACCGAAATTCAGTGCATTTATCCATTGCGCTACGAAGACAGTTTTGTTTGTTAAGACTACAGACTATCTCAATGCATCCTTTTAGCTGCCATATATCCAGCCTAAGCTTCGTAAAATCGTCCAAGTGTAGTTAGTAGCTGACATCAAATATACAAGACGTCGCCGGTACAGAAGGGGTTAAGGACAAGATTCGATTCAGTTAGATATATACACTGTACAGTATATTAGGCTACAGAGTCTTTTTTCTGGCCCCTACTTCTCCCTCATGTTTAGCCCCATTAGTTGTGAGATTTTAAGACGTTCGACCCATTAGTTTGGTGCTATTATGACCTTTCGCCCGATTTCGTTATAAAAATTAAGACCTTTTGTGCCATTTGGTTGTCGATTTGTACCTGACAAGAGATAGCGAGCCTGTAATTTAGGAGGAAGCGGCCTTCGGCCGGGAAATTTTTCTGCCAAAATATGTATAAATTTATCTCGAAGGGGGTCTTAGGGGTATTCTTTTTGAAAAGGCTTGATGGAGGTCTAGGGAGGAAACTAAAAACCTCCCTTTAAATTATGTATCGCCATTGTAGTGGCCAATAACAGTGTATAATGGGACTAGGGAGAGAGAGAGAGAGAGAGAGGGGGGGGGGGGGAGGAGAGGGTTGACGCTCTGATAAAGTTGGGGTGGAGGGCGCATCATGACTGGCTTTTGTCTTCACCCCCCCCCTGCCCCCCCACCCGCGCAATACTGTCACTGGTAATGCTACTGTATAAACACCGCCCCCCCCCCCCCCCCACACACACATAGTTAACCCCTTCACTACCGGTGACGTCTTTTGGTACTATTTCCGCTGCACCCTAGACGATTTTACGAAGCTTAGGAAGGACAATATGGTAGCCCCCAAGTATGAATGAGATAATCTGTAATCTTTTTAACAGGTAGACGTCCTTCCCAAGCAGAATACAATACACACAGTTTGCATTTGATAACTCGTGTTGGTGTATTCGTATGTAAGCATTTGATAACTCGTGTTGGTGTATTCGTAGGTAAGCATTTGATAACTCGTGTTGGTGTATTCGTATGTAAGCATTTGATAACTCGTGTTGGTGTATTCGTAGGTAAGCATTTGATAACTCGTGTTGGTGTATTCGTATGTAAGCATTTGATAACTCGTGTTGGTGTATTCGTAGGTCAGCATTTGATAACTCGTGTTGGTGTATTCGTAGGCCAGCATTTGATAACTCGTGTTGGTGTATTCGTAGGTCAGCATTTGATAACTCGTGTTGGTGTATTCGTAGGTCACCATTTGATAACTCGTGTTGGTGTATTCGTAGGTCACCATTTGATAACTCGTGTTGGTGTATTCGTAGGTCAGCATTTGATAACTCGTGTTGGTGTATTCGTAGGTCACCATTTGATAACTCGTGTTGGTGTATTCGTAGGTCAGCATTTGATAACTCGTGTTGGTGTATTCGTAGGTCAGCATTTGATAACTCGTGTTGGTGTATTCGTAGGTCACCATTTGATAACTCGTGTTGGTGTATTCGTAGGTCACCATTTGATAACTCGTGTTGGTGTATTCGTAGGTCAGCATTTGATAACTCGTGTTGGTGTATTCGTAGGTCAGCATTTGATAACTCGTGTTGGTGTATTCGTAGGTCAGCATTTGATAACTCGTGTTGGTGTATTCGTAGGTCAGCATTTGATAACTCGTGTTGGTGTATTCGTAGGTCAGCATTTGATAACTCGTGTTGGTGTATTCGTATGTAAGCATTTGATAACTCGTGTTGGTGTATTCGTAGGTCAGCATTTGATAACTCGTGTTGGTGTATTCGTAGGTCAGCATTTGATAACTCGTGTTGGTGTATTCGTAGGTCAGCATTTGATAACTCGTGTTGGTGTATTCGTAGGTCAGCATTTGATAACTCGTGTTGGTGTATTCGTAGGTCAGCATTTGATAACTCGTGTTGGTGTACTCGTAGGTCAGCATTTGATAACTCGTGTTGGTGTACTCGTAGGTCAGCATTTGATAACTCGTGTTGGTGTATTCGTAGGTCAGCATTTGATAACTCGTGTTGGTTTATTCGTAGGTCAGCATTTACAGGTTTCGCACCAACCGGGGGACACCTCGACGACGTATACAGACTAGTAAGGGGAGGATGGCCGTTTGTTTGGTCTATTAATTCATTTATTCATATATTTGTTTTAGTTTCCTCCCTAGACCTCCATCAAGCTTAAAGAAAACAAACCTAGACCCCCCTTCAAGATAAATTTGTAAATTTTTCGGTAGAAAAATTTCCCGGCCGAAGGCCGGTTCCTCTTATAATTGCAGGCTCGCTATCGCTCGCCAGGAAAAAATCGACACCTAAATGGCACGAAAGGTCATAAAATTGACAACGAAATGGGGCGAAAGGTTAAAATCGCCAAACTAATGGGCCGAACTTCTTATAATCTCAAAACTAGTGGGGCTAAACATTAGGGAGAAGGGGGTCCAGAAAAACGGTCTTCCTCCCCTTAACACACATAACAAAGCCACTCCAACAGCTTCCTCTCTTTCCAACACCCCTTTTCCCCTCTCTACACTCTTCAGATAAATAGGAAAGTAGAGAGTGGCTACGAGGTGCCGTTGTAAAGGCTCCCTCAATACCTTCACCTGACCTGACCTCTGTATAAATGTTGCAATTAAGGGGAGGTTTTTAGTTGATTCCCTAGACTTCCATCAAGCTTAAAATTACTTCCCCTACACCCCCTTTCAAGATAAATTTGTACGTTTTTCGGTAGAAAAATTTCCCGGCTAAAAGCCGGTTCCTCTTATATTACAGGCTCGCTATCGCTCGCCAGGATAAAATCGACACCTACATGGCACGAAAGATCTTAAAATTGACAGAAATGGGTCGAAAGTTCTTAAAATCGTCAAAATAATGGGGCGAACGTCTTAAAATTAGAAAAGCAATGGGGTTGAACATGAGGGAGAAAGGAGTCAAGACAAAAATCTCTCAAGTGGATATCTCCCCTTAATGAACCCTTTGAGGATTATAACGCATCTTGACAGTGTATTCTAGCAATCATTAGACAATATTATTCAGAGTAGGAAGGGTACACGTAAGTCGGAGGGTTGATTGGGCCAGTCTTTATCCTTCTAATTACCCCTACCAGAAATTCTTGGGAGTTGCCGCGCCAGACACGTTGTTTTGTACAGTAAGCGACCTGGGCCCTTTAAATGGCGATATCCCGCAGTTCTTCACCCTCCCTCTCCATCAATCATTCTTAATTATAAGCTATATGTCGTACTTTCTATAACTGACACATTACCCCCACAACTACCATACTATATAAGCACTTAGTGTAGTCATCTAGTATATAGTAAAAACATGCAGAATCGTAAGAAATCGTGATAAACTTTGCATAGCCTAGGTGTTGAGTATTGTTGATGTCGACAGACGCTACTTCGGAAGCGTCCACCAGAGGTCTCCAGTGAATTCCTGGTAGAGAGAATTCCCACAGATCTTTCTTAAGGGGAGATCTCCACTTGAGGGATTTTTTTCTTGACCCCTTTCTCCCTCATGTTTAGCCCCATTGCTTTTGATATTATAAAACGTTCGTCCCAATTAGTTTAGCGATTTTAAGAACTTTCACCCCATATTAAGACCTTTCGTGCCATTCAGGTGTCGATTTTATCCTGGCGAGCGATAGCGAGCCTGTAATTTAAGAGGAACCGGACTTCGGCCGGGACATTTTTCTACCGAAAAATGTACAAATTTATCTTGAAAGGGACTCAAGGGGGTATAATTTTAAGCTTGATGGAGGTCTAGGGAACAAAGTAAATATCTCCCCTTAAGCTGCATAAAATCGCCTAATGATATCCAGCATAAACTATAAAAAACGTGTCATAATTCTCAATAGGTTAATTAGTGTGTTTTTTTTTTATTATACTGTATATGGGTGTGAGACTCGTGATAAAATGAGTTACTGGAGATGAATAAAATCTCGCATTTCTAATTAAATTTGCAAGCAGTATAAATTGCCAAAGAAGCAGTGCCAGAAATATGTTTAGATCGTAATCTCCAAAATGTGTTTGTGGCTTTCTACCTCCACGGAATCCAGATGGCGCTAGGTGTAATTGGAATATAGCTAAATAATTACCAAAACAAAATTAGTCGGGTTACATTAATTTTGTTTTTCTTTTCTGGATCCCTTCTCCCTCTAGCTTAGGCCCATTAGTTTTGACATTTTATGAAGTTCGCCCCATTAGTTTGGCTAATTAAAGACCCTTCGCCCCAATTTGTTTTTTGTAAATTTTTAAGATCTTTCTTGACATTTAGGTGGCAAATCTATTATTGACATTTAATGCAAAGGATTGCCAAAACTTAGTGTTTTTATTTATATTGCTTGTGGGTAGGGGGTACAGGGGTTCAAATGCATAGGTGGTGACTAAATATTAACCATTATCTATCTATCTAGCTAACTATCTATCTAGCTATCTATCTGTCTAGCTATCTATCTATCTATCTATCTATCTAGCTATCAATATATCTATCTATCTATCTACTATCTATCTATCTAGCTAGCTATCAGTATCTATCTATCTATCTATCTAGCTATCTATCTATCTTCATTTATATATTTATATAGGTTTTATTTGATTGATTTTAATTGATTTATAAATTCTTTTGTTTTTAAATATTTATTTATATTTGTGTAGCAAAGTGTAGGCCGGCGTCTCGTATGTTGCAGGTTCGATAGCACTCGCCTAGCAAATATTGATACATGATTTGGGAGGGTTAAAGAGCGGCATGAGGATAGTATGGCATCTTAGTCTTGAGTTATCACGTGTATGGAGTTTGTAGAGGTAATTACAACATCTTATAGCAATTCCTACCCTTATATATAAACACACACACACACACACACAGCCCGTAGCCTAGTAGGTAGAGCTCTCGTCTCACACAGGGGTCGGGGGTTCAATCCCCGGCCGGGCGGAGACAAATTGGGCTTGTCTCCTTTCATGTGTTAGCCTCAGTTCACCTAGCTGTAAATAGGTACCTGGAATAAGTGGACGACGTTGTGACGTCCCATCTGGGGTTGGCAAAAATGGTACAAGGCGAGATGGGTTCACCTAAGCTGATGGCTACCTAAGCCTTCGGGCGAGACGGTACCGTCTATAGTGAAAATGGTACCATTCAGATCCACCCTAAGCCTTCGTTTCCGATGTCGCCAATTGGCTAAATACAGACTACACACACATCCACAGCCATTCCAACAGTACATAAAACACTTAACATGCATTTCACGCAATACATTCCCAGTTAAGGAGGCGCGATAATAATGAGCTTAGCTCGCATTGCGTGGATTCCCCTTGACGAACAAGTAACTGAGTAACACACACACACACACACACACACACACACACACACACACACACACAATCAATATTCTATAATCAAATATATATATACCGGTATAAAACAAAAATATATAAATCACTCACCAAATGTATTATAGCACCATCAAGTATCACAGTATGTACAGTCGCGAACAACACAATTTTGACAGTATTGAACTTTTTTCGAAACACATCACATCTTTGTATTCACCCAAATATTTCACATATTTTCTTTAACATTACTAATTTCTTACAGGTATTGAGTAATAACTAGATCCCGACTGTCTGCATAATAGTATATGGTACACATTCAAACACACTGTACACCCACCCCCTCCGGCAGTCAGAGCGACACTGAACAGTGAACACTAAGTCACTAACAGTACTTATTGAACTGAGACTCTGAACGAGGGGAGGAGGAGGATGCTGTTGTTACCACCACGCAGTCTTCACTTAAGTCGGTATCACACGAGCGCTTTTTCCCTCAACATTTATCCTCAACACTGGTCTGGCAGCTTAGGAGGTCAACATTTAATATATTTATGTCTCCGAAATTAATCCATCGTCAGTCTAGTTTCCGATACCAGCGTAAAATATTCCTGAAATGTTGCCAGACAAATGTTGATTATCGAATGTTGACTGTAAAAGCTCTCGTGTGATACCGGCTATAGGAGACGTTTAGTAAAGTATAAGTAGAATTGGTCTTGTCATGTGTTTCGAATCTGCTGGTATAGTGATATTTTAAGGGGAGATGGGTCGTTTTTCTGGTCCCCCTTCTTCCTCTTGTTTAGCCCCATTAATTTTCAGATTATAAGACGTTTGGTCCATTAGTTTACGATTATAAGACCTTTCGCCCCATGTCTTTGACAATACTATGACCGTGTCATTTAGGTGTCGATTATTCCTGGCGAGCAATAGCGAGCCTGTAATTTAAGAGGAACCGGCCTTCGGCCGGAGCATTATTCTATCGAAACATGTACAAATTTATCTTGAAGGAGGGTCTTGGGCGGGTGTTTTTTAAGCTTGATGGAGGCCTAGGGAGGAAACTAATAACATAATATAAAGATACTTAAATGAGCAAATAAATACGGCCATCCCCCCTTAAGGAAATACGGCAACTCTAAAGACCCTATAGAAATACGGTAACACTAAAGACCTTATAGTAACAACAACACTAAAGACCCTATAGTAACAACAACACTAAAGACCCTATAGTAACAACAACACTAAAGACCCTATAGTAACAACAACACTAAAGACCCTATAGTAACAACAACACTAAAGACCCTATAGTAACAGCAACACTAAAGACCCTATAGTAACAACAACACTAAAGACCCTATAGTAACAGCAACACTAAAGACCCTATAGTAACAACAACACTAAAGACCCTATAGTAACAACAACACTAAAGACCCTATAGTAACAACAACACTAAAGACCCTATAGTAACAGCAACACTAAAGACCCTATAGTAACAACAACACTAAAGACCCTATAGTAACAACAACACTAAAGACCCTATAGTAACAGCAACACTAAAGACCCTATAGTAACAACAACACTAAAGACCCTATAGTAACAGCAACACTAAAGACCCTATAGTAACAACAACACTAAAGACCCTATAGTAACAACAACACTAAAGACCCTATAGTAACAACAACACTAAATACCCTATAGTAACAACAACAATCTACCCACCTCTGACATATTGGTGCCACTGGTGCCATTAACCTTTATTGATACTTAGATGGAAAGTGTGGTGGAGTGTTCTTGTTACTGGACTGGCACTCCTTAAGTCTCGGGTTCAAATCCCGATGTGTCAATGGGAAGATATTATTGGGATGGAATTTGTGCTGTACTTAGTTTCAGTGCATCACCACAAAGCCCACCGACGTGCCATAACAATACTCTCGCGAATTCCAAGAAATTATCATTGTATAAATATGAATATTGGGCAGATGAGACTCGTCAGTCTTAGTCGTCAACTCATCTAGGGGAGACAGCTTTATACAAATCCGGGTGGATGGGACTCGTCAATCTTGGTTGGCAACCCGTCTAGGAGAGTAAACATATAAATCTTTATTGATCACCTAAGGGGGAAGCAGGTTGGTAGATGGAATAGCCACCCACCACTGTTAAAACAAAATAGGGGTAAAAGATACATAGAAGGCCTCGAATTGAGTGGTCAATCTTGTAAGTCCTTGAATTAACTGGCACAGGTTGTCCATCTCCCGGGGGACAGGTCCGTTTGGGGGCATTTTGTGCATGGTCACCCTTATAAAGGGGAGTGGGGCATCTGGCAATAGATAGAAAATACAAATGTCCATATTCAAAATATGCTATTGGGGCAATACCTATAGTGAGTAAACAGCTCAATAAGTGGCGTTTGAGAGAGATGTCCGAGATGGTGAGAAAATGGTGATGCAGCTTCGAGAAGTCAGAGTTGCAAAGTGCCACCAGT